>UESW01004570.1:1089739-1103440 GCA_900491605.1 Calamus simplicifolius | reverse complement strand
TAACTTACTTTTGCTAGCACTAATCGATCCATTCATATTATCATATCAATATTCAAATCTTTATTAAATTTATATAGCAAATATTAAATATATAAATAAATTATGATAATTAAAAGTTTAAGAATCAAAAAGTTGAATAAATATTTAAAATTAAAAATATATTTAATCTTAAAAAAATTAAATCTAGTATCTTCTACTTATATATAAATACTTTGATTTAGGGTATTTTGAGATAGTTTGAAAATTTTTAATAGATTTGATTTAGTATATGAATTTGATTTAGGGATATTTTGGGAATTTAATGTTATATATTGGTATCTGGTTATCATACTAAATACAGTAATCATATTACTGTAACATTATCTATGTATACCAAACACATAATCAGTAATCTATGTAGTGATAATTTAACTTGTAGATAATCCATATTATCATTCAGAATTGCTGGTAATGCACTAATGCAATCTTAGGGCTTAGACTCAAATCTTGAGATGTTTCTCCTTTCATTCATCCACATCTAAAATGGCCACTGCTCTTGACCAGGTGGTTCTGATGACGCACGACCGCAGATGTGGAGCGCCGAGAGACTTGATCTGGCTGCTGACGAGATTTTCGGGCAGCCGGTGACCTGCAAAAGTCCCAAGACGAGGGGCTCTTCGGTGGGGACCCTTCGACGCCCAAGTCAGTGATCGAGGTCACAGCCGAAAGGAGCTCGAAAGAGCCCCTTTAGGTCCAGAGAATCCTTGAAGGTGGAGTTGCTCTGGATGGAAAAGTGAGAGAGTGCTTATGTGAACGTACCTGAATCTCTTGTGGACTTACCCTTTTATAGGCCATTGAAATGCATGGGTTCGGGCGCTGACATTCCGCGAGGAGGGAATATCTGCGGGACATGTGGGGGTTACGTGAGCTTGGGCTAGTTGGGGGGTCCTGTCCCATTGGAGAGGGAGGGCCAGCGGTTGGTGAGCCAGGTCCCATCAGTAGGTGGTCTGGTCCCATCAACAGCGTGGTCAGGAGATGCCAGTCTGAGTGGGTCAGACGATTGGTGGTTTTAGCAGGCTCAGGGCCGACCTAAAGAGGTCGGGGCCGCCACGGCCTGCTTTGGAGAAGACGGGGCCGTCGGGGGCGGGACTTAGGAGGTCGGGGCTGCCACGGCGCGCCTTGGAGAAGTCGGGGTGGATGGGCCGACCTGGGGAGGTCGGGGCCGCCACGATGTGTCCTGGAGAAAATGGGGCCGCCGGGGGCCGGCCTTAGGAGGTTGGGGCCACCACGGCGCGCCTTGGAGAAGCCGGGGCGGACGTGGCCAACCTAGGGAGGTCGGGGCCGTCATAACACATCCTGTAGAAAACGGGGCCGCCAGGGCCGGCCTTAGGAGGTCGGGCCGCCACGGCACGCCTTGAGAAGCCAGGCGGACGGGGCCGACTGGGGAGGTCGGGTCGCCACAGCACGTCCTGGAGAAAACGGGGCCGCCGGGGCGGCCTTAGGAGTCGGGGCCGCCACGGGGCGTCCTAGAGAAAACAGGGGCCGGGGGCCGGCCTTAGGAGGTCGGGGCCGCCACGGTGCGCCTTGGAGGAGTCGGGGCGAACGGGGCCGACCTAGGGAGGTCGGGGCCGCCACAGTGCGCCTTGGAGAAGCCAGGGCGAATGGGGCCGACCTGGGGAGGTTGGGGCCACCATGGCGCGTCCTGGAGAAAACGGGCCGCCGGGGGCCGGCCTTAGGAGGTCGGGGCCGCCATGGCGCGCCTTGGAGAAGCCGGGGCGGACGGGGCCGACCTGGGGAGGTCGGGGCCGCCACGGCATGTCTTGGAGAAAACGGGGCCACCGGGGCCAGCCTTAGGAGGTCGGGGCCACCACGACGCGCCTTGGAGAAATCGGGGCGGACTGGGCCGACCTGGGGAGGTCGGGCCGCCACGGTGCATCCTGGAGAAAACGGAGCCGCCGGGGCCGGCCTTAGGAGGTCGGGGCCGCCATGGCGCGTTCTGGAGAAAACGGGGCCGCCGGGGCTGACAGGGCCGCGCTTGTGCCACGTGATTGATTTTGCATGATTATCCCTATGGCTTTATTGGCCACATCATTGGTCACATCAGATGCCCCTCGCTCCTGAGCGCGAAGGGCCACGTGCTGGTCGCCTTTTGGGCGATAGGAGCGCGAAAATTTAAAGGCAATGGCAACTAACTTTAGGCGCTTTAAATGGCGGGCAAATCGGTGCGCCTTCCCGAAGCGACGTCGCCTCGAAGATCTTTCGTAATCATGCGGTAGGTGGGCGCTGACGTCGGTCCCGGTTGATTTGAGGGGTGCTCCTCGGAAGATGGGAAAAAGGTAAGTCATCGTTGCCGCTCCGTGCTTCAAGCATTACTATTGGCCGGAGACTCCGTTCCTTGGTGGAATCGAGGCGGGGCGCCTTGATCGTGGGCAAAATGGTCGGCGCTTTGGGATGCGGCGTAATAGGCGAGGGCCACGTGGCCGATCCTGGGGCGGAGTGGTTTTGAAATTGGGGTATAAAAGGCACCTCTCGGTCCTAGGGGAGAGTTTTATACTGCCATTGCTCTCCTGCCTTCTTCCCTCTCGAGCTTCCTTGCAACCTGAGACTTTCAGCCTTCGTCTTCTTAACAAATCCCCATGTTAGTTTTCATTTTTCACCTTCAACCTTTGATCCATGGACTGTAAAGCCATTAAAGAGGGTAAGAAACCAGTAGTAGACCCGTCCTCTTCCCCGGTGAGAGCAGTTTCCATTTCCTTCCGCCGCCCGGCGTCTCCTCCGATAACTAACCTTGATCCGGCGAGGCCGGGGGGGATTGCATCCACTATAACCCCCGAGGAGGTAGAGGCCATTAGGACTACGTATAAGGTCCCAGACTTCATTCACTTGTCCGCACCCGGTCCTGAAGACAGAGTGAACTTCGTCCTCCCCGGACGAGTTGCTCTGTATGAGGAGTTTTTTTAGGTGCGGGCTGCGGCTTCTTTCCATTCCTTCTTCCTAAACCTCTTGAATAGGTATAGGTTAGTACCGGTGCAATTGACTCCGAACTCGATTCGGATCTTCTGCGCCTTCGTCATCCTTTGCCATTTTTAGGGGTCCAAGGCCAGCCTATCCTTATTCGGGCTCTTTACAAGCTCCGCCACCAGGGTGAGGGGGCATGGGGTATTTACTGCCAGGCGGGCAGGTCTCTCCCATTGGGTCTTCCGTCCAAAATTAGGGGGGTGGAAGTCTTGGTTTCTTTTTGCCCATATAGAGGGAGTGAGGACCGAATGGGGGGAGCCGGACGTAAGCTCCAATGAAAATTTGGTCGTAAGTGATAAGGATGGGGAGCTCTTCTGCCATTTCTCTAACTCCCAGATTCCTTCCTACAAGGACCTCCTGTCCGAGGAGAACTTGTACAAGGCCGAGCTGGCTCCGGCAGTCGATGAGCACAGAAATCCTTTCTTCTTTCCCTCGGCCGACGTGGCTTTTACCCATTTTATAGAAATTTTTCCTTTTCTCCTTTTTTCTTCTTTTTGCATACTAACCTTTATTTTTTATGCATCCATGAAGTTTTATGCGAGAAATTTGAGGCCCTCGCGCGCCAAAGGAAACAGGCGACCAACGAGCAGTCGAGGCCGACTAAGAGGGCGCAAAGGGGAGCTCGCGCTGAACCGGCTGAAACATCTGAAGCCCTTCAACTTGGGCACCTGTGGAGGAGCCGGGTAAGGAGACACTGGCCGAAGAAGTTGTCCCCGGGCCAGTTGGGGCCGAGACAAGGAAGGGGAGATCCCGGCCGCCACAGCCGTGGTAATTTTGGATCTCGGGAAGGGAGTTCCTGCCGTCGCCGACTTGGACGAGGCGGGGCAGGTAGCGATCGTTAGAAGCCCTCCGGCTCCCATCGAGCCGGAGATGGAGAGAGCACCTCCCACAGCCGGAGAAGGGGAGGCTGCTACCAGGAGTTCCAGGGCCGGGGCGACGAGGTCCAGTGAGCATCAGGTCGAGAAGGGGAGCTCATCTCGGCAATCCGAGCACCGGTTAGCACAGAGGCCACCGGTCAAACCGCTAGGGGGACCAGCAAGACCGGCGCCCAGGCTGCTTACAATGGAAGACGCCGGGCGGGCCGCCTTGCTATCGAGGGTGTGGACCTCGTCGACGGAGGAGGAGATAGGGCGGCAATCCCATGCCGCCCTCCTAGACATGGTCATGGTCAATGTGCTCCAGGTAACCCTTCGAACACAATCTCCCTTTAGCATACTTTAGTTGATTTGTGGCTGATGGGCTCTCTTGGCGCAGTTGGCCCATGGGGCCTTGGCCTCCGCGCGGCAGTAACTCATACAGGGGAGGCCCTTGCACTCACTATCGAAGGGCCAACAAGTACAAGGGGCAGGCCCGCGCGCTGTCTGAAAAGCTGACCCGGTAGCAGGAGGACGCCAAAGCCCAAGAGGAGGACCTTGGCGGCCGGTTGAAGGAGGCAGAGCACCGAGCTGAAGTTGAGAGCGGCCGGGCCTCCACGGCCGTGACCCAGCTATCCCTAGTCTCATCCAGGCTGGACTCGGCCAGGGCCGAGATAGAGGATCTATACCGCCAGCTCCAGCATGCGGAAGGCCGGGCTGACGCGGCAGCGGACGAGACTCGTACGGCGATGGAGAGAGCTGCCACAGCAGAGGCGTGGCGATCGATGCCGGGCATGAGCGGGCCGGGGCGGAGGCCCATGCTCACGAGGCCAGAGCCCGTGCGAGGAGGCAGAGAATAAGGCCTGGGAAGCCGAGGCGCGCCAAGGAGGCTGAGGCCAATGCCGAAACAGGGTCCGGGAGGCCGAGGCCAAAGTGATCTGAGTCGTTACCGATTTTAAGGCCTCGGCGGAGTTCGAACATGAGGTTTTGGAGGCCAGCTTCGACGCCTATACAAAGGGCTTCGAATTTTGCAAGGAGAAAGTGTCTACGATCTTCAATATCAGCAGCTCCGACCTCGAAAAGATTCAGCCTGGGGTCCTGGTGCCGAGGAGGCGACGGAGGAGGAAGAGGCCGGAGAGGAGCCGGGGCCAAATGGCCTTAGAAAATTTTGTACTTTTCTTCTTCCCTTGTACCCGACTATAAGTCGAATTTTGTAACTATTAAAGCTACTAATGAAAAGAGAACCATTTTCTGAATGTTTTGTTCCCCCATTGTAAGGCGTCATGTGTGTTGAAAGTACCGCGCATATCCTGGTATTCATATCTGGTGGCGTCCAAATAGGTTCATAGGAGTTTGCACCGCTGAATAGACTTGTAGGTAGTTGAGGTAACTTAACGTTGGCCACAGTTGTTTAGACCTTTTAAGCTTTCTTTCGTTGTCTATCTCTGCGGTGGCCGAACGCACGATAAACTTGCGAGCTTAGGAGTCCGCTTGAACGGGCGTGGAGCCGTTGAACCCATGGGGGTACCTTGGTAATTAATTTCGAAGGTTGCGCTGGCGGGCAAAGTCCATCGGGGTGGTGTGAAACTGGACGACACCCTTCTAGTCAAGGCATCGATGGATTCCGCCTTTGGACTGTTGCGATGTGTCGAGATCGAGTTTGATGGGAAGAGCCGGAGCGGGGTCGACTATGGTGAGACCAGAGTGTAAGCCCGAGGCTGGTGCCGGGGCAAACGCCTAGCTCTTTTAGAGACGCTGAGACAGAATCATGGCTGCCAGAAGCCTCCTAAACCTCGGAGGGCGGCATGGGGGTTAAGAGTTGTCAGGTTCCTTTCGAATCGCCTCGAGGGTTTAAGAACTGCTGCGATGGGCGACTCAACCGGTTACGGAGCCTTAAGGATTTGAATGACTTGGGAGCCCTGCCGCATCGGGGCCGAGTGGTATCCCTTGGGCTGCGATGTCGCGAGGTCCTTTTGAACCGCCTCGGGGGTTTAAGAACTGCTGCGAGGGGACTCGACCGGTTACGGAGCCTTAGGGATTTGAACGACTCGGGGCACACCGTGCTGGGCCGAGTGGTATCCCATGGGTCGCGATGCTGGTGAGGTCCTTTTGAACCGCCTTGGGGGTTTAAGAACGCTGCGAGGGGCGACTCGATCAGTTACAGAGCCTTAGGATTTGAACGACCCGGGGGCACCGCCGTGTCGGGGCCAAGTGGTATCCCATGGGCTGCGATGCCGCGAGGTCCTTTTGAACCGCCCGAGGGTTTAAGAACCGCTGCGAGGGGCGACTCGACCGGTTACGAAACCTTAGGGATTTGAATGACTCGGGGGCACTGTCGTGCCGGGACTGAGTGGTATCCCATGGGCCGCGATGCCGGCGAGGTCATTTTGAACCACCTCGGGGTTTAAGAACTGATGCGAGGGGTGACTCGATCGGTTACGGAGCCTTAAGGATTTGAACGACTTAGGGGCACCGCCGTGCTGGGGCCGAGTGGTATCCTATGGGCCGCGATGCCGGCGAGGTCCTTTTGAACCGCCTCGGGGGTTTAAGAACCGCTGCGAGGGGTGACTCGACCAGTTACAGAGCCTTAAGATTTGAACGACTCAGGGGCACCGTTGCCGGGGCCGAGTGGTATCCCATGGGCCGCGATGCCGGCGAGGTCCTTTTGAATCGCCTCGGGGTTTAAGAACCGCTGCGAGGGGAGACTCGACCGGTTACGGAGCCTTAGGGATTTGAACGACTCGGGGGCACCGCCGTGCCGGGGCCGAGTGGTATCCCATGGGCCGCAATGCCGAGAGGTCCTTTTGAACTGCCTCGGGGGTTTAAGAACCGCTGCGAGGGGCACTCAACCAGTTACGGAGCCTTAGGGATTTGAATGACTCGGGGGCGCCGCCGTGCCGGGGCCAAGTGGTATCCATGGGCCGCGATGCCTGCGAGGTCCTTTTGAACGCCTCGGGGTTTAAGAACCGCTGCGAGGGGCGACTCGATCGGTTACAGAGCCTTAGGGATTTGAACGACCCGGGGCACCGCCGTGCCGGGGCTGAGTGGTGTCCCATGGGCCACAATGCCAGCGAGGTCCTTTTGAACCGCCTCGGGTTTAAGAACCGCTGCGAGGGGCGACTCGACCGGTTACGGAGCCTTAGGGATTTGAACGACTCGGGGGGCACCGCAGTGCCGGGGCCGAGTTGTATCCCATGGGCCGCGATGCCGATGAGGTCCTTTTGAACCCCTCGGGGGTTTAAGAACCGCTGCGAGGAGCGACTCGACCAGTTACGGAGCCTTAGGGATTTGAACGACTCGGGGGCACCGCCGTGCCGGGGCCGAGTGGTATCCCATGGGCCGCGATAAGGCGAGGTTCTTTTAAACCGCCTCGGGGGTTTAAGAATCGCTGCGAGGGATGACTCGACCGGTTACGGAGCCTTAGGAATTTGAACGACTCGGAGGCACCGCCGTGCCGGGGCTGAGTGGTATCCCATGGGCCGCGATGCTGGCAAGGTCTTTTGAACCGCCTCGGGGGTTTAAGAACCGCTGCGAGGGGCGACCAACCGGTTACGAAGCCTTAGGGATTTGAACGACCCGAGGGCACCACCGTGCCAGGGCCGAGTAGTATCCCATGGGCTGCGATGCCGGCGAGGTCCTTTTGTGAGATCTGGCCTTTGGATGCATGGAAAAAATGACTTCGGTGCTGAAAGAGATCCTTTATTATTTAAATCATGAAGAGATAGATCATTGATAATACTGATAGAGATTGTCCGCATTCCAGGTACGTAGGATGGGTCGGCCATCGAGCTCTTCAATTCGGTATGCTCCTTGACGGAATGCCTCGGTGACGCGGTAAGGACCTTCCCAGTTGGTGGACAACTTGCCCCCTTCCAATGGCTTGGATACCTTAGCCTTTCTTAGAACTAGATCTCCAGGGCAAAATACCTTGGGGTGAACTCGGGCGTTATAATACTTGGCTGTCCATTGGCGGAAAGCGGCCATACGCAACCGCGTCCGATCACGCACTTCGTCAATGAAGTTGAGATTTTCCCTTAGCTAGGTGGGGTTGTCTTCCTAGTTATAGGATTCCACACGCGGGCTCAGTAGTCCAATTTCCACAGGGATGACCGCCTCGGACCCAAAAGTTAGACTGAATGGGGTCTCGCCTGTCGGAGCTCTTGGGGTAGTGTGGTAGGCCCATAATACACTAGGAAGCTCTTCTACCCATCAACCTTTGGCTTCGTCCAACCGAGTTCTGAGTCCTGTAAGGATAGTGCGGTTCATGACCTCGGCCTCCCCATTGGTTTGGGGGTGGCCGACAGAGGTAAACCGGTGGCGGATGCCCAGCTCGTCACAGAAGGTCTTGAATGTGGCATTGTCAAACTGGCGACCGTTATCGGTGACGAGGGTGTGCAGTAGGCCGAAGCGACATATGACCGACTTCCAGAAGAAGGCTTTGACCTTCCTCTCCGTGATTTTGGCCAGCGCCTCGACCTCAACCCATTTGGTGAAGTAGTCAATGGCGATAATTAGAATTTTTGCTATCCCGAAGCCGGGGGGAATGGCCCAAGGATGTCCATCCCCCACTGGACAAAGGGCCATGGAGCCGAGAGTGGATTTAGATGAACAGAGGGTTGGTGCTGGATGTGTGCATGACGCTGGTAGCCGTCACACTTCTGGACTAACTTGGCTGCATCATCTCTCACAGTGAGCCAGAAGTACCCTTGTTGGAGGGCCTTCTGGGCTAAGGATCTGCCCTCCAGATGGTTCCTGCAGATGCCCTCGTGGATTTCTCTGAGGATATAGTCGGCGTCGGCAGGTCCCATGCACTTGAGCAAGGGGTAGGAAAATGACCTTCTATACAGATGTCCATTTACGAGGACGAATTTGGAGGCCCTCCACTTAAGCAGTCTGGCTTCATTGCGATCATCGGGAAGGGTGCCGCCTGTGAGATAGCAGATGTAGGCATCCATCTATGTTAGCTCTTGGGTAAGCGGGAGGATTTCCTCGCTGTCTTCTATGCTGGGTCTTTCTAGGTGCTCGACGAAGGCATCCCTTGTGATGCTGTCGGTGGAGGTAGCCAGGCGGGAAAGGATGTCGGCCTTGGCATTTTTGCTCCGGGGAATATAGCTGATACTGAAGTAAGAGAGTGGAGAAACTAGGGATCGGACCTTGTCTAGGTATCGGGTCATGGCGGAATCACGTGCCTCGTATTCCCGTTGATCTGCCCGGAGATAAGTTGCGAGTCAGTGAAAGCTCTGAGGCGCCTTATTCCAAATTCTTGAGCGAGCCTCAGGCCTACCAGTAAGGCCTTGTATTTAGCTTGATTGTTGGTGGCTTCGAACAAAAATCGGAGGGCACATTCCACCGTTTCACCGTTAGGGCCCGCAAGAATGAGGCCGGCGCCGCTTCCTTGGGAATTTGAGGCGCCATCCACATGGAGGATCCAAGACTCCCCATCGTCCTCTGGCTTGGCAACAGGTTGCTCCATGGGATCCCCCTCGATCGGCTCCTCAGCCCAAGTGCACTCGACCAGGAAGTCGGCCAAGACTTGGGACTTCAAGACGGGTCAAGCTTGAAAAGAAAGATCGAACTCTCCCAGCTTGATGGCCCATTTGGCAAGTTGGCCTGAGGTGTCCGGGCGAGCCAGGATGGCTCAAAGGGGTTGGTCCATGAGCACCACAATGGGATGGGCTTGAAAGTACGGGCGAAGATGCCGGGCGGAGACAATCAAGGCGAAGATGATTTTTTGTCTTGGAGTACCTGACCTCCGCATTGTGGAGCACCTTGCTCATGTAATAGACAAGCCTCTGGGTCCCGTCAGCGTCAAGACGCACCAAAAATGAGCTAATGGCTTCTGGAGAGGCAGCGAGATAGAGGAAAAGATTCTCCCGTCCCTCGGCTTAGACAGGAGCGGTGGGGAAGACAGAAATGTCTTCAGCCCATCGAAGGCTTCCTGGCAGTCGCCCATCCACTCGAAGCTGTTCACCTTCCGCAGGGCTTTAAAGAAGGGTAAGCATCGCTCGGCCGACTTGGAGAGGAAACGTCTTAAATCTGCCACCCTCCCACTGCACCTCTTTCTTGCTAGACGGTGGCCTCATATCGAGGATAGCGCTGATCTTCTCAGGGTTCGCCTCGATCCCTCGCTGGGTCACCATGAAGCCTAAGAACTTGCCCGCTGTAACGCCGAAGGCACATTTCTTGAGATTCAGCTTGACCTGGAAACGACGGAGGTTATTGAAGGTTTCTTCTAGATCAGAGATGTGGTTGGAAGCAAGGGTGCTTTTCGTCAGCATGTTATCAACATAGACCTCCATGTTCCGGCCCAGCTGGTCTTGGAAGACTTTATTCATCAACCTTTGATATGTCGCTCCCGCATTCTTGAAGCCGAAGGGCATTACCTTATAACAATAAATGCCTTTCTCTATTACGAAGGATGTGTGCTTCTCATCACTCCAAGCGAACACATCCGAGCTGGCCCTTAAAAAGGCCAAGAGGCGATCGCGATCTTTTGGGGGGAGGAGTCCACCGACGCGCACGGTCCTCGTTGGGTCGTCCCTAGAGGAAAAGTTAAGAGCCTCTCGGCCGGTTCTTCCCCTTTACTGGACTCCCTGGGGTCGGGCGCCTCTGGGACCGGCTCGGCCTCCAGAGGACTTGATGCTGCATGATAACAAGGCAGGACTGAGTTGACCTCGCCTCTCATTTCTCCGATACCTTCACTAGTAGGGAACTGCACCAACAAACGTCGGGTGGAGATGACCGCATCCAATAAATTCAAGCCTGGGCATCCGAGGATGACGTTGTATGCCAAGGATACTCGCATGACCAAGAACTTCATGATAACTGTGCTTTGGCATGGTAGTGTTTCGGCCGTCACTGGCAAGGATATTTCGCCCTCAACCCTTACTGAATCCCCTGTGAATCCGACCAAAGGGGTCGCTACGGGCCGAAGAGAGTCAAGAGATAATCCCATCCTAACAAATGCGTTGTAGGTAAGGATGTCAGCTGAGCTGCCACTATCAACTAATATCCTTTTTACAGGGTTTTGGAGATCATCATAGAGACAACGATACCTTCATTGTTTATATTATCAACATTTGCTGACCCCCCCCCCAAAAAAAACTACATCACCCGGCGCCTCCTCCCCTCTCTGTTTAGATGGTGAAGCCGCCCCCCAAGACACATCCCAACCATCCGCTCCGTGCGGGTGTTATCGATAGTGGCCTGAGCGGGCGGTGGTCCCATGAGGGCCGGCAGCGGTTGTGGCGCCTTCTAGACATACTTTTCAGGTAACCCCGTTAGATAAGCTTCTCAATGGCGCGCTTCAGGTTGTAGCAATTGTCGGTGTCGTAGCCGTAGTCTTGGTGAAAACGGTAATAGCAGCTCTTGTCGCAGGGGGTGCCCTTCTTCATGGGGGGAGGCCACTGGAGGTAAGGCTGCCCTCAATCTCCATAAGGATATGGGAGTGGGGAGAAGAAGAGGTGTGAGCTCACCCTCCCGAGGGGTGAGGCTATGACGCTTGTGGTCCGACCGTCGGGGCGGCTCCGGCCGCCGGGGGAGAAAGTCCACTTGGCTCTGGGCGAGCAAGCTTGCGGCTGGAGCCCCTTGAAGATTCTCGGCGGGTGAGATCGGCCTCATCCACGGATATACTTCTGAGCCCAGAGAAGGAGGTCAGAGTAGGAGCTTGGAGGCTTCTTGTCCAAAGAGAAGGTAAAGCGGGATGGAAGGAGTCCCCGCTTCAGTGCCAACGTTGCCACCGCATCGTCCAGATGGTAGACTTCAAGGGCGGTGGTCTTGAACCGGGCCACAAAGTCTCGCACGACTCCCCTCCTTCTGGCGGACGGAGAAGAGGCTGTCACGACTCTGGGATCTACCGGTAGGCATCAAAATGCGCCAGAAAGACCCTTTCCAGCTCTCGAAAAGAGTCAATGCTGTGAGGGGACAGGCACTAGTGCTAAGCGCGAGCAGCTTTCCACAGGGTGGCGAGGAAAGCTTTGCAGAGAAGGGCATCCGTAGCACCCTGGACTTGTATCATAGCTTTATAACTCTCGAGGTGATCGAGAGGGTCCATCGTACCATCATACGGATCCATCTGGGGGAAGCGGAATCTGGAGGGGACGGGCTCCTCCAGTATCCGGCTGGTGTAAGGAAGACGGGTGTCATACTCCTCCTGTTGGTTGTTGATTTTTTGGCGAGCTCGTCTATTTACCGATAGTACTCCTTTAGGCGCTCCTCCACCTGGCGGCTGATCGTCGGGGCCCTCCGAGAGGGCTCAGAGGATGAGGAGGAAGAAGAAGAAGATGGGGAGGGACGCGGAAGGTGGGACTTCCGCTTTGGTTCCTCATGGCAAGGTGGCTCTGGAGGAAACTTGCTCATGTTGCAATCAGGGACGGTGGCCGCTTGGGGGCCCACAGCGAGGTTTCCTGGGGGAAATCGGTCGACTGGCCTCTCGCTGGGAGGAGCCTCCCCTTGCCGACTGCTGACTGGCAGGAGGAGCGGTCTGGTGCTGGGTGGCCATGGACTGCTGTTGCTGAAGTCCATGGACCATGGCGGTGAGAGTTTGGACTTGCTGGGTAAGAGTTGCCAGCTGCTCCGCAGCTGGGGCAACTACCTCTGTTGCGGGGAGGTAACGGAGGATCAACAGTAGGAAGGTTGGTTTCTTGCTGCTTGGCCGGGGAGATGCCCCCAGGGTGACTGACCGAGGCATCCTGAGCCCGTGTCATCACCATTGTTGAGAGAGGGAGAGAAAAGAGAGGTATAATGTAGGGTTCGGGTTGGGTCTCCTTTTTTCATCCCCCCTTCCTAGCGCGCTAATCTGATGACGCACGACCGCAGACGTGGAGCACCGGGAGACTTGATCTGGCTGCTGACAAGATTTTTGGGCAGCCGGCGACCTGCAAGAAGTCCCAAGACCGGAGGGGTTCTCTGGTGGGGACCCTCCGACGCCCAAGTCAGTGATCGAGGTCACAGCCGAAGAGGAGCTCGAAAGAGCCCCTTTAGGTCTAGAGAATCCTTGAAGGTGGAGTTGCTCTGGGTGGAAAAGTGAGAGAGTGCTTATGTGGACGTACCTAAATCTCTTGTGGACTTACCCTTTTATAGGCCATTGAAATCTGCATGGGTTCGGGTGCATGACATTCCGCGAGGAGGGAATGTCTGCGGGACACGTGGGGGTTACGTGAGCTTGGGCTAGTTGGTGGGTCCTGTCCCATCGGAGAGGGAGGGCCAGCGGTTGGTGAGCCAGGTCCCATCAGTCGGTGGAATCGGCTGGTAGGTGGGTCTGGTCCCATCAACAGCGTGGTCAGGAGATGCCAGTCTGAGCAAGTCAGACGATTGGTGGTTTTAGCAGGCGCAGGGCCAACCTAAAGAGGTCGGGGCCACCACGGCCTGCTTTGGAGAAGACGGGGCCGTCTGAGGCCGGCCTTAGGAGGTAGAGGCCGCCACGGCACGCCTTGGAGAAGCCGGGGCGGACGGGGCCGACTTAGGAAGGTCGGGGCCGCCATGACGCGTCCTGGAGAAAACGGGGCCGCCAAGGGCCGGCCTTAGGAGGTTGGGACCGCCACGGCGTGCCTTGAAGAAGCTGGGGCGGACGTGGCCGACCTGGGGAGGTCGGGGCCGCCACGATGCGTCCTGGAGAAAACGGGGCCGCCGAGGGCCGGCCTTAGGAGGTCGGGGCTGCCACGGCGCACCTTGGAGAAGCCAGGGCGGACGGGGCCGACCTAGGGAGGTCGGGGCCGCCACGATGCATCCTGGAGAAAACGGGGCCACTGGGGGCTGGCCTTAGGAGGTCGGGGCCGCCATAGCGCGCCTTGGAAAAGCCGGGATGGACGGGGCCGACCTAGGGAGGTTGGGGCCGCCACGGCGCGTCCTG
>UESW01004570.1:1058213-1088390 GCA_900491605.1 Calamus simplicifolius | reverse complement strand
TGTTGCACGACCGTCAAACTCTTCTCGAATGAGGCTTTAATGTCGCTGTGCTGCAACTCAATCAAACTATTTATTTTTGTCCAAGAAGACTCGAAAGTACCTTGGCTTGAACCAAGCTGTCTTTTAAGCCTTGCATGTGCACTTTCAGCCCTAGTAAGTAAGCAAATTAGATCAAAGTTATATATCAAAGATAAAAATAATATATGAATTGCTAAGGGAAATCTTAAGTTGTCACATTCCCGTAGTGCCTATAATTGTCCGTCCACGTCCTAACCAGCAACATCATGAACACTCCAACGAACATCAATATATTACAGTTTCAATTTCCTACTAATTTCTACCATATGTGAAGATGTAGGAAATACCCTCTTAATTGCATTCAATAGAGCCAAATCTCTATCTGTGATTATCACCTCAGGCAAAACATCAGCATCCATGACACTGCGCAATCTATCTAATGCCCATGTATAGTTATTTTCAGAGTCCATGTATGCAAAAGCAACAGAAAATGTGAGATTAGTTGATGTCACCCCCACAATCTCTAACAGTATCTATTCGTCTTGTATGTGCAATCCATAATCAATACACGAGGAAATGCACGTAACAAATCTCATGTGTCGTCAACCACGTCTGCAACTCTAATTTACCAAGAAGATGTTGCATCTGTGATCTCTCTTTCTCTAAACCTTACACCTCTGTGGTAGATCGTCTTCAATATAATGTGGACCTTTGGCCGAACCAAAGTTTTCGACATATCCACTAACAATGAAGTCTCCTCCCTAGATAATCTTCCAGCATATGAGTGTCCCTCGAAATGCTTCGCAGACGGATGATTGTGCACTCCACAAATAACCTCCAAAATCCAATCATCCCAGTGTCCAATTTCCTTCCTCTTAATAAAAATGGGCATCCACACTTCTTTGTACCACTAGCCCTCTTCTTTGATCCCTTTTCCTTTTCCTTTCCGCTTGTGCATTTGTGCTTACCGCTCCTTTCGCAACCTAACTTGATTCTTGGTTTCCTAACATTGCTTCCCGAATCAGATGTTTTAATTACAATAACTAATCCATTCCTCCTCCCAGCTTCCCGACACCAACTACACAATTCTTCTCTACTCTTGAATATCTACACAATAAATAGTATAATTTAGCAAGTATAGTATACAATTAAAACAAGTCAGCAACAATTGCAATCAAAATTATCTTACTTCGTAAGTTGTAAATTCATTTGTGTAATCCATAACACAATCTGAGCCAATTTTGCTTGATTCGGTTGACGCATCATCCTACAAGGATAAAATATTATGTTAAATTTATATTTGGAACATAATGGTTTCGTTCGGCTAAGTATGGCCGAACGGAATAGATTTGTTCGGCCAGCTGGCCGAACGGAATAGTTTTGTTCGGCCAGGGCTGGCCGAACAGAAACAATATGTTCGGCATAACCTAGCCGAACAGAATGCATCTGTTCGGCCAGGTTAAGCCGAACATATTGTTTATGTTCGGCCAGCCCTGGCCGAACAAAACTATTCCGTTCGGCCCTGGTAGGCCGAACGGAACGCGTTCCGGGAAAAAAAAAAAAGACGATTCAGTTTTTAAAAACGAACCTTATCGTCACCGTCGCCTTCCCAGATTACTAGTTGCTTCTCCATTGTTGAAATGAGAGCTTTAAACCTTGTCTAGACCCTGATTTCAGAGACAATCGTTGAGAGAGGGAGGAGGAAGGGAGATGGCTGTGCTTGGGAGAGAAGTTTGGAAATGTTATTAGGGGTTTTGATCAGGTGGGTGTAGATAGAAATAAGCAAGGGTAGAAAGTAATTACATCTTAGGGTATTTTAGGTATTCTAATTTTATGTAAGTGTGAGTGTGAAGAGTAATCTTTGGGGTGCCAATAGAACGACTCGATGGTCAGGCTGACGGCGCACCAAATCTCGCATATAAATTTCTATGCGTAGAGTTGGAAGACAACATTGGCGGGTGGTGTGGACACGGGAAGTGACGGGAACCATCTAAGTCCGGCTGTTCGTTCAGTGTCGTCGCGCTTGGCCTTCAATCCTCTCGCTTTAATTCGGTTTTAAGACCGCTTAATCTTATTTAAAATAAGAACTAATTTATGAAATCGCCGACTCCATCGCGGCCTCCTCTCTGCGATCCAGAAACCAAACCAGTCCCAGAGAGCGCTAGAGAGAGATAGATAGAGAGAGAGAGAGAGAGGGAGAAAGATATTTGGGAGGGCGCGAGGGAGAACTTGGGATCCGAGCTGCTTCGATTGCGAGGAGGAGGAGAGCGGGGGATGAGTCGGCGCCATGGCTGATCGTGGGGAATGGAAGGCGTGAGAAGCGGCGGGGGCGGTGGAGGAGGGTCGGAAGGTGACGCGAGATGGCGCCGCCGGCGGTGCCCCCCGGATGGGGTTGGGTGGGCGCGTACAGGGGCATGTCAGCGGACAACATCAAGGGTTTGGTGCTCGCTTTATCGTCCAGTTTCTTCATAGGTGCTAGCTTTATCATCAAGAAGAAGGGGTTGAAGAAGGCCGGCTCGACTGGGGTTAGGGCTGGTGCGATGGATCTCTTATTCTCGCCACTCTTCGTTTCTTAATCTTAAATGAGAATTGTTGCTGAGTTTTTGTTAAAAAAAGGGCTTTTTCTTAGAAATTTGGACCATTTTATGGTTTCTATGGTTCCAGCCGTGAGGAGGATTTAATCTTTGGATGCCTTGTTCTTAGTGTACTTTGGTTTGCTTAGGATGGTTTACATATCGTTGTGAAATTTATCTATTAGGATTATTCGAAGCAATAGGAAGAAATTGGAGGAGAATAGGTTGGAATAATTTACGTGGAATTCTAGGGAAATATGTGGATGGAAAGTTTGTAGCCTTTGCACCATAGTTATGTAGAACTTAATCATAGTTTTTTTAGGGTTTAATACGAGCTTATACAGAAATATCATAGGGAGATATTGTGCTTGCCAAGAATTTTATGTCCTTGCTGCATTGTGGAGACGGTGTGGTGGATCAAGAAATATTCTTGTCATTTAATTCTGAAGGAATATCCTATACTACAAGAACAAGTCAATAACAGCAACAAAATCTTAATTCTAAACTTTTACATGAATCTTTTTTCTCTATTCTATTTAGTTTTGAGTCATATTTTGTAATAATTTTAAATTTTTTATCACTTTCTTCATATAATTTTTGATCTTTCTCTAACTCTCTTTCCTCTACATATATCAATCCTAAGAAATATCCTATCTTGTCTCTAAATTACGGTAGAACAGACATGTAATCTTCATTTCCATATATAGGCATTTCATGACTCTAATATACTTCTTCATTATTCCTTTTTAATGGTACAATCACTGCTAGTTACTGACAGTTTTTTGGCACTTAAATCCCCATTACTTTTACACTATCAAAAAATAATTTGATTTTATGGCTTCCAAAAAGGAAAAGAAAAAATAGTTGATTTTAGAATAGAATCTAAGCAAGTAACTTTATAGCCTCAATAGCAATAAGTTGAAATTGACTGTTAGATCTTTTCATGCACAGAACAAAAAAGATTTGAAATTGAAATAATGTAACTGTATATAGTAAAAGAAAGCTTATGATGCATAAATTTAATCATCGTCATGGATGCTCTACATGTTTTCATATAATTTATCATAGCAAACAATAAACATGATAGGAACCCCACCATAATTGACATTTTATTGAGTGTGCATGAATAGACCTTTTTATGTGAAGCATGTGTGCAGTCAATATAATCAAACCATAATAATACTGCACACTGCAGTGTATCCTAGTCTCCTTTATTTGCAAAATTTTAGCAACCAGAGAAATTCAAGAAAAGAATTCAAAAGGAATAAGAGAAACTGATAGAAACTAATCTTGTGCTTTAGGATCATTTATGGAATAGATAGATGTGAGAGAAAATAATGGATGATAAGGTCTGTAAAATTGGTACCAAGGACAATTCTGGTACAATACCAGTAGGATGATATGGATTGGTAGAGTACTGTACACATCCCATACCGACATAGGATACACTTAATCATAATATCATTTGGTACTTGACAGTATGGGTCAATACTGGGCAATATAGGATTGTTCCACTCAGTGTGGACCAATTCGGTTCCTATCAAATCAAAACTTAGTACCATACCAATACCTTAACTGGTAGACAGGATGGTACGGGTCATTATGGCTGATGTTGGCGGATGATCTTGTCCAAATTCATCTACCTGATACATTAAATGAAGGCAGGAATTCCTACCCCCTAAAGAAAAAAGAAAAGAAAGCATGCATGAGTATGCAGTTCAGGTTGCTCAAGTCAGCTGCTTTCTTATTTGTATTGGTTTAATATGTGATTGCTGGTGCACCTCAAATCATAATTTTTTTTTGATATTGAGAGATGAGGAATGTTATAGCTGTCTGAAATCTAGGTAGTGAGATGACAAATAAATGATATTAGTGGCAATTTAAGCCATGTCTCTAAGGCTTTGAATGAATACTACTCATATAAAATCCAACAATATAGCTCATCCGTTAAAGATAGAATGTTCATTCTTCAAATCCTAAGGTTCCTACATGACAGAGGGCACTGGAAAATCTTTCAATTTCCTTTTAATGCATTTTTCAGATACCAATATCACCTGGTTTGCAACATCAGTGGTCTACTGGTAAAGAGGGGACATGTGAACAATGACAATCAATCTATAGCATTTTCAACAGAACACTCAGTGAAGATAATATGGGGTCTCTGGTTTCAAATTCCAGCAGGATGTCTTATGGGATGTGGGATTTAGTGTTGCCACAAGTGTCGAGACAGGGCAATTACATTATCATCCCAGTGTCCTGATTGGTATGTTTTGAGACACCCATCATTCTAAGGATTGGGATGGGATGGATGGCGGTGCATCCCATTCCATGCATATTGGGACAGTCTTATCCTAGAGATTCTCGGTTAGGTCTATGCATATATGCTTTTCCATTGGCACTTAGTCATGGTACAATTGACCTTCCAGCTTTTACTTTGACCATGTTTTATTGTTGCTTTTCTCAATATAATATGACTTTATATTCTTGCAAATGTGTTTTGTACCTTTCCTCACTGGAAATATCGTACTGTTTTTATTTTACAACAGGAGTCGGTGGCTACTCATACCTATACGAGCCACTTTGGTGGACTGGCATGATTACAAGTAAGGTGGCTTTATTTATGCATTTATTTTTTTGGTGTAGATTGTACCATACTATATTTTTAAAGTAGATTTCACTGGTCATTTGCCTTGAGCTATTTGTGTTGTGTTATTCAGATGCACCTTGTTGCTCCTGTTTACAATGAATTTTATTGATGAGCACATTAAGTATAGTTTAACTTTGTTGTTTAATAATTATATTGACTCATCACTGCCTTGGTTAGTGAAAAACCATGTGCTTCATATTGCTGCAATTCTTGCTTATAATTTACCTAGAGAGAGATCTACAAATTCTGTGCGTTAAATTCCTTTGCATGAACTTCTCTTTTTCTTTCCTTTTCTTTTCCTTTTCCCTCTTCCCAAGACTTTGTAAACCATCTTTCAATGTTGTGAGGTCTAGTTGTGAGTATTATTCAAATGCTGTTCACACTTGCAATGCTTGATGAGTGACTCCAAGAAGATGCATTTGTGCCATAATAGTTCATAAATAGGAATCTCAAATGCTATATTTTGTGGTTGCTTCATGTGTTAGTAATATATTACTCTTAAGCTTTTTCCTATTAGATGGATGTGTCACATCGGTTGCATGCGATTCCGTGTTTGGGGAACTCCTCTTTTTCTCTGTTGATAACTAGATGCTAACATGTGTGTGCTTATGAACAGTGATTATTGGAGAAATTGCTAATTTTGCAGCTTATGCATTTGCTCCAGCTATTCTAGTCACTCCTCTTGGTGCACTTAGCATAATCATAAGGTCTGATCCAGAGTCCAATATCACATTGCATCTGCATCTTTCCTACTTATTTTCTTTTGATACAATAGTCTTCTTTCTTGCAGTGCTGCTCTTGCTCATATTATTTTAAGGGAGAGGCTACATATTTTTGGCATACTTGGCTGCATTCTTTGTGTTGTTGGATCAATCACAATTGTTCTCCATGCCCCACAGGAGCGTGAGATTGATTCTGTGAAGGAAGTTTGGGATCTTGCTACTGAACCAGGTAAGGCTGTTTTTCAGATTATTTGAACCAGAGCTATCTAGCTTGACATGTATTCAATTTGGTTGAACTAGTCTGCACATTACCAAATAAACACAATTCTTTATTTTAAAATTCTTTGCTCTATTAGATGCTTGTGAAAACAAGCTAACCTTTTTTATTTTTTATTTTTATTTTTTGCAGCTTTTCTATGCTATGCAACTATAGTAATTGCAGCAGCATTCATAATTATATTTCATTTCATCCCTAAATATGGGCAGACGCATGTATTGGCATACCTTGGTGTTTGTTCCCTCATAGGTTCCTTATCGGTATGTAATTGTCTATGTAAGACATACACCTTTAGTTCCCCTTTATGTTCATCTTGGGCATTGATAGTCTTAATGGTATACAGTAGTCTATGCTCTAACAGGTCATGGCTGTCAAGGCTCTTGGAATTGCTCTGAAGTTGACATTTTCAGGAATGAACCAATTAATATATCCCCAAACATGGGCCTTCACTATCATGGTTGCTCTTTGTGTGGTTACGCAGATGAACTATTTAAATAAGGTAATGCACTTCTTTTATTTCTTTTGCATTCAAAAAATTTTGAAACACCAAATAATTGATTTCTCAAGATATATAGAGTTTTCTAGTTGATATTTGTTATGGAATTGATATTTGTTATTCTACAGATGAATGATCGCATTACCTGTTACATAGCAACAATCAAACGCAATAGAGAACAAACTTATTTAAGAGTCAAACTCTTCTTTAAATCCTGATAAGAGAAGGCTTGTAAAGTCCGGACAACTTGAAAAGATGTAATATAAGAAAAAAGTTAGACCTTGAGCGTCAACATTCATTGTTATAATTAGTCTTAGAAAACTGGAAAGTTCATTGACTAGAAAAATGTGATTCCTGGTGAACCTGTAAATAAATGACCCTTCAAGACACCATAAGGAGATGAGATTAAATTTTCGATAATCCATTGAGTGAAATGTGTGTGCATTTGCAGAAAATTATAGTAAAACTCCTTCAGGTTTAAAAGATATAGGTGCTGAGCATTATTACTTAATGTTGGCTTTCATTTATGACATGGACTCAGTTGATGCCATGCAACAAAGAAATCTAGACCAGCTTTGGCAGAGATGATGATATTATTGTTCTTTAAAATATTTGATCAGTAGATATAGTAAGAGTAAGAAATCCCATGGATGTGTTTGCCCTCTGACCAAATAAACTACAAATTTAAATAAAACTATCAGTAAAATCTACAAATTTGGCTAGCTAGGACAAGCAAACCTAATAAGTAGACGGACTGAGGTGGCACCTATTCCATTGGAGTTGTATATTGTTCTCTCTTTGCTAAAGATTTGAGAAGAAACTACAGCATACAGTGTTGCATTCATCTTATGCCTACTTCATTCAAGTTTCCATATTGCCCGGTAGGTGGGAAGGGAGATGGCATATTTCCTTCCCTAGATGAATACTCTCTGGACAACAGTTTATTGAATATTGTTTCCTGTAAATATATTCACAGGATTTTATATTCATCTGTCACATTACCATGCATTCAAAAATTACATCATATAAATCCATTTCAGATTCCTTCTTTTATGTACTTTCTCATAATCAATTTCTGTTTTGATTTAATTTCTCATGTTGTGATCATGCATGATATGATAATCTTAATGTATATTGGCACGAATTTGTAAACATGCCATCATATCATATGTATGAAATAATGGAAGGATTTCAAAGCCGCTGTAGCAGCCATTATGATTCTTCATTCTTAGGACCTAATCTACATCAAGTGGTATCATATTTGATTGGAGAACTTACTATCACTAAGAATTTTCTTTTGGGTGTGCATGATATTTTAAATTCAGTATCTCTTTATCCTTTTCTACCAAAGGGGGAAAGTAAGAGTAAATAATTGTCATTTGCTACTGAAATTCTATGGCTGAAACCAGTATTTAGAAATACTCCACTTGCATGTTTAGAGGTTATGATGAGGTTCATTGGTTTGTTGCTAATTAGAAAGATTAAAGGCTATCTTTGGGAAAGTAATTATCAAGCGAAGGGTAATCACCGGGGGGTTGGGTATGGTGGGGTGGGGGGTAGCTAATTGATATCATGCGATGGTTTTTATGCTTATTTCCTGCCCCTGGCTGTTGGGAATGTCTGAGCCAGTAACATAAAGATTTTGTATATTTTTTGCAGGCACTGGATACATTTAATACAGCAGTTGTGTCACCAATATATTATGTGATGTTTACAACATTAACTATTTTGGCTAGTGTGATCATGTTCAAGGTATTAACTGACCTTTTACTCGTTGGGCAATGAATTATTGCATTGCGTGCATTATTAACCAAAGGGTGTTATATATGTAGACATGCTTCAGGGTCATTCAGTTTCTTGCCTTTGTTAATTGAAATGTCTCCTCGCCGAATGACTTTTTTGGATTTTGCATTCAGTTGATGGATGATCGCTGTCATTGATGATCAAAAATAAAACCTACTCATTACTATAGCTAATGGTAAATCGGGATCGTATCCTCAGGGATCAAGGGCAATTATTTCACAAAAAAGAAAAAAATTATTTGTAGAGGATTATATTAAGAATAGCGGTTATTAAAAGATAACAACTAATTAATTAACGAAATTAAAACAATAGGAGAAGCAATCCAGGAATTCGAATCCACTATGCAAGCATGTTTTATCTTCTTTTCTTTATGTTATACTAGCAATAATTTTTGCAAATTCAAGGTTAGAATAATTTATCTCTTATCAGGCACGTACCGTATCAGGAGATCACGACACGTCCTTTAGAGTATAAACTATCTAATTATTTACAAAGTTAGAGGTCTAAACTATTATACTATGATCTGTCTTAGGTACGTACCGTATTCTGAGATCACGATACATCGATAGAGGGTACAGGCCTGCCAAATCAAAACCTTGATCAGAAAAATAACTTGAAAGATATATGAAAGAAGAGCATATTTTTATTGCATAAAAATCAAGAATAAAAAGAAAGATAGAACTTGGTTATAGGTTTCATCATCATCCCAAGTCGAAGGAATCTAGCCGCGCATTGTTGTTGCCAGCATCCCCTCATAATTTTTTTTCTTTCAGGCCTAAATACAATGATCTAAATAAAAGAAAAATAAAAGAACTTTGAGAAAACTCTCTTCCAAACTACTGCCTTAGGTTTCCTTTTATAGAGCTTGTCTAGGGCTTCCTCCTAGTCAAAGTTGGAGTCAATCGAGCTCAAGATGTAAGAAAACTCTTAGCCATCCATTCTAATCACTTGCCTTAGTTTGCACCGAGAATCATGAGAAATCATCTTTTCTTTCTTTTTCGGCAAACAGAATCCTGATTTGAGTGCGTTTGCATCGTTGGACTCCAAAAATTGAGCCCTTTCCATCTATAGGCTCCTTTTTTTGCAAACATCCATAAAATGTATCAATTTTTAATAAATTCAAAGTAATTAATATTTATTTTAATGTTTAATTAGGATAATAAATAGACTTATCACACTCCCAACTTAATCATTGCTAGTCTTTAGCAATGTAATTAAAATAAAATCATGTGTCACTAAGATTCTTTTTTGCAAAATTAAATCTAGGCTTAAGGTTGAAAGAAGCTAGCCAGTATCACTAAGTATTGATTTTTGAAGTAAATTTCGCAGTCAAAACTATTAGAACTTTCTTAAAGTTCATCCATAGATCTACAACACTTGTTTTGTGATGACTAACTTAGCATTTCGGTACCAGCTTGTAAGGAACAATTGTATCTTCGCTTATCAATTACTTTGGTCAATTTTCTGTACATTCTCAAATTAAGCACATGACCGTAGCTTCTTCACACTGCCCATTTTTTGATGCAAACAAAATGCTTACTTAGGCGAAGGTGCCGGTTACTCGATGGAAAATCAATGTTTAGACTTGCTTTTTTTTTATTTTTATATATACATATTTTTTTTTTTTTTTTATTTTTTATCAGGCAGGTAGCTCTTTTCTTAAATTAAGTTTCTATTATTGGGGTGTATATTAATTACCAATTTTCAGTAATAATTGAATCTTCAATTGATTTGACAACTAATACCTTGACAACTAATACCTATTTACCTTGTCAGTGTGCATGTGCAATGAAATGCTAATAGCCTTTAGATGATCTAAATAGACCGCTAAAAGTCTGACAGCTAGTTTACTCCTTAGCTTGTTGCAGTAATTAGCCAATACTTTCTAACTCTATTATCTTTTTCTAGCCAATTTTGCTCAAGAATTTCTTTCATGGCACATGATTTATAAAAAAAAATTTAAAATTTTCAAAATTTGCCAAGGTGTTTTCAAAATATTTTTGAAAAAGGTTTTTCTTACTCAACTAAATTTTTATTGTCTAATGGAGTAAGGAAGAATAAAATAAGGAGAAATACCACTTGGACGAGATATGCCTCGTGTAATGTTAGGAGTGACCGTGCGGAGCAGTCTCTTATTCCCAGAAATAAGAATCACGAAATAAAAGTTAAAACATAAAAATTTGGGTTGCCTCCATAAAGCGCTAAGTTTAATGTCTCATGGCTCACTTTGATTACTATTGTCAAGGAGTTTGATGATCTCTTTCCTCACTACTTCTTTCATGGTTGGTTTAAGTTTTCTTTGGGCATCTCTTATATGCTTAGTTTTCTCCCTTAAGTGAATCCTATGTTGAACGATCGAGGGCCAATCCCTTTTATGTTAGCCATAATCCATCTAACGCTTCTTTATTCTCATTCAATGGTTCCCCTTCTTGTGAGGAGTCTAGGTTGGTTGAAATAATCACAGGCAGATTTTTGATGGACCTAGGTATGCATAGTTGAGATGCTTAAGAAGTGGTTTCAGTTCTAATTTGGTGCTTCCTTTATTGATGGTTTGGGTAATGGTTCTAGTGGTTCAGTTGGAAGTTCCCATCTTGATTTTCATCAATTATAGCAATCTCATTAATTTGCTCCCATCTTGGTTTATGCAAATTTCTAGGTCAAGCTCTTCATCATTAAGGTCAATTGGATCATAAACATATCCAGAACATAATTTGAGTCGCTCGTTTGATGTTTATTGGTAAGATTGAAAATATTAAGATCAATTGACATATTTTCACAAAAAGTTTCATTAATCCATTTTGGCAATTAATTGGGCATTAGTTATGGCTAAAAATGGTTTACCTAAAATCTATGGGATGTGGTTCTTTGGGTTTGTCATCGGCTCAGTTTCTAAAATTATAAACTCCATCGGATAGATAAAGTAACTAACTTTGATCAACACATCCTCTACTATTTCCTTAGATACTTTTAAAGAGTGATCTGCTAATTGTAGGGTCATTTTTGTAGGCTTTAGTTCTCCCAACTCTAGTTGCTCATATGCATAGTATGACAATATATTAACACTTGCCCCTAAATCTAATAGAGCCCTGTTTATGAGGGTGTTTCCTACAATGCATGAAATAGTTGGTGACCTTGGATCTTTGTATTTCACTGGCATGTGGTTTGATAGGTAAGAGCTCACACTGGCTGCCAGAAAGGCTCTTTTAGGCACATTGGTGGTCTTCTTTTGGTACATAGATCCTTAAGGAATTTGGCATAAGCTGGGACATGTTGGATCATTTTCAGTAAGGGGATGTTCACTTTAACTTGCTTAAAGACCTTCAAAATCTTATCGAATTGGTCTGAATTTCGATTGGACTTAAGTCTATTTGGGAATGGTGCTACAACCCTAATTTTTTTGTTTATCTCCTTCTGATATGGGCTCAGTAGTGGGTTGGGCATTATATTAGACTCTGATATCTCAGGTGTTTCGGGCTAACCCAACTTAATAAGTTGTCAAGTGGTAGGACTTCTAATTCTTCTTTATATGTACCCATGATTATCTATTTGTTTTTCAAATCTTAATGTATGAATGACACTTGGTTAATCTGGGCTTCTTGTTTTGATCCTTGGATGTTTAGGTTCTAGGGTTAGCTTTAGGCTGACTCGGTAGCTTACCCCATTCTTTCACTGAATGCTATGGCTAGTTGACCTATCCGGGTTTCTAGTTTTGTAATGGATTGTGTGTATGAGTGAAGGAGTTGAGTATTCATTTCTAGCCCTTTCAATGCTTGTAACACCTTCTATTCAAAAATAGGATTATGATTATTTGGTGGAGGTTGAGGAGCACTTGGATATTGGGAATACGACATGCTTCTGAATTGGGTCTCCTGATGATTAGGTCTATTTGATGTTGGACTGATGATAGGTTGGGGTTTCCATGAAAAATTTGGGTGATTTCGCCAGCTAGGATTGTAAGTATTCGAATATGAATCATTTCTGGTTTAGGAGCCATTCGGGTTTGGGCTTGGTGGGCTTGCTTTTGAATAAGCTCAGAAAATTAGTATGCAGCTGGACATTCACCTATAGATTGGGTTGGACTCAAGCAGATTATACAAACCTCATGTAATTGAGTAGATAGGGAAGGTGTTTCTAACTTGTAGAATTCGGTCAAGTTTTTGGGATAGTTCATCAACTTTGATATAGATGTCTATAGACTGACCTATGTTATATTTCCACTCTCTTAGTTATGTGGAGGATCTCTACGGGCAGCAGACATGTGATGCAAGAATTTTTACTTAGAGTTTCAAAAGCTGCCATGCCTCATGTTCATTTTTAGTATAAATGTTCCTTCACATAAGGCATCCACTATTTGTTGGTGCCTTTCTGACAATTCATCATAAAACATTAACTAACTGCCATTTAGGTATTGCATGGTGCGGACATTTTTAGTTAATTCTTTTAATTTCTTCCATGTTTCATGAAACATTTCTTCTCTAATTGGGAAAAACTGGTTATGGCTTTTCTAATTTAATTCTTTTTCCTATAGGAAAGTATTTCTTAAGAAATTCCCTCTGAAGTTGGTCTTAAGTTGAAATTATAATAGTGTTTAGTGAATTTAACCAATACTTGGCTATATCTTTTAGGGAGAAAGGGAATAACTTAAGCTTAAGTGCATCATCAGAGAAATTTTGAATCTTGATAGTTGAGCAAATTTTTAAGAATTCATTCAAGTGTTAGTAGAGATCTTCATTTGTAAATCCATGAAAGCTGGTAACATTTGAATTACATGGATTTAATTTCATATTGGACAGCTCTACTGGGGGTACTTGTATGCATGATGAATATGTATATTATGAAGGGGCAAAGTACTCCTTCAATTGACATGGTGGATTGCTTTCTTGATTAAGATCCATACTGTGTGCTCTGTTTGCTCTACAACTTCTCTCTATTTCAGGATTTAAGGGTATGAGTTTGGGTTGTAACGATCGGTGACCAAGTATACACCCTACTAATACATTCTAAAGAAAATAGTAATTCAGTTTTTTTTTTAAACTAATGTAATAGAAGAGAAATGAGAAGATTCTAAAGAAAATATCTAAAAGATTCCTAAATTAAGAGCAATGAAGAATAATTTAGTTAGGGTTTAATAATTATTAGCAATCAAGTTAACAGAGATTAGACTCTTTACTCTAGGCTTAATCTAGATCTAGATAGCTCCTAACTTTTAAGACTGCCTTGGAGCCCTCCAATCAAAAATTAACTGATCAACTAGCCAGTTAAGGGTAAGGTCAGTGAAGGTCCTCCCGTTGCTTACTAGGTAAGTAAACAGAACCAATTAAATAATCACTTTCCTTTTCTTTTTTAGACATTAGCTAATCAGTCAATCCCGATCCAGTCCAACTCTTTCGGGTGCCTTGTCCTATTAAGCTCAAGTTTTTTAGGGGCTAACGTCTAGTTAATTTTAGAGTTAAAGGCTTAGTTAATGAAAAATGAAGGATGTGGTTTGTGGGCCAAGGAAGGGTGATTAACTCCCACCTTATCTTGATTAGGGGTTTGTGCCCTTAAAGTATTTTATGGAAATGCAATGCAATCAAATAAGGTGTCTAAATAAGTTAGGAAGTTTTTAAAGTTTATTATTTATTTTTTTAAATTAATTATATTTTATAGAAAGTGACTTAGGGTTTTCTTTTAGGTTCTTTAAGGTAAGTTAATTAAAAGAAAAGTTTATTAGGTTAAAAGTGGATTTGTGACAAGAAGGAAAGTAATTTTTTTATGTTAAAAAAAAAGAAAATCTAATAATTAAAATAACTTAAAAAAATAATAAGCTAAAGAGGGCAATAACTATTCAATAAAAAAGATTTTTTTTATTATTTTTTATATAGAAGTACGAATAATAATGAAACAATAAAAAATTTAAAATAAGAATAAAATTAATAAAAATTTGTGATATTTTTTTAAATTTTAAAATTTTTTAAAATTTTTTTTGTGAACTAATCGTGCCTGGATTGCTGTCGTTGGTGGTCAAAAATAAAACCTACTCACTATATAGCTAGTGATGAATCGGGATCGTATCCTCGGGGATCAAGAGCAATTATTTCACAAAAAAAAAAATATTTATTTGTATAGAATTATATTAAGAATAGCTGTTATTAAAAGATAATAACTAATTAATTAACAAAATTAAAACAACATGAGAAGCAACTCAGGAATCCGAATCCACCATGCAAACAGGTTTATCTTCTGTTCTTTATGTTGACTAGTAATAATTTTTGCAAATTCAAGGTTAGAATAATTTATTTCTTGTCATCAGGAGAGCACGACACGTCCTCTTAGAGTATAAACTATCTAATTATTTGCAAAGTTAGAGGTCTAAACTACCATACTACGATATGTCTCTCTTAGGCACGTACCGTATTCTGAGATCACGGCACATCGATAGAGGGTACAGCCGTGTATGCCAAATCAAAAGCTCGATCAGAAAAATAACTTGAAAGATGTATGAAAGAACATATTTTATTGCATAACAATCAAGAACAAAAAGAAAGATAGAACTGGTTATAGGCTTCATCATCATTTCAAGTTGAAGGAATCTAGCCACACATTGTTTTGCCAGCATCCCCTCCATAACTTTTTTCTTCTAGGCCTAAATAATATCTAAATAAAAGAAAAATAAAAAGAACTTTGGAGAAAACTCTTTCCCCCCAAACTACTGCGTTATGTCTTTTATAGAGCTTGTTTAGGGCTTTCTTCTAGTCAAAGTTAGAGTTAATCGGGCTCAAGATCGTTAAGATATCGTAAGAAAACCTCAGCCATTCATTCCAATCACCTGCCTTAGTTTGTAACAAGAATCATGAGAAATTATCTCTTCATTCCTTTTACGACAAACAGAGTCCTGATTTGAGTGTTGTCTGCGTCGTTGGACTCCAAAAATTGAGCTCTTTCCATCTATAGACTCCTTTTCTGCAAACATCCATAAAGAGTATCAATTCTTAATAAATTTAAAGTAATTAATATTTATTTTAATGATTAAATTAGGATAATAAATAGACTTATCAATGGACCTTTGGTTCTTTGCTTAATTTTCAGTATTTTTTTTTTTCACTTTGGACAAAAACTGGTATTCCCTGACAGTGAAGCTCAAATAAAATATCATAATCCACTCTCTTACTATAAAATAAGGTTGTCAATTGGCTAGACTTTGATGACATGTTATTGACAGAGACATTGTTATTATTGCTGTAAAGGTCCTAAATCATGTTTTCCTATCCTACTGTTATTGTACTATCTCAATGAGAGGACATTACCTAGGAAACCCCTAGTTTGCAAGTTCGCTCATGCACTAGGATGTTCTGGCTTCCCTGGTTGGTACTTGACAGAGACTGGCCATTAGCTAATGGGGTTGCCTTGCACCAGCCAGGACATCTGGGTCTTGCTCACAAAAAAGCGAATCTATGTTAGCTTTCTTTTGTCTTGTTGGTCTATGGGATGGAGCTTGGAGGTGGAAATAGAGAGAAAAAGAGAAAGGGGAAAAAAAAGGAGAGAAGAGAGGAGAGGGAGAAGGGAGAGGAGGTGCCCAGATCTAACCTTCCCTTTTCATGATTTTCTTGTTCATAAAATGAATATGAAATAAATAGTGTTTCATTTAGATTTATTGGTAATTTTCAAATATTATTCAAAGCATAGGTGCTGGTACCAGCACTGGCATCATAGGTCGAACAATTGGATCAAAAACCCTCTTTAAAGACCTTAAAACTTGTAAAATTTATTAAGAGTTAAACTCTACTCTACTCAACTCATCTAAGCCTTTTCCTAACTACATGGGGTCAGCTCATGTTTTAGGGGATATGACGGAGTTTTACGTTAGCTGTTAACTACCTAATATAACCCTCCTCCATTATCCGAGCTTAAAATCAGCCTTGGCGGAGTTTATTAAGAGTAAATTAAAAAATAAAAATTACAAAAGGTTGAAGAAAACAAAAAATCAAGAAAAAAAAAATGCAAGAAGAGATGTCTTGGTACCATAACTTATTCTAGAGATTTAAAAGATGTTGCTTCAAATGTCACAATCTGTTATTTACAAGTTTTTAGAGAAGTGATTCTTGGATCTAGAAGAGTGAATTATACGGCATTGGGCTTTAGGCCTGTTGCTTTGCAACATGGCTTAAGCTCTAGGGAAGCATGGCTGCAGCCATAGTTCATATTTATGGGTTCTGAGACTTTGTTCAGTATGCGGCTGATATTGACATCTAGATATAGTTTCTGTTGCATGTCCCAAGTCATGTAGCTGAACTTAAGGGTCAAGTTTAGCAGACTAGCGATTGAGTTTCTTGTTCTGTACTTATTTGTGTGCCATGATAAATGTGATGGTACAAGTGTCTGGTGATTCTCTTAAAAGATGGCTAAGTTAAATTATGACATTTTATCCTACAATTTACAGGATTGGGATCGGCAAAATCCAACACAAATTGTTACAGAGATGTGTGGCTTTGTGACAATCCTTTCTGGGACATTTCTCCTTCACAGGACGAAGGACATGGTTGATGGTATGCCTTTTGTATATATTTAGTTATCACAACAGGTCACTTGTTTCAAGCCCAATAAAAATCCTGTTATTTTCTGTTCTCTAACAGGTGTAACACCACCATCTCTTTCTATGCGACTCCCAAAGCATGCTTCCGAGGATGGCCTTACTCCTGAAGGCATCCCATTGAGGTGTCAGGAATCATTGCGATCACCATGATGGGTTCTCGTGATCTCTGATCTCCACCAACTTTCCTCGCTTTGAGCCCCTCTGTTGTCACCCTGCATGTATTAGGAGTCCTACATTCTTTTTGCAGTTGAAGGAAGTGGGATTTTTTGATGCCCTACTGAAGCGGTACATATTTGCCTCTTTTGGGAGAGAGATTGGTACATGTATGCGGATAACAGCAGTTATAGCCTTGAATGTTTTTCTTATTTCATTTGCCAGGAATCCCACGGCCAACGTCTTAGTTTTTGGTTTGGCAACACTCCTAGATACCAGAAGATTCGATACTTTTTAATGATTAAAGCACGTTTTGGGTCATCCAGACTCATGTATTTGTCCTCTGTGGATGACATGCATGTTCTAGTATTGTTGAGGGGGTGCTGGTGCTCAAGCTGCCTACTCACCAACCCGTCAATTTTTATTTTTGTCCTCATTCTTGGACTCGAATGATTGTGCTGGCCTAAGCTTAAACTGACTAATTATCTCAAGAAAGCATAGATCACAGGGTGGACCTTACATTGGTTCTGGGGACTACTAGAAATATTTTTTAAAGAAATTATTATATTTCTTCACTTGCTTAGGGGAAAAAAGTTGAACGCAGTAATCATTTTTTGTGGTAAGATGTCTTTCTTTCTTTTTTCTTTTTATCTAAATTCTTTGGTTCTACAACCATGGACTTTTACATATGTTAATCTGCTCACAACTTAAAAGTTTGACTTTGACATGATTGATGTATTTGGATACTAAGGTCAAGCTATAAGTGCTATACAAGACTCTGGTACAAACATCAGTTCCTTTTTATTCTGCGACGTTTCATACCTACTGTGATTTATCAAGAAACCTCCCCTGGGGTTGTAAAATGCGTTTCTTTAACTTGGAACCGACCTTTTTCTGTCACATTTGTAGCAAGGGACTACTTGAACCAGGTGAGAGAGTAAAGACCTCGAAGGACTGACTTCCATTCAAAGGACGTGTTACCCCTTGCCACCACTATATTTAAAATGATTTTGTTGCTAATCTAAAGGAGTCCGGGTCCTTGGCTAACTTAATGCAGCCTAGCAGGAAAATTTCTCGGCTAGCTCAGTGCTTCGGTGGTATGGCGCTTTTGAATTCCCTGCCTTTCTTCCATATTTTGAGATTTTGAAGGCAGCAGCATTGAGGTTTAAGCGGACGAATTTTCTTTAAAGCATGCATTATAATGCGAATCTCATGTGGTTTCCAAGTTTGTTGGAAAACAGTTCAAAAGAAAACAACTTTGATGTAATTCTTAAGTTGGTTCATCTTTTTTTTTTTTTGGTACAAGCGGGAGATCACACTATTCTAGTGCGAGTCAACCCAGATAGATCAGAATACAAAATTTGCTGTAAAACAGTAGGACACGGGTCCCCCAGTCTCCATATCCAGCATGTCGAGCCACGGAAGCCGCTGCCCAGTCCGCCACCGAATTGGCTTCACGGTAAATGTGACGTATCTGGACTATATCAACATTCTGCAGGATAGACCAAATGTCCATGAAAATAGGATTAGAGGGGACTTCGGAAGAATACTCCTTACGCAGCCACCGGATGACCGTCATCGCATCACCTTCAATCACAACCCTATGAGCTTGAAGAATCCGATAGGCATAAGAGATACCTGCCCACGCAGCATAAAGCTCTGTCATAGGAACGGAGGAATCAAGGGTGCCAAAGCCACCCGCTGCCAATATATCACCCTGAGGCCCTCGGATGATGAAAGCAGACCCAGCATATCTTCCACGGACACTCCCATCAAAGTTGATTTTGACAAACCCTGGAGGGGAGGCTCCCAGGAAATGAAAACCGTATGCCGGTTCGCTGCCGAAGCAGCAGGGGATCCCCAGAGGCCAGAGGAGTCAGAACCAACCGCTTGAGAAGCATGGGCGTAATCCGCAGTCAAAGATCTAATCTTCAACACAAGCCGGTGATAAGAAATAAAATCCTCTGAGAAGATGAGCTGGTTTCTCGACATCCAAATCTGATAAGCCGTGACCGCTCAAAGACCACTCTTATGCTGAGAGGCCCTCCGAAGATCATGAAGGAAAAGGGAACGCGGGGAACCAGAAACATCCACTCTGCAAAAAAATAACCCATCAAGTGCCAAATCCGCCTTGCTCTAGGGCATATAAAGATAGCATGATCCGTAGACTCATCCTCCAAACCACATAGAGGGCAAATCGGCTGAATTGGCAGACCCTACGAGAGAGCAAGGCACAGGTCGGAAGACAGTCCCATAGAAGCTTCCAAATAAATAACTGAACCCGGGGAAGAGTGGGAAGCAACCAAATCCAAGCAGCATCCTTGGTACATTGAGGTAGGGGCCTAAAAACCTTCATAAGGTCCCTAGAAAGGGCTCTAGAAAGACAAGATCTCTGCCATAACCTAACATCAGCCGAGGGGGCAGAGGTAAGAGGAATCGAGAGAATCCGCCGAGAGAGCATCTCACCAAAGAAACTGATCACCATGGGGATATTCTAGGAGGGGGATCTAATGAAATCAAATCCTTGACCCTCAAATTAGTGGGGACATCAATACTGATAAAGGAAGGCCATCAAGATAGAGGGAGCTCAGAAATCTAAGAATCCTGAATAACATCAATGGAATGACCATCTCCAATCATCCATGAGATATTCCTCAAGATAGACTCACCATACTGACACACTTCCTTCCAGAAGAAGGAACACCCCTGGGCAGCACTATATGCACCCCTGACGTCCATTCACCATACCTTGCACGCATCACAGAGCTCCAAAGACAATGCGGCTCCAGGAGGAATCGCGATGCATGCCTGGCCAAAAGAGCTTATCGCCTAACCAGCAGAGACTGGATCCGAGACCACCTTCTTGAGTTGGCATGCAAATCATGTCCCAAGATAAGAGGTGAATGCCGTGCCCATCTTGCATGGAGGCCCAAAGAAAATCTCTAAAACATCTCTCAATCCTCTTAAGACAAGTAATAGGGATGGCTGCATTCGAAAGCAGATAAAGAGAAGGGAGGAGAGAACCGACCGAATAATGGTAACCCTTGCCATCATAGATAAGCCGGTGACCTGCCAACCCTCAATGCGCTGGCGAACCCGCCTCTCCAGATCCACATAGTCAGAACAACGGGGTCGTCTACCAGTCATGGGGATCCCCAAATACATAAATCTATCAGTCTGAGTAGAGATACCCAACAAATTAATAATGGCTTCTCTGGTAGATCTGGGAGTCTTCGGGCTAAAGCAAATAGAAGACTTAAGAAGATTGACCTTCTGTCCGACGCCTGACAATAGCGCTGGAGAATAGAATCAAATGAAGCCGCATTATCAATAGAAGCCTGTCCCATAAGAATACAGTCGTCGGCAAACAGAAGATGAGAGACAGAAGGACCCCCAACCCCAGTCATAAAAGGGACAATCGTCGTTCTTGCTGAGCCTGATAGAAAGCTCGAGAAAGATCATCCGCAGCCAAAATAAACAACAGGGGGGATAAGGGACACCCCTGACGTAACCCCACAGAAGAATGGAAAAACTCAGTCGGATTCCCATTGATGATCAGAGAGAAGGAAGGCCCCTGAATGCATGCCATAACCCACTCAATAAATAGCTCGTCAAATCCGAACTCCTGAAGAGAGCGGTGCAAGAAGGCCCAACTAATCTATCATAAGCTCTCTCCATATCGAGCTTAATTGCCATAAGACACGTCTGGCTGGGGCTCTCTGGAGATCGTGCATAAACTCCTGAGTAATGAGGACATTGTCCGAGATGGAACGCCCTCTAATGAAAGCCCCTGTTCTACTGAAATAAGGCGGGGAATCACCGCGCGAAGGCGACTAGCTAATAGGCGGGCACATACCTTGTACAAAGTAGTGCACAAGCTGATAGGCCTGAAATGTTGAGGGAGAGAAGCATCAGAGCGCTTGGGTACAAGAGTGATAAGAGTCCGATTCCAATCCAAAGGAATGTGTTTCGATTGGAAAACTATCTGGATAGCCTGAACCACTTCCTGCCCAACAATATCCCAATAGTGACGAAAAAAGAAAGGTGGAAACCCATCAGGCCCCGGGGCCTTGTCCGGACCAAGGTCCCAGAGGGCCAGACGAATCTCCTCCATAGTGATCGCCCTGATAAGCATAGCATTATCCGAAGAAAAACCTTCCTGTAATCAGATACCTGAAAGACCGGAGCACCATCACCAGTAGACTCAGACCATCTAGACCAAAGAAATGGAGAAGCTGAGTCCGGATAGACTGGATATCCTCCAGGGGATGTCCATCATCATCAACTATCCCGAATCCTATTAGCAGCCCGACGCCTCAAAGTAGCCTGGTGGAAGAATCTGGTGTTACGGTCCCCTTCACGAATCCACTGAACCCTGGACCTCTGCCTCCAATACAGCTCCTGCTGCCGAAGAAGGGAGTGGTGAAGAGCAAGATTCTCGCAGCAAAGAGAGATTGTCATCCGTAAGAAATCCATCCTGTCCTCCTTCACCTGAAGGGCACTTATGTCGGCTTCAACCATCTCCACTTGCCTAACCAGATTCCCAACCTCCAGTCTGTTCCATCTGAAAGTCTGCGCCTGGCCAGCAATAGACGACGAGATAACCTATAAACAACATTACCCCTAATAGGAAGATGCCAAATCTGAGAAATGATGGTCCGAGCAGCCGAATGGAATGTCCAGAACCGCTCGAATCTAAACTGCTTCCTTTGATGCTGGTCAGCCTCCGTAGCAATCAAAATGGGGCAGTGATCAGAAGCAATCTGGGGAGGTGAGTAACAGTAACACCGGATACTTTTGAAGCATCTGAGCCGTGGCAAGAGCTCTGTCCAATCTCTCCCAAACACGAGCAGACCCCTGCCGGTTATTACACCAAGTGAATTGGGGCCCCGAGTACCCCAGATCCATCAGCCCTGATGACTCGATAAAAGTCCTAAATTCAATAATATCCACTGAGCCAGTGACTCTTCTGCCCCCTCGCTTTTCACTAGCCTCAGTGATACAGTTAAAATCCCAGCAACGATGGAGGGAAGCCCTTGATCAAGGAGGGAGAGCAGCTCAGACCAAAGGACCTCTCTCGGTAATCCGTACTGGCATAAACCGCCGATAGGAGCCAAGGATCAGAAGTCGCTTCAGTGACAACAAGACCGACCTGCTGGTTACTCTGATGGAAAGCATCAATCGTAACACAGAATCACGCCAAATGGCCAAAATACCCCCAGACATCCCCTCAGCCTCCACCGCATAAGAGAGCCAAGATCGGGCAATCTGTCTCCGGAACCGCACCAAACTGTCCCCCGACAGCCTGGTTTCTAATAGGACATATATCAAAATTATATAATTGCAGAAGTCTACCAAAAGAGGAACGAAATGAGGGCTTACTAGCACCTCGGACATTCCAAAGTAATATCTTCATAAACTAGCTGGAGGTAGATGGGGCCCCCCTGGTCCTCAGCCATAATGCTATCAGAAAGGCACCCTACAAACCGGGTGCCATCCTCAGAATTCTGTGAAGGATAGGCCTGCAGAGCATCTGGGTCGCCTTCAACATCAGCAGACCTAGGGGAAAAAGCCGAGGACAAGAGAGCTAATCCCTGACCCATGAGAGTTCCCGAGGATGCCTCACTAGCCATATCAGCACCCTGTCCAGGTCGGCTAAAACCACCTCCTGACCATTGGCCTGGCATCTGGAGGGCTGGATCACTTTCCCTGGAGGAGGAATTAGATCCCCTTTGCATTTGGAAATTGAACCCTTGCCTTTTCCCTTTTTCTTCTCCAGTTTGGAGACAGTCCTAGGAGCCAAGCTATCAATCGGTCTGGCCCATTTGAGGGGCCCCGGAAATGCATCCCTACTCTCTAGCTGGCCCCCTTCATTAGAAACCGATCCCAGAGAGGCAAATGGGTTATTAGTCACAAAGGATTGGGTCACAATTGGATCAGAGGCCCCAACATGATCCTGCTTCAGCTGCTCTCTGGCTGAATTTCTGAAACCGGCACGCTTCATAAGAACCGGCACGGTCACTAATTCAGCAACATTCAACTTCCCTCCCAGCTTTGGACTGACCAAGCCTCCCTGCTTCGAACTGACCGGGGCTTCAATCGAAGGCACAGGGAGGGACCTGCGAGCCACCTTCACCGGAGCTTCCACCCTTCAGCCATACTCTGATCCCCAGATGCCGATTGAGAAGCTGAAGACGGAGAGGAGACAGTCGTAGGAGTCTTCAATTGAGAGGTTGCAACAGTCCTCCTCTGACGGACAGCGGCCATCCACGGCCGAAGATAGGGCCGTTGGTAGCTATCTCCTCCTCAGACATGGCCGACAGCGAGCATGGATGAACCAAATGCAAGGATCCACACTTCGGGCAGATTCCCTCCATTGATTCGAAGGTAAATTGCTGCCAAAACGGCCCCTGAAGTCCCTGTACCCGCATGCCTGGCCGAAGAGGAAGATGGAGGTCTACGCGGACAGCCACCCAAGCGAAACCTCCTCTGTTCTTCGACTGAGTGGCATTATCCGCACCAAGAAGCTAGCCGCTGGTTCCATGATCACTCTAAGGATGTCCTCCTTCCAGAATTCCATCGGAGATTGGGCAATCTCACCCAAAGCAGCGCCGAGGAGACGAAGTCCTCAGCCGGAAAGAACTCTGGTTTCCAAGCTTCCGTACCAACAATCTGGCCATTAACCACCCACGGGCGGTTGAGAATCAGATCACAAGCTGCCGCATCTTCGAAGCGGAAGATATGGCATCGATAGGCAAGACTGATTGGGACAATGGCGCCGGAGATCCCTGCTCTTCTAAACTCCCTGATAAATGCTTCAGCCGGCACCCATCTGAGGAAGGTACGGGCGAGAACAAACCTCTGATGCCACCCCAACATCTCCTTAACCAGCAACGCCTCCGGGACCCGGACGACGTCCAGAAATCAGGCTTCCAACCTCGCCACCTCCGCTGGTGAAGGAGACAATGAAATCCATTTAAACCCATGCTCCACTACCCTACTCCTAGGAGCTCGGCCACCCGCAGCCTCATCAGACACCATGGGAAACCAGAAGACAGAAGAACGAAGGTCTTCCAAAGAGTAGACACCCAGGCGGCAAAGATCGCCGGAGATCAAGAAGGAACCTGGCCGGAGCACAAATCGTAAAGCACGGCTAAACAACAGAACCGGAGCTATGCTCGCACAATTCTTATTGGTTCATCTTTTTTAAAATAACTACAAAGAATTTAATTTCATGTTTGATAATTCTAATGTACTTAGTAACAAAGATATAATACATTTGTAAACATTACTAAACAAATGCATGCAAAGCACTTGATTGCGTACTTGAAAGAGCGAGACTATTTTTTTTTGGTGGCTTGGTAACACTGGTAACAATGAACTACCATGTATTTTTGTTACTTATCTAAACATTTTCCTTATGTAATCCTACACTACAAGAAAGCAAGGTATTTATGGCGAACCTATTAAGGCGAAATATTTTCATCGTTATAAGTTTATTTATAACGGCGAAATAAAAATTAAATTCGTTGTAAAACCGATTTATTACGGTGAAATATTTTGCACCGTAATAAAAAGATCTATTACGATGAATTTTTAAATTCATCGTAATAGGTCCAAGTTATATTTAGGATATTAATTTTTTTTTATTTTTCTTTCATTTTATTACGGTGAAATATTTTGTCACCGTAATAAAAAAGACCTATTACGACGAATATTTAAATTCGTCGTAACAGGTCCAGGTATATTTTAGGATATTAATTTTTTTTATTTTTCTTTCATTTTATTACGGAGAAATATTTTGTTACCGTAATAAAAAGACCTATTACGATGATTTTTTAAAATTCATCGTAATAGGTCCAGGTTATATTTTAGGATATTAATTTTTTATTTTTCTTTCATTTTATTACGGTGAAAAAATATTTCGCCGTAATAAAAAGACCTATTACGGCGAAAAAATATGTCGGTGCATCATGTAATAACTCTACTTTAAACTTATATTATTTGGCTATATTTCTTTATGTTATTTTGCACTAATTTAGTTCATTATGTTTTGCAGCTACGTCATCAAAGAAGAAGGGCCGAGGTCCTGCTCGCGGATACAAGTCCGCACATCTGATTGATACGCGTCGTGGACAGAAGTTGCCTATTCTTCTGCCACCTGAGGTTGGACGACCATTAGGAGAGTTTCGCTCTGAGTTTCTGACCGAGATAGGAGTGGTTGTACGTGACATGGCACCACTTGCGGTCAGGAAGTGGAGTGAGATCACTGATGCACAGAAAGCATCTATGATCGATCGACTTCAGGTCAGTATAATTGTATTAGATTACTTTAGATTACGTTTAATGTACTTAATATACCTTATAACTTTTATAATATATATATATATATACTTGCAGGAGAAGTTCGATCTTGATATGAATTTAGATCATATTAAAAAAGGTATTGAGTTTCAAATGAATAAAGTTTATCGAGAATTTAGATATCGGCTTCATATACACTTCATTAGTCACGGTGGGGACACAAGTGTGAGCTTAGCAAAACAAAATAAGCCATCTCGTGTCTCGCAGAGTGACTGGACTTTCTATGTGATTACTTTTATTCAGATGAGTATAAGGTAAATACATCCATACAAATATTTTAATAGTTTATATTTTTTATAAACTCATGTAACCATTTTCATTAATTCTTTGATGTAGAAAAAATCAGAAACAAATAAATCTAATCGGGAATTGCAGCCATATGCTGCTCTCACTGGATCGAAGTGGCTCACTCTTATGATATGGTAAGGACGGCTCAGGATATTTATATGTTGTGGCGATGTAGTGTGGGCTTACTGTGTTATACTTGATCCAGCATCTATGAAGATTTGAAGCTTCTATGTGCTGTGTGATCCAATGCTTATTGCATGATCCCAATTTTCCGATGCTGTCAATAAACCAATAAACACAATCTAGAAAGCACAATATGAGCTCTGGTGATGCGTTTAAAGTCTATATTCCCTTAGTAAGCAGTTATGCAATTAACTAATGCATTCAAAAAGATCAGCATGTCTTATTGTCTTTTTCTCAAGATATGAGACTCTTTGTGTTAAGCTTAATTCAGACTCTATACCAGATCCGTTGAGGTCTTGAACCAAGTGTATTCTTTTCTATAGAACTTTAACTGACCTGATTGGGGATCCAAATTAGGATCCAATTCTTCCATGGTCTTTAATATAAAAAGAAATTGCAACTGACAGATTTGAATCTAAAGAATGGCTTGAATCTCTGGAACTAATCGAGCAGACAGCGATTTGCATCCAGCATAGATGGAAGCAACAGGATCTAAGCGGCTTTTTGCAGTTTCCTGCTGTTTGGTGAAAAATTTTAATGAGGCTTGTGTTTATCCTTGAATCAAATTAAACCAAACGTCTTATTATATCAGGCTCTGTCAATCCTTGACATTCAATTTGGCATGGAATTTGTGGCTGAAGACAAGCTGTTTTGTTTAAGATGTTCTTGTGACATGATAATGACATCCTTTATCTTCATTGCAAATTTAGATTTTAATAGGAAGAATAGGAAAATTATATTGTGCACCCTTATATTATTGTATTAGATTATTACATTGATACATTGATACATTGTATTACATTGATTAGATTATTACATTGATACATTGATAATTATTAGATAATTGATACATTGATAATTGATACATTGATACATTGTATTAGATTATTATATTGATACATTGATACATTGTATTAGATTATTACATTGATACATTGATACATTGTATTAGATTATTACATTATACATTGATTGATTACATTGATACATTGATAATTGTATTAGATTATTGTCTTAAATTATTGTTTTAAATTATTATTGTTTCTTTTTAGAGAGATCCTGTTACGGGAGAGGAGCCATCAAGACTTCATCTGTGGAATACTCTTCATTTTGATAAAAAGAAGAATCAATGGATAAATGAAAAAGCTGAAGAAACCCATGTAAGTTTTATCAATTAAAAATATAATATTATTGAATGTAATGTTTTATACTAAACATATTGAATTTGTTTTCTTTTCATTGCAGGCACAGTTAATAGAGCGACTTTCCTCACAGGACTCTACAATAGAACCAATCAATGAGGATGTCATTTTTGAGGAGGTTTTAGGCTCTAGATATGGTTATAAAAGAGGATGGGGTCCATTACCGAAGGGTACATTAAGAATTAGAGGTAGTTCTTCATCTTCTGAAAACTCACAATTAAAGGTTGAACTACATGAGTGCGCTCAGCTTGCTCAGCAAGAGGATAAGCTCGCTCAACAAGAGGATAAACTCACTCAGCAAGAGAAGACCATCCAGGATCTAAAGGCGACGACTGCTGAGCTTACTGCTTTCATGCGACAGTTAATGCCTGGATATCATCCTAGTGGATCCCAGCAGACTTCACCTCCATAGTACATGTATTTTTTTCATTATGTATTTTTTAAAACATTGTATATGATGATTTTATTGAAATGAATGAAAACATTTATTAAATTTTTTGTGAAACTTTTATATTAGAAAAATATTTCTAATATCGTTGCTTTAATATTATATTATATTATTGTAACAGGTGCAAAACAAAAAATATTAAAATAAAATTTTAATATTTTTAAAATTTAATTAAAAATCTTATTACGGTGACTTAGTTTTATCGTAATATCAACCTATTACGGCGAAAATAAGTCTCCGTAATATTTTAAATTTTAAAAATAAAAAAATTTATTACGATGACTTATTTTGCCGTAATAGGTTGATATTACGGCAAAACTAAGTCATCGTAATAAGATTTTAATTAAATTAATTTTTTTAAAAAATATATAACGACGATATGGTTTCACCGTAATAGTTATCTATTACGACGAAAATAAGTCGTCGTAATAGGTTATTACGACAACATGTTATTACGACAATTTTGTAATGTATTACGACAAATTTTTTATCATCGTAATAACTTATTACGATGACTGTTGTACGACGAATTAATTCGTCATAATAAATCATTTTTTTTGTAGTTAGTGGTGAAGTCTTTTCTGTGTCCCTTTGGAGATCTCAACCTTCCAAATACTTGAATGCCAAGAAACTATGCAGAGCGCCGCTTGAGCTATGGAAGTTAATGTCCAAGATCTTCAATCCAGAAAGGCCGACAAAGTTGAAGAAGAAAATATTGCATACCTAATCTGATGCAGAGGCAAGCTTGCAAGAAGAGAGCTATTTACCTTAATTGAGGATTTTTGGTTTTGCTCATCCAACAAATTCAAGAACACTTCATATATCTGCTCTCATAGCTGTTGACCTTAAGTCAACTAATTAAGGATCCTTAGCCTTGCACCGTTGATGAATTGAAGAACACTTAATATTTTTAATCTCATACCAGTTACCTTTCATGCGATCACAAGCTCATATAATGAGTAGAGAATGACCCAACATTACCATAGCCAATGATATCTTTATTTTCAAATTACCAGGGTTCCTAATGTGAAGGTAATTAATTGGTTGCCTCACTGAACACGTCATCAAGGCGGTACAAACAAAGAAATGTATATGTAGTCTTTGAACGGTAAACATTAAAATTAGGCTATTTTATCAATCTCACCTAACTAATATCATCATTCTCATTTACTACCTGGTTCGGTGAATGTTCATAACTGATGCAAGCTATACTTGTAGCAATTGTTGATCCGTCCATCGAATTCTCTCATCTATTAGAAGCTAATAACATGAGCTGATTGGTGTTCCACAGAGAGAGAGAGAGAGAGAGAGAGAGAGAGAGAGAGATGAGATGAACTGGTTGTAAAAATATGCCAAAAGAATGACCTGACTAGATTATTTTAGGAAAAAAGGCTGATGGGATGTGATGATCTCCGACAATAAAAAAGATAGCGCTTGCAACCAATCAGCTTCTGTTTGTAACGGAGCATGCTTGCAATCTGGTCTAGTCATCTTATTTTATACTTGTAGTTGCCACTTCAAGCTTAAACCAGAAACCTAATTCACACATGCATGCATGACCACCTGCAACATGCATGAATATCCCATAATTAACTTCTGAAAAATAGTTGAATAGAAAAATAAATAATAGTACTAAAATTTCTGAGTGGAGGATATTCAAGTGTAACATCTTAAGCATGATCATGTTTGATCCTTCAAATATATATATTAAATGGTTTGGAAACGTACGTGATACAGGAAGAAATATTGGTGGAACTTCGATTACAAGAAATATACCCCATGCAGAAGGGAAGAACGGCTTTTCTTGGATCGCTACCTACCACCTTGTCTATCTGTGAAAATATTGCATGTTCCATTTCTTACCTCAGATTTCTGGCGTATTGCCTATATGCTGGAACCTTCTCGATCTCTCAATGGAGGTTTCAGAGAAAAGTCTATTTAAGTGAATAGCAGGTCCCCTTGCATTTCGGCGGGTACTTTTGCCCCGATGCAAGCACTTTTGGATAACTGTACAAGTTGGCACTGAAACAATGAGGCCTGCCACAAAAGCCACAATCATAACAAAGACATCAGAAATTTTTATAAGCGTTTCATTGCCAGTTGAAATGTTGGGCTCCGTTGAGATGTTGAGTTCCCTATTTCCATTGGCAATGACGGTGATAGAAGAAGGAAAGGCAGGAGGATATCCAGAAAGTTGATTGTCCGAGAGCACTAATAGTGTTAGGCTTGGCATTCGGGTAAGAGATATTGGAACTTCCCCACTAAAATTATTGTGCGAGAGATCAAGAGTCTGCAGATTACCCAAGTCACCAAGTTGCGAGGGTATGAGTCCTTGGAAGTGGTTGCTACTGAGGTTGAGAGCTATTTCCAAGGTGGTCGGCATTCTCGGAACGGTTCCACTCAGTTTGTTGTTTCCCAACTGCAGTTCTTT
>UESW01004570.1:1042360-1053299 GCA_900491605.1 Calamus simplicifolius | reverse complement strand
TGAAGAGTTTTATCGCACGAACCACATCCATCAAACCTACGATTTCGTACATATAATGTTATAGTTTCTTAATTTATTGAAGATTGGGTAGTGTGGTTTGGCTTGGAGCTAATCAACGTGCGATGTGAGGTGCAGGTGAAGAGGATGAGAGAGGAGTACGACAAGTTGGACAGAGTGGAGATGAGCATCTGGGAATGCATTCAATTGCTCAATGAGTTTATTGATGATAGCGATCCCGATCTCGATGAGCCCCAGATCGAGCACTTGCTGCAGACTGCCGAAGCCCTCAGGAGGGACTATCCTGATGAGGATTGGCTGCACTTAACTGGCTTAATTCATGGTATGATATCACAAAAATATAACCAAACTTTTTAATGAAATTTAAAAAGCCAATTAAAATTTATGGTATGATGCTAGTTTCACTATATATCGATACAATTCAGTATGGTACATTACATAACGTGTATTGTATCAACTCAGTGGTAAAGCTCTAATCCATAGCACAGTTTGGTATTTGGTATGGTACCCAGAGGCATTTAATATGACCGATATAGAGTTGATATGGGTTGGTTTAGTTGTTGTACTGAACCAAATGACCGTATCAGAATGATTCCAGTATGGTTTGGTTCGATTCATTATGAACCATTATCGGTTTGGTGCAGTCTGGCTATTTTGGCTTGTTGTATTGTTGCTTACCTTAACCATTGAAACTCTTTTTCATGCAGCAGCTCTTGATGGCCCTGTCAGCTTTTAAAATCTAAATGTCATCAATAGTTTAACAAGTTCCATCCACTCGCAACAGTGTTATACTATTTGGTAGACAATTTTGGAATGCCCTCCTTAAATCAGAGGATGAATGTATGCCTTTGATTTATTTATTGCACTTTTGGCTTCTAAAATTTATAATGGCGATTGCATTTGATGAAATACTTCTCTTGCCGAATTCAGATCTTGGAAAAGTTCTTCTTCATCCTAGCTTTGGAGAGCTTCCCAAGTGGGCTGTTGTGGGTGAGCATCACCTTCCTGTCTCTATTTTATTTCTCAATAATATTCCTTTTCGCTTCTAATTACTGAGATCCATTTTTTAGGTGACACATTCCCTGTGGGTTGCGCTTTTGATGAGTGCAATGTTCACCACAAGGTATCATCCAAACTAAACTAATCATACCATGATTCTAAGATGTGATTGGAAGCAATAATTTAGATTTTGTCATTCTAATAGTCTACAATGATTTATCATAACAGTATTTCCAAGAAAACCCAGACTACAACAATCCTAAATACAACACCAAACTTGGAGCTTATTCTGAAGGATGCGATTTGACAACGCATTGATGTCTTAGGGCCATGATGATTATATGTACTTGGTATGCATGACCATTGTTTTTTTTTTTTTTGTAGGTTCTCATGTTTCCTTGTAAAATTTATTCAATGATTTAAAATACTCTATTTATCAGTGGATGTTAGTATAATTATTAGTTAATCTCAGGTGGCCAAAGAGAATAAGACCACTTTGCCTTCAGCTGCCTTGTTCATCATCCGCTACCATTCCTTCTACCGTGAGTTCATGAACTGATGACTTCTTTGCATCAATTTTCCTGTTCTTATGTTGGAGTCTGTCTCTCTTACTAATTGAACTCAAAATGCCATGTTTCATGTTTGTTTCAGCACTGCACAGGCATGGAGCATATCAATACTTCATGAATGATGAGGACAGAGAAAATCTGAAGTGGAAGTATGATCTCTTAAGATCCATCTTTTTTTAAGGGAAAAAATCTACCATTGGAATTATGCTACATTAAGTTTCAGAAAAAAGACTATGTCAGAGAAAATTTAAATATGAGTGGAGTACTCAACTTATTCTTTCTTGCTCTATGTGCAGCAAATATGACCTTTACAGCAAGAGCAAAGTTAGAATAGATGTAGAGAAAGTGAAGCCATACTACTTATCACTCATTGAAAAGGTTAGCATCTCCATCCTAAATTTCTTCAACCTCAGCAGAGACCTATTCTTTTTTTTACTTTTGTGGAAAAAACGGTCGCAATACCACCTCAAACTTCATTAATAAATGAAATAAGAGACAAAAAAGAGAACAAAACGAAAGGAAAGAATGAAAGAGAGAAGAAGGGGAGAGTATTTGTAGGTCTCATGAAGAGTTGAGCACGCCATGTTCATCTACATAGCCATTCCAAAACAGTAAGAAATAAAAGATACATCAGCCAAGATAAAAATTAAGAGTAGAAGCCTTAGCTTAGACTTTTACCTTCTCTTTTCTTAAAAAAAAAAATTGAAAGTTTTTCTTTCATGTCCTATTTTCTTTTCTCTAATAAAGCAATTGAATGTTTGTTGCAGTATTTCCCAGCGAAGTTGAGATGAAATATTTGAATGATGATTCATTTTAAAGTAATAAGATTCATTACATGGTCAATCTTGGAGCAGCTGATGAGAGAAGCTGATGTGAGAAGTGGCTATCAGATCTGAATTTCGGTAAGAGAAGTATTTAATCAAATGCAATCGCCAATATAAATTTTAGAAGCCAAAAGTGCAATAAATAAATCAAAGGCATACATTCATCCTCTGATTTAAAGAGGGCATTCCAAAATTATCTACCAAATAGTATAACACTGTTGCCAGGATGGAACTTGTTAAACTATTGATGACATTTAGATTTTAAAAGCTGATAGGGCCATCAAGAGCTGCTGCATGAAAAAGAGTTTCAATGGTTAAGGTAAGCAACAATACAATAAGCCAAAATAGCCAGACTGCACCAAACCGATAATGGTTCATAATGAATCGAACCAAACCATATTGGAATCATACTGATATGGTCATTTGGTTCAGTACAACAACTAAACCAACCCATTTCAACTCTATATCGGTCGCATTAAATGCCTTTGGGTACCATACCAAATACCAAACTGTGCTATGGATTAGATCTTTACCACTGAGTTGATACAATACGCGTTATGTAACGTAACATACTAAATTGTATCGATCTAGTATCTAAACGGTATCGATTCTTAATATAGTGAAACTAGTATCATACCATAAATTTTAATTGGCTTTTTAAATTTCATTAAAAAGTTTGGTTGTATTTTTGTGATATCATACCATGAATTAAACCAGTTAAGTGCAGCCAATCCTCATCAGGATAGTCCCTCCTGATGGCTTCGGCAGTCTGCAGCAAGTGCTCGATCTGGGGCTCATCGAGATCAGGATCGCTATCATCAATAAACTCATTGAGCAGTTGAATGCATTCCCTCTGTCCAACTTGCCGTACTCCTCTCTCATCCTCTTCACCTGCACCTCACATCGCACGTTGATTAGCTCCAAGCCAAACCACACTACCCGATCTTCAATAAATTAAGAAACTATAACATTATATGTACGAAATCGTAGGTTTGATAGATGTGGTTCATGTGATAAAAATCTTCAACAGTCTTCTTCCTCTCAGACTCGATATCATAGTCCCTGCAATATTTTTTTATTCATTTTAAATATGTTGTGAAGGAGTTCAAGTCCTAAACCCATGGAGGCAATAATTTGGCCCTTTTGGGTAGGCCCATGCGTGAAAAGCAAAAAAAAAAAAAAAACCTAAAAAAAGGGACGAAATTACGAGATGGACCTGTGGCCGAAAGAATTGATCTCGGGCACCATGAAACCGCCATTCAACACCAACTCACAGGGCTCATCATCAGCGGCGACCTTCTTGTCTTCCACTTCCAACTCTGAGCCCAAAAACATGAACACCAAATGAATCAAACCGAATGCTAATCTATCAACAACCAAATCTAACAACAACGAAGCTTACCACTCTGATGAGGCTGCTCGATGGTAATCATCATCTTCTCCTCCTGGAACTGTTGAGGACGAAGAAAAAGAACAGGGACGAGGAATGTGAAGGAATTCAACAACAAAGAGTTGGCTTGAGTTTTGGGAGGGCATGAAAGAGGGTATTTATAGTGGAATAGAGACGTATTGAAAGGCATCGGGGGGCTGGGGATGGAGACGGAGCGGCGAGTTGAGAAAGGAAGAAGGTGCAAAAATTGGAAGGGTCATTACGTGTGGGAAAAAATATCGGAGATTTTCTTCTCTAAGTTTTTCTTAGAATAAAAGGTACCTTAAATCTCGCATGAGGTTTGGAAATAGGATCGCACAGCTTTTGCGATTGTCTTCTCTTCTAAGTTTTTCTTAAAATAAAAGGTACCTTAAATCTCGCATGAGGTTTGGAAATAGGATTGCATAGCTTTTCAAATTATTTTGTAATATATTTTATATCGATTAAATAATAAGATTTAACAAGTTAATTAACTCGTACATGCTATAAAAGAAAAGAAAAAACATTTAAATTTCCTATCATCATCGTTTCAAGATTTTTTGGTTGGTGGATTATTGCTGATTGAAATGTAGTAAATCGGAAGGTTTCTGAGCGAAAATATCAGTTTCCGACCATACGTGCAGCAAAACCAGCTCGACAAGATTCCTAATTTAAATCGCGAACTCGATCCGATCAGAACCTGAATCCTACCCATCCAAGATCCAATTACCCCAACCCGATATAATAGGGAGAACCTTTTCTGCTATCGGATTTGATAGAACCCGCGCTCACGCGAACCATTCGCGTTGGATAAGATCAGCAGGGTAGCCGCTGTCACCGCCAAAAATGGCCGCCGCCCTCTCCGGCCCTCATTGCTGGCCCATCCGCGCTCTGCATCCAAGTTTCCGGAGACCCACCGCCGCCAAGCCCGCCCGTCTCTTCTTGCCTGCCCGATACAGTGAAGGAAAGCCAGCGGTTGGCGCCGGCCGCATTTCTAAGTGGGCCTTGAGTAGTAGCAGCAGCTCGGTGGAGCAGAGGCCACTGGCGCCGGCGGCACCTGGCACACTCGACGCGGAGGGGCTGGTAAAGTTCTTATACGAGGACCTGCCCCACCTGTTCGACGAGCAGGGGATCGACCGGTCGATGTACGACGAACGCGTCAGGTTCCGGGATCCCATCACCAAGCACGACACCATCGACGGCTATCCCCCATGATAGGGTGTATGTCGGTATTGGATGGTGGTTATGAAGTATAAATTTTTTTTTTTGCAGAGCCCCTTCTTTCATAAACTCCTTTCTCTCATCCTAATGCCATTTCGATGCTTCAGTAAATTCGGACATTACCACTCCACACCAAACAGAAGACGACAATTTGAGGTCTTATCTTATGTTGGACCCCATTGCTGCTCATCATTCAACGATAAAGAGTGACGGATGGAGGCATGAGTTCACATTGCATGAGACCAGAGACCACCTTCCAGGATGGCTGGCAAGGCTCACGTCAATTGCGAATCCGTAATTGGACGCACCATCCATCAAAAAATAAAAAAGAAAACTTTCCTTCCACTAATAATCCATTCCTGGGCCCCATGCACCGAGTATGGCCTGTGCCTGTGGTACCCTCGTCTTCTCTTTTTCATTATTTTAAACTTGTGATCACCAGCCCTCTTCTATTCTATGCGACACGGCTGGGGAAACGGGATGCACGCTGGCTGCAATGATATCCTTGGCTCCTTGCCATGCAAGGAACGGGCAATCTCGTACATACACACTCCAGCAACTTGCCACGCGGTTTCGCGTGTATCGTTTTATATTTCAAAGCATCCTCAGTGATGGAGATGGTTGACCCAGTCATCATCCTGACCACCAATTAATTAAAACAGTGGAAAGTGAGGCATAGCATCTACCTGATGCCCGTTTTATTTCAAAGTTTGTGTTTGGTTGCCTCTGATTGGCAGAAGGGGAGTTGTTCTTTGAGTAGACTAGTCTGGCAGGTCGTAGTTCAGACCAATCGATGAATGCACACCGTTTTTTAGCTTCTATCTCCAAAATTTTAATTTATTACTGTTAATATTTCTTCTAAAATTTGCAAGCTTAATAAAAATATATGAAGAATATATATCATGATGAGTCTTAACCCATTTTAATATACACTAAATCTTTCTTCTATATAATACATATAGGCCTATCTTTCAAAATGGTTCTGATCTTGAGATATCCCAATAACTCAAAGCGTTATCATAAGAGTTCATAAGAGAAGATGTAAGCAGGTTTAGAGTTTTTTTTTAAGATTCTTTAGTTAGAAAAGAAATAATCCTTCTAATTTCAGAGATTGATAGGAAATAATTATTGTAATTTCTAGATATTTTTTGATAGTCATGATTTCAAATTATTTTGTAATATAAAAATATATTACAAAATAACTTGTTAACCGGGATGACAGTCATGATTTCAAATTGGGAACACATAGAGAAGAATTGCATGGTTATCCCATTATTATCCTATAATGTTTGAATGATTATTCTGATAAAGATCATAAGAAAGTTATTATTTTGGTAGATCTTTTTCAAACGTAGCCGACATTCATGGTTTTTTTTTTTTTTTTTCCTTTCTTCTGCATGATTTAATTCAAATAGAGAAATGAGGTTGACAAATAGATTTAGATTAATCTAATTGATTAATTAGGATTCTATCATGAATAATTTAAAAAAAAATGAAAGAAGCAAAGAAAGGAAGGGTACTATCATGAATCATCAATCAATCAAAGAGAACGTACCAAGAAGATCTCTCGGATGAAGATTAGGCTTGAAACGAAACCCAGGTGGAACCTTGACGATTGCTTGGCCCTTCTCCATACCACTCCCTCTCTCTCTCTTTCTTTCCTTCCTTCCGGGGCTTATTAGAGGCAGCGAGACAGCCTGGTCTTTCGGGTACGTAGCCCAGGCGGCCGACGAAGGAATCGATATCGAAGACGATCGATGAAGAAGAGAGAGTGGTCGAGGCTTGGAGGTGGAAGACGCGGGTTGGGTCTTGGGGTGAATTTTGAATGAAGGTTTGAGGACCAAAAGATATTTTCGCCTTAAAATGTGGTTTCGGCTAAGAGGTTTGGGTACCAGCTTAATTACGATCACCATGCACGGCTTAGCCTTCTTGGTTTTTCCAAGATCGGCAACGAAGGGTGTTCCACATCGATCAGGACAAGAATTTGATGAGATTGAATTGGAACTTTCCTAATAATAATATAATCAAAGAGGTTCAGTCTCGAATCAAAGCTCCCTCATGGTGGCAAAAGCCGTTATATATAACACAATTCCCTCAGGACTTGCCTTGTCTTGTTTAACGCGTACGATATAAGAAAGCACCCAAATCCAATGGCTCTGTAATTCTAATTCATTCATCCCTTCTGCTGTAATAGCGCTATAATTAAGTACCTATGCGAGATGGACATTAAAGTATGGCCGAAGGAATTGATCGCGGGCACCATGAAACCGCGCGGCGACCTTCTTGTCTTTCACTTCCAACTCTGAGCCTAAAAACATGAACATCAAATGAATCAAACCGAGTGCTAATCTATCAACAACCAAATCTAACAACAATGAAGCTTACCACTCTGAGGCTACTCGATGGTAATCGTCATCTTTATTGGCCTTGGCCAGAGTTTTGAGAGGGCATGAAAGAGGGTATTTATAGTGGAATAGAGACGAATAGAAAATAGAGGATAAAAAGCAAATTTTAGGAAACGCACCGGTGGGGGAGGAGATTGGGATTAAGAAATTGCGGGATGAGTTAGCCATGGCATGGAGATCGTATCGGGTTCCGGGGATCCACGTTTTTCTTAGAATAAAAGGTTCCTTAAATCTCGCATATACTACAAATAACCTTGTGGAGATATACTACAAATAACCTTATGGAGATTTGATTTGTTTGAAGCTTGGTCAAAAAAGAGAAAGAAAAGAAAGCCTTCTATTCCTTTCGTTTCGCATATGGCGGCTATCATTAGCTGGGACCAGAGTATTCTAGGAAACAAATAAGATCCCCTTTTTTATTTTTTCCAAAAAACTTAACATTAGGAATGCCGACATGAAATTATTATAAAAATAAAATAAAATCATATAGGCTTTCTTCCGCCCGCAAGACATTTCGGAAATGAGCAGAAGATTTATCTTAACAGAATATCTAATGCCTTAATAGAAAATTTTAAGTGATTATAACTCAAGTTTACTTCTTACTTGTTAACTTTCATTTGAGTTTTTAGGCTATATGATTTTGATCCATTAACGATTAATTGGATCGGCGAATAAGCTTAGAATATTATAAATAGTATTAGAGCCGATTCAAGTGTGCAAAAGTTGATGGATGCATTCATATTATAACAAATGGTATCAGAGCCGAGCTGATCACTGATATATCAAAACCTTTCTTTCCAAAAAAAAAAAAATTATTTAATTAGTATTAGTCCTAATCAAGCAAGCACTTAGCGTTAGTGCTAATTATAGAATAAATGGCTCCATGTATTGCTCAATGAAACACCAATGTCTATATAAAATTAGTAAGCTAGGCCTTAACATGGCAGTTGAGTTTTAGCATTTTCTATGTTATTGGGCATATAATATGCCAACAATGATGCAAATTATTATATAAACCATCAAGCTAATATATTTTTAAAATATTTTTGGTTATTTATAAACTTAAAGTTATTAAAGAGTTATTGAAGATTCAAATCTAAAATAAATAAATAAATACAAGGATAATAAATGTGGGAAAAGGATTTGTGAAAATATTCTCTTTACCACATTAAGGTAAGAGAGATATTTATTTACTTATATTATTTTATCCAATAATATAAAAAATAAATTTCAATAATTATGGTATATTTATCAATTTAAATCTTAAATCAAACCTTAAAATCATGCAATGATTCTCAAATCGGTATTGATATTTTCTCAAAATAGCTTATTGAGATAAGGAAATGGATACTTTTTATAGCTTTTTGGATCAGTTATGCAACAAATGCTTTTAAATTCTTCTCAAATCAAATTTGATGTTTTTCATAATTAGCTTCTCAAATCATGCAATTAATAATATTTAGTATCTTCTTAAATCAGCTTAATATCTTCTTAAAATATCTTTAAAATCAGGCAATGACCCTCTTTAAATCTTTCTAAATCAACTATAATGTTAAACATAAGGAGTCAATAGCATATATTTTGAATCTTTGATAATAATAAAAATATTAATTGAAGGACTAATGCAATGCTTGAGTATGTAATAACAAGATAGATACCATGATCGGAATAAAGCAAAACATGTGCAAAATTTTATCAACATGTACTAAATCTATAGAAAACTCAAGCAGAATGCAAGAAGTTTAAGCCAAAGATGAACAACATTAAATTAAGTACCATCCGATTCAAGGGCGTCCAAGAGAATGGTTTGCATATTGTAATTTTAATTTTTCCTAAGGACACATTGTAATGCTTGGATAGAGAATAAATGCACAAGACCCAAAACTCTTAAAATAAATTATATTAGATTTTGAACCAATAATAAAAATAAAATAATAAAAAAAATTCAAAAAACTAGAAATGGATAATCGATTGAACCTAAAAACGGTCAACTGAACTTGACCATTGAACTTTGATAGCTCTAATGGTCATATTTTTATTTGATCGTTGAAGCCACTACAAGAAAATACTGAAATAGCGACGCAAATTTAGTGACGCATCATTGCGTCACTAAATTGCGACCACTTTGCGACGCCTCCGTGATAACAAAACATTGCGATGCAATTAGCGACGCATTAGTGACTCAATGAACCAGAAAATAAAAAAAACTATTTTTTTATTTAGCGATGCAAATAATGCATCGCAATATTTTTAAATTAATTTTTTATAAAATATAAATGTGGAAAAAAATATTGCGATGCAACTCAGTGCATCGCAATGTTTTTTAAAAAAATAAATATGTTAAATAGCGACGCATTAGCGATGCAATAAACCAAAAAATTAAAAAAATTATTTTTAATTTAGCGACGCACCAATTGCATCGCAAATAATTTAAATAAAATTAATTTTTATAAAATATAAATATTAGGAAAAAATATTGCGATGCAACTCAGTTCGTCGCAATGTTTTTAAAAAAATTAAATATGTTAAATAGCGACGCATTAGCGATGCAATAAACCCAAAAATTAGAAAAATTATTTTTAATTTAGCGACGCATCAATTGCATCGCAAATAATTTAAATAAAATTAATTTTTGTAAAATATAAATATTAGAAAAAATATTGCGATGCAACTCAATGTGTCGCAATGTTTTTAAAAAAATTAAATATGTTAAATAGCGACGCATTAGCGACGCAATAAACCAGAAAATTAAAAAAATTATTTTTAATTCAGCAATGCACTAACTGCATCGCAATTATTTTAAATAAAATTAATTTTTTATAAAGTATAAATATGAGAAAAATAATTACAACGCAACACAGTGTGTCGCAATGTTTTTAAAAAAATTAATTATATTAAATAGTGGCGCATTAACGATGCAATAAACCAAAAAATTAGAAAAATAATTTTTAATTTAGCGACGCAATATATGCATCGCAATTATTTTAAATAAAATAAATTTTTATGTAATATAATTATAATATTAAAAAATTATAATGCAATCCTTTGCATCGTAATATTTTTTAAAAAATTAATTATGTTAAATAGCGATCGATCCGAGATCGGTCATGGCCGATCGGGATCAGGGCTTGGATCGATCGCAACCGTCGGATCATCGGTGATCGGACCGATCACCACGGTCCGAGATCAGTCATGGCCGATCGGGATCAGGGCTTGGATCGATCGCAATCGTCAGATTATCACGATCTCGGACCGATCGCAACGGTCCGGGATTGATCGTGGCCGATCAAGATTAGGGATTGGATCGATCGCAATCATCGGATCATCACTATCTTGGACCGATCGCAATGGTCCGGGATCGGTCGTGGCCGATCGGGATCAGGGCATGGATCGATCGTAACCGTTGGATCATCGATGATTAGACCGATCGCCACGATCCGGGATCGATCATGGCCGATCGAGATTAGGGCTTGGATCGATCGCAACCATTGGATC
>UESW01004570.1:860649-1032448 GCA_900491605.1 Calamus simplicifolius | reverse complement strand
TATAATATATATTAAATATTTATAATATATAAATATATAATATTTCTAAAATTAATTTGTAAAGAATCTTGATTTTTATAAGAACTTTTGCATATTCAAGTAAACAAAAAAGAGACACACTTAAAAGGTTTATAATAAATTTAAAATACATAGTAAAATAGCTGTCCTATTTTATTATTATGTACCAAATACAATAATTCTTTATTCTGAAGAATCTGATTACCAAATGTAAGACTATCAGAAATGTAAGGTTTTCGGTAGTAGTACATTGCCGCAAACTAAATGCCACTTTAGTGGAACGACTCCTTTCTCTTATGCGGCTTTTTTTTTCTACAGAAATTAAGGTTTATTTCCTAAATTGAGTATCAATTTTGTTGATTGAAAATTTTATTCAATCCCTTAATTTCAATAGCAACTTTATCTCAATGTAAAAATATGTAGAAAATAAGTATTATTAGATACAATCAATATCATGCAACAAGGAATAGATTTTCGATATATTTTGCTTCTTGTTATAAAAAGCCTGAATCGATAACCTAGCTGCTTCACCATAGGCTTCCATCTCATATATGGTCGAGCAAGTGGGCACAAGAGTCCTTCAGATCTTACGCTCAAAAAATCTAAGGGCAAGAATAGTGGGCATCGGAGGGATTGGAAGAGTTCTCTAAAAGTTGTTGTAAAGTTCTTCTAATGCTCTTATTTCTAGTTTCACTATGGGAGGAAAAGTTATCCCGATAGCATGGATGGTTTTAGAAACCATTGATAACTTTCTAATCATATGGGCAAATCTTAGGATGGGTCCAATAACCCAACCTTATATCAGTAAGTATGAATTACAATAACTAGGCCGTCCTGGAGGCAGTACGCCCTGCTCAGCAAAAGAGTTTCTAAGTTTAATAGTTGCATGCATCCCAAAAATTCAATTCTGGGGTAATTATACTACAGCTGGATTTGTCTCTCACACAAAAAAAGGAAAGTATATATGACTACGCAACAAGAAGCATAAATGTGTGAAAAAAAAAAGAATCAATGGACAATATATATAGTTCTAGCTTTGTTAGAGCAAGACACAAAATGGCAATCAAACAAGGGATTGGGTGTCAAAGTTCTGCTTTGCTTCTGACTTCTCTTGTGAGTCGAATGCAAGGAAGAATTGCAAAGCCAATAAAGTTTTGCCTTGTGCACTGCCTGCAGGGATTGTCCACAGCTAGGACTGTACTGTTGTCATTTCTTTTGGACTTTATATTATAAAGTCAATATCATTGTCTTTATTATTCATGCAAAGTTCACAGTAGAAGCATCATCATGTCACACATATCACATGCATTTTTTATCCATGATGAGTCCACCTGAATGTTTTGAGAAGGTAGCATTGTCTGGTTATCCAACTTATCTGAGGCTGATAAGGGTGTAAACCATCCTGATTCAACCATGAGTGTAGCTACAAATGGACAAAGCTTCATAGAAATAATCAAGGACCAATTGCCACGTCCTTTTGCTTGTGTCTGTTGTGGCAAAAGGAATATGAGGAGTGTCCTTCCATAAGCCCACTTCTATGATCCTGTGGCTTCACCATGCCACCAAATTTTACTTCCAGAAGAAAAGATGGATAGAGATAGTCTGGTAGCAAAGAATTCTAGGCTTCAGAATCCAAAGTAGGATCTTTTGTCTTGGTATATGGAGATAGCCTGGTGACTTGAATAGTACACTTCTGAATTTATATAAAATAAGGTCTTCTTAACATGCAACTAATACATGCCCACAAAAATCAACATATGGGCCAATCATAGTGGTTTTCATGATTGAATTTGTACTCTTGGGCTGGACTTACATTAAGATTTAACTAGAAAGAATTTGTAGGTTCACTTCGAAATTAATTACATGGCCAAAAGATCTTGGATTCTCATCAGAGGACAAAGTTATCCAACAATTTCTGGCTAATCTTTTATTTATTTATTTTGTGACACGTGGTATGGATATGGATTTGGGATCGTAGCCACAAGCTTTCAGGAAGAAAGACAAATGGCATGTGCATCAATTGTACGAAAGAAAAAGGGAGGTGGCCAAGTTGCCTTAACGTTAGATCTTAGAAGAGATGCCTTTCTTTTGCCTTTAAAGGCTGGATCTGCTATTCCCTTGTTCTTTTAAAGCACACAGACCTGCCCTTAAACCTGTGTCCCCGAACTTGTGGGCGGGGATGTGAATTAAACTAATCACCTCCAGCACCCTTTGCAAATCATTAGCCAACTCAAAAAGAGAGAACAACAAAAATTCTGCTTTTAATTGTTATTAACCAAGCATTTCCATTCATCTATTAACTTAATTTCTGGATATTAAGCTTGACTGGGCATTGTCAACCTATTTCCTCCTCTTTTTGCCATAATATGCACCTAAAATCTCATCCAGTGTCCATCCATACCTAACCATCCCAATGTTAGCTCAAGAGATCCATTAAACCAGCCACAAGTCCAGTGCAATCTAAAAAGGCACACACAAAAAAAAAAAAACAAAAATCCTAACCATATAACCTCCACCAAGTTTACTTTCCTGGACTCAAACCAAATCAGCATGCCTGTGACCCTAACAAGCATTAACTGTCTAAGCTATAACCAACACCATTACCAAAACATGTTAACAACCATTTGATAATAATTATATATAACATTTAGGACAATTTCCCTTAAAAGAGGAGGTCAGTACAGGAGTAGTCCTTCAGTAAGGCATTGCAGTAGTTCCCGAGTCGCTGGTCCCAGCATCAACGCTCGCTCCATTCGCCAGTGGCATGGACCGTCATCATGAAAGGAAGCTGTCATCATGAAAGGAGGGAGGAAATTAACCAGCTTTGTGGGTTAGGGCCTGGTTGAGATGGGTTCATTTCAGTCTCTCCCTCCATGAGGCCACGGACTTTGCTGCTAATGGGTCCAATGTGGCCGCTTGAAGGGTGCACCCCATGTGATACATAATACAGCAAGCAAGCCACATACTGTTTATCTGGTGAGAGCCACTGCCCCCACAAACTAGAGATGGCTAAGCATTGAATTGAATTGAGATCGGCGAGGGCCAATTATTATATGTGTTTTCGGCGAGGGCCAATAGACTTTCAACTTGAACGTGATCTGAATTTAATAGGATCGAAACATGCTGGCATGAAACAAACTGCTCATGTAGTAAACATCTTATTCGGCCCATATTTTGAGTTAATGAGCAAGTAGGGTTAGGAATTTGCTGGCAAACTTAGAAGTCTACAACCTTGAAGGATGGCTGGCAAACTCCAAATCAAGGCAAGGTCTTGATTATCATTGGGCCTCGTTGGAGGGATCTAATTCCTCATGCTAGACCCACGCTGCTGCTATCAATCCCACCCAGTTTGCAAGTCGTGTGAGGACAAGATATGACTTCAATGAGGAGATGGATGCAACATGAAACCGATTAAAAATATGAAGCAAGTAAAAGAGTTTTCAAATACAACAGAATCTCTAAAACAACATGAGAATCAACTGAAGGAAGTGATAGGACATGCAAAACTGATAATAATATTTATTATTATATTATTTTATTCATTGCACAATTGTTCTTCAATTATATTTTCAAGTAATAAATAAAACTTGTTGTAAATGAGGCATACGAAAGATTAAAATATGCTGATGCAGATAATTGAATGAGAACACAACAATCAAGAGGAACAAATAAAGTAGTGATGGATAGAACTTGTCTTGAACGAGAACACAACAATCAGGAAGAAACCAAGAAAGTAGGACGTCAAAATCCTCAATTCTAGACCACAATAGAAAAAGAGGCCAACTGCAAAAGAACGTAACCCATCTGTCTGGAAGAATAATTACTGTATCAACTACATCATAAAGGCTATTCAGCAAAATAACTGACTTTACACATTCCACAATCATCAAGAATGATATTAACCTTGACCAAAAATATCCATTCAAATAAAGGCCAGGATAAGAAAAAAAAATTCAATACTCAATTATCTGCATCATGAAGGCTATTCAGCAAAACAACCAATTTCACACATTCCACAATGATCAAGCATGATAATTGACAGTTTAGCTTTGACCAAAACTTTTCATTCAAATGATGGTCTAGCATGTTTCAAGTCACGTCCTAACAGGAAGTACAAATAAGTTGAACATCGTTATTTTCTATGAAAAGAAAGGCAAAATAGAAAACATCACTCCAACATCAAAACCCCCCTCAACTGCATCAGAGAGTCTATTAAATATAGTCCTTAAGAATTTTTCCAGAATAGGCAAGCACACTCATTTTGAGTTGTAACAAGATCCGATGTCACAAAACTAAGAACCTGCAAATAACAAAGCTTTTGCTTAACAAGAATAATGAAAAATAACTTTTATTAACAGATGCATGCAGATTGTACTACTGATAAATAGGGTATGGACATGGCAAGCTCAGTTTTGAATTGGCTTGACTCAAAGAAGTTCAAGGTCCAACTTGAATCCACAACAATTATAACCCCACATGCAGAAAATCGAAGATTAGGTGTAAACCATATACATACCTCTAACGCCTGCTAGTCTTTCCAATTGAACGTTTCCCAGAGACTAAATGCTTTGGCTTCAAATTAGGAATAACTCTATCAGCTTCTCCATGGTGTAGGGTACGTCATTCGGACCGACGAAGGAAGACTCATGGCGGTGGAGGGGCTTTTCTTCAGGAATCTTTTATCTCGAAAGCAAAGCTCAAAGTAGCATGAACTGGAATCATCAGAGTGACCCGACATCTACTGACTGAAAGGCTTCTCATCGAGAGAGACTTTACAATCATTGGCTGGATATAGGATAGGATGGATCGCAATGATGCCCACACGCTCCTTCGTGATATTTGGCAGCTTTTGTTTATCGGGACGTAAATTGTGTGGCTGATTGTGTTACCTCATATGTAGCTCAACCCAAAAAATTGAGCTTCAACATTGAAGATTTTGGATTAGAAATTAATTTAATAATAATTTTCAAATCACTCCTCAGTAAAGCACACTTAGCAATGATGTAGACCAACGCTCAGCACACTCTAGCTAGGAATGCTGGCATCAAATAAACAAGGTTCCCTATGGTAATAAAATTACCGCTCAGACCATGCATACCATTGGATGCTTCTATTAAAATTTACTTCGAGGAATGCAGGGAGTGGTGGAAAAATATAGTTTAGAATGATGCATGGATAGCGTAATGAGAACCATAAGATATCTCAAAGTGAAGTTTATCCTTGGCTTACTCTTGTCCCTCAAAAAAAATCTTCATCTTACCCTACCCAACTCAACTCAACTCATCTAAGTCTATTTCCAATTATATGAGATCAGCTACATGAATCACTACAAGAAAATATTGAAATAGCGACACAAATTTAGCGACGCATCATTGCGTCCCTAAATTGCGACCACTTTGCGACGCCTCCGTGACAACAAAACATTGCGACGCAATTAGCGACGTATTAGCGATTCAATAAACCAGAAAATCAAAAAAAATTAATTTTTTTATAAATATAAATATGGGAAAAAATATTGCGATGCAACTCAGTGCGTCGCAATGTTTTTAAAAGAATTAAATATGTTAAATAGCGATGCATTAGCGACGCAATAAACCAAAAAATTAGAAAAATTATTTTTAATTTAGCGACGCATCAATTGTGTCGCAAATAATTTAAATAAAATTAATTTTTATAAAATATAAATATTAAAAAAAAATATTGCGACATAACTCAGTGCGTCGCAATGTCTTTAAGAAAATTAAATATGTTAAATAGTGACACATTAGCGACGCAATAAACCAGAAAATTAGAAAAAATATTTTTTAATTTAGCGACGCAATAACTGCGTCGCAATTATTTGAAATAAAATTAATTTTTATAAAGTATAAATATGAGAAAAAATAATTGCAACGCAACAAAGTGCGTCGCAATGTTTTTAAAAAATTTAATTATATTAAATAGCGACGCAATAGTGATGCAATAAACCAGAAAATTAGAAAAATTATTTTTAATTTAGCAACGTAATAATTGCGTCACAATAATTTTAAATAAAATAAATTTTTATAAAATATAATTATGAGAAAAAAATATTGCGACGCAATTCAGTGCGTCGCAATATTTTTAAAAAAATTAATTATGTTAAATAGCGACGCATTAGCGACGCAATAAACCAAAAAATTAGAAAAATTATGTTTTAATTTAGCGACGCACTTATCGCTTCACAATTATTTTAAATAAAATTAATTTTTATATAATATAATTATCATATTAAAAAATTATGATGCAACCCTTTGCGTCGCAATATTTTTAAAAAAATTAATTATGTTAAATAGCGATCGATCCGAGATCGGTCATGGCCGATCGGAATCAGGGCTTGGATCGATCGCAACCGTCAGATCGTCGCTGATTGGACCGATCACCACGATCCGAGATCGGTCGTGGCCGGTCGGGATCACGGCTTGGATCGATCATAACCGTCGGATCGTCGGCAATCGGACTGATTGCCACGGTCTGAGATCGGTCGTGACCGATCGGGATCATGGCTTGGATCGATCGCAACTGTCGGATCGTTAGCGATCATGGACCAATCGCAACGGTCCGGGATCGATCGTGGCCGATCAGGATCAGGGCTTGGATCGATCGCAACCGTATGATCATCGGCGATCCGACCAATCGCCACGGTTCGAGATCGGTCGTGGCCGATCGGGATCAAGGCTTGGATCGATCGCAACTGTCGGATCGTCAGCGATCTCGGACCGATTGCAACGGTCCGGGATCGGTCGTGGCCGATCAGGATCAGGGCTTGGATCGATCGCAATCGTCGGATCGTCGTCGATCGGACCGATTGCCACGGTCCAAGATCGGTCGTGGCCGATCGGGATCATGGCTTCAATCGATCGCAACCGTCGGATCGTCGCTGATCTCAGACTAATTGCAACGGTTCGGGATCGGTCGTGGCCGATCGGGATCATGGCTTGGATCGATCGCAACCGTCAGATCGTCGCCTATCGGATCGATCGCGACGGTTCAAGATCGTTCATCGCCGATTAGGATCAATCAGGGCTTGGATCGATCGCAACCGTCTGATCGTCGGTGATCAGACCGATCGCTACGGTCCAAGATCGGTCGTGGCTGATCGGGATCAGGGCTTGGATCGATCGCAACCGTTGGATCGTCGCCGATCGGACCGATCGCCACGGTCTGAGATCAATCGTGGCCGATCGAGATCAGGGCTAGGATCGATGGCAACCGTCGGATCATCGCCGATTGGACCGATCGCCACGGTTCGAGATCGGTCATGGATGATCGGGATCAGGGCTTGGATCGATCGCAACCATCAGATCGTCAGCGATCTCAAACTGATTGCAACGGTCCGGGATCGGTCGTGGCCGATCAGGATCAGGGCTTGGATCGATCGCAACAGTCGGATCATCGCCGATCGGACCGATCGCAACGGTCCGAGATCGGTCGTGGCCGATCAGGATTAGGGCTTGGATCGATCGCAATCGTCGGATCATCACCGATCGGACCGATCGCCATGGTTCGAGATCGGTCGTGACCGATCGGGATCAGGGCTTCGATCGATCGCAACCGTCGGATTGTCGCCAATCACGAACGGATTGCAACGGTCCAAGATCGATTGTGGCCGATCGGGATCATGGCTTGGATTGATCGCAGCCGTCGGATCATCGCCGATCGGTCCGATCGGTCCGATCGATCGATGGAATTTCCAAGAAAATAAAAATAATTTTTTCAGATAAAATAATTTTTAATATTGCGATGCATTTATTACGTCGTAATGTTTTTAAGAAAAATAATAGTAATACAAAAATTAAAAAAAAACATTGCACGCAATATGTGCATCGCAATTAATTTCACAAAATATAATTTTATCAATTATAATTATTAAAAAAATATTACGACGCATTAGCGATGCATTTTCCTAAAAAATAATTTTTCTGAAGAAATTTTTTTTTAATATTGCGACGCATGTATTGCGTCGCAATGTTTTTTATAAAAGTAAATGTAATTAAAAAATTTTAAAAAAAACATTACAACACATTTTTGCATCGTAATTATTTTTAGAAAATATAAATTTTATCAGTTATAAATATTTAAAAAATATTGCGACGCATTTATAGTGTCGCAATATTTTTAAGAAAATAAATGTAATAAAAAAATTAAAAAAATATTGCCACGCAATATATGCATCGCAATTATTTTTAGAAAATATAATTTTTATCAGTTATAAATATTTAAAAATATTGCGATGCATTTACGATGCAATTTTCTAGAAAATAAAAATAATTTTTCCAAAGAAAACAATTTTTAATATTGCGACGCATTTATTGCGTCGCAATGTTTTTAAGAAAAATAAATGTAATAAAAAAAATTAAAACAAATATTGTGACACAATATATGCGTCGCAATTATTTTCAAAAAATATAATTTTTATCGGTTATAAATATTTAAAAAATATTGCGATGCATTTGTGACGCAATTTCCTAAAAAATAAAAATTATTTTCCCACCGGACATTGGCGCCAAGTTAGCGACTCATTAGCGACGCAATTAGTTGCGTTGCTAAATTTTGCATAAAATAATAGAAAAGCCAATTTAGCGATGGATTAGCGATGCATTATTGCATCGCTAATCCATAATAAAATTAAAAAAAATAGCAAGTGATTAGCGACGCATAAATTGCATCGCTAATCACCACTATACAACGCTTGGTCGGGCCGGCCCCCCCTTCCCTTCTCTTCTTCTTCCTATTTCTAACCTAGCCACCGTCGTCAGTCCGCTCCTCCGGTTCCCCTCGTCATCTCCCTCGGCGGTAGTTCCCTTCTCTTCTTCCGGCGGCGTCCCCTCGCGACCGAGGTAAGCCCCCCCTCCTCCTAAATTTTTTTTTTTAAAAAAAATTAGGTTTCGGCCACGGCCACGGCCGTGGCCGTCTTCTCCGGCCACGGCCGCTGCCGTGGCCGGCCGTGGCCTGGCCACGGTGGCCAGGCCACCCAAAAAAATTTACATTTTGGGGGGGTTTTTCCCCACCCCCCCTTCGTCTTCTCCGGCCACGGCCACGGCCGTGGCCATCATCTTCGGCCACGGCAACGGCCGTGGCCAGTCGTGGCCTGGCCATGGTGGCCAGTCGTGGCCTGGCCATGGTGGCCAGGCCACAAAAAAAAATTTACAGTTTGGGGGGGGGGGGTTTCCCCACCCCCCCTTCGTCTTCTACGGCCGTGGCCGTCTTCTCCGGCCACGGCCGTTGCCATGGCCGGCCATGGCCAGGCCACCGAAAAAAAAATATTAATGGGGGTTTTCCCCACCCCCCTCCTGTTCATCTTCTCCGGCCATGGTCGCTGCCGTGGCCGGTCGTGGCCTGGCCACAGTGGCCAGGCCAAAAAAAAAAATTACAGTTTGGGGGGGGGGGAGGGTTTCCCCACCCCCCCTTCGTCTTCGACGGCCACGGCCATGGCTGTCTTCTTCGGCCATGGTGGCCAGGCTATCGGAAAAAAAAACAGTTATGGGGGGTAACCCCCCCCGCTCCAGTTCGTCTTCTTCGGCCGCGGTGGCCAGACCAAAAAAAAAAAAAAATAACAGCTAGGTGGCTTTTCCCCATCCCTGGCCCCTTCAATTAAAAAAAATTAACACTCATAAAAAAATTAACAAAAAATTAGATTCTATCATATTTTATTGTTTTTAAAAATATTTTCAAATAATTTGATGACAAATAAAAAAATATAAATATATTTTTAAAACATGGGCAACTTAATTTTTTTTAAAAAAAAGTAACAGCTAGGGGGGTTTCCGCACCCCCCGGCCCCTTCAAAAAAAATTAACACTCATGAAAAAAAATTAACACAAAAAATTTATATTCTATTATATTTTATTGTTTTTAAAAATATTTTCAAATAATTTGATGATAAATATTAAATAAATGTGATTACTAATCTAATTTTTTATTAGATTAGTTATAAATTAATTAATTTATGTCATTAGTCGGAGCCTTTTGGATAAACTGATTTAGCTTATCAATCATGACTCTTTTTAAATCAACTGATTAAACTCATAAATTGTAGCTATTTAGGTCAATTAATTTAGCTTATCAGTTTTAACTTCTCAAGTAAGCTGATTTTAGACCATCAACCTTGTCTCTTTATATCATCAATCAAAACTCTTTAGATAGATCGAGCTAATTTAGCTTAGCTATTTAGGTCAACTAATTTAGCTCATTAACCATAACTCTTTAGATTAGGTAATTTCAAAATTGCAGTCGTAGCTTTTCATTTCTTTATAGCTGTTTATGCAATAATATTTATGCATTTGTAGTTATTTACAATTGTTATGTCTTGATTATTTACATTCTATTACATAATTGAATGATGCATTAAATTAAGTAATGCTAGATAGAAAGTCTTGTTGTATTATTATTTAATTTTCAGCAACAAATTAGTAGTTTCAATGATTTATATTTTAGTCTTCATAAACATTTATATTCGACATAATAATCTTAAGAAGTCAGTGACTATATATAGAACACTATTCCTATATATGTATCATTGACAAGAAGTTAAGAATAACAAGCATAAGTTCGATTATCTTCGGATTTTCATATTATTAATCACAGCACTATACCCTTTAGACCCGTTTGAGAATTTGTAAGACTTAGTCTTGCAAATTCTCAAATTGCCCTGGTGGACAGTTTGAGAATATTTTTTGCGATATGTTAGTCTACTATTAATCATCGTTGGGTGAGATTGCGGTTTGTATTTGCTCATACGTTCTCCTAGTGTGGCATATATGCCACATATTTAGGAGAACATATGGGAAAATGCTGCTAAAATTTCAACGTAACCGATCGATGATAATTAATAGCAGAATAACATATCACAAAAAATATTCTTGAATGGGATAGGGCCTTACCTTTTAGACATGGAGTGAAGGTAGAATTAATTTAGGACACTTGAATGCTTGTGAAGTCTCATGATTAAATGGACCGCCTTGCGGCCCGACCCGAACTCAAGCCCTAGCATTAGCCTGGCATGAACCTATGCCTCGGTCCTTGCTAGCATGCCAAGGATCGTAGCCATGGCCGGGTCTTGCAGGGTAGGGACCTTAGTTGTCTAAAAAAATTTGGTTTAGTTATAAATTATTTAAATGGTTGTTATTAACCTAAGTTGTGTAAAAGAAATAATTTAGTTATATATTTAGTAATGCTAATATAGTTTTATAATATGGTTTCCTTTAATGGTTTACCAGAAATTGTATAAGTCAGTCAAAAATGAGTGGGGCTCACCTGTGGATGTATGCAAGGATAAAAGATGGCTTGCTTAATTCAGATTTTCTGAATGGATTGGAAGAATTTATCGCATTTGCATGTAGCCAACCTGAATGGATGGATGGGCCTAGGATTAGATGCCCATGCAACTATCACAGGTGTCAGAATAAAGCCTACAGAGATGTTGAAACTATTAAGGTGCATCTATATAAAAAGGGGTTTATTCCTGATTATGATGTTTGGTACTGTTATGGTGAACCAGAGGAAATTCCAGCAGTTGTTACAAGCCAACAAGTGTCAATTCCCGTTGATGAACCATTTGTGAATCTAAACACATATGAAGAAATGGTGATGAATGCATCGGGTAATGAATTCAATCAGAATACATTTATGGAAGAACCAAATCCAGATGCACAGCAATTTTATGATATGTTGCGTGCTGCAAATCAAGAATTGTATCCTGGTTGTGAGAGACATTCACAGTTGTCTACGGCTTCTCGGTTGCTGAATATTAAGGCAGAACATCGATTATCAGAAAAGGCATTTAATTCTGTAGCTGGGTTAATCAAGAAAATTTTGCCAAATGATAATGTTGTACCAGCCAGTTTTTACTCAATGAAGAAGTTGTTGCGTGGGCTTGGGCTCCCGGTTAATAAGATCGATTGTTGCTTGAACAATTGTATGATATATTGGGGTGAAGACTCGGAGCTGAGATGGTGTAAGATTTGTGGGCAATCGAGGTACAAAAACGGCGAAGGGGGAGCTAGTACAAGTAGAAGAAAAAGTGTTCCTTACAAGAGGATGCATTACTTTCCTTTGACTCCATGCCTGCAGAGATTATACAGATCTAAGGCTACAGCTGCTGATATGAGATGGCATACCGAGCATGAATCTAAAGAGGATGAAATGCGGCATTCATCAGATTCAAAAGCTTTGAAGCATTTCAATGAAAATCATCCTGATTTTGCTGAAGATATAAGGAATGTCAGATTAGGTCTTTGTACCGATGGCTTCCAACCATTCGGTCAAGCAGGGCAACAGTATTCATGTTGGCCTGTGATACTGACTGTATATAACCTTCCTCCATGGAAGTGCATGAAAGAGACTGCAATGTTTTTGACAGTTTTGGTTCCAGGACCATCAAATCCAAAGGAAAAGATTGATGTCTTCCTGCAACCGTTGGTGGCCGAATTGAAAATGTTGTGGGAAACAGGAGTCGTAGCCTACGATATTTCTATGAAACAGAATTTCATCATGAGAGTTGCTTTGATGTGGATAATAAGTGACTTTCCGGCATATGCAATGTTGTCTGGTTGGAGCACTGCTGGACGTCTGGCATGCCCTCATTGCATGTATGATTCGGATGCATTTACATTGCAGAAGAGTGGTAAGCAGTCATGGTTTGATAATCATAGGAAGTTCTTGCCCCCAAATCATCCTTACAGGCGTAACTTGATCGCCTTCCGGAAGAACAAAGCAGTCACAAAATTCGCCGAACCGGTTAGGTCTGGCACGGATATATTTGATACTATAGAGCATTTGGGGTTGAGGTATGCTTGGGAACCAGATACAGATAGAATAAATGGCCGTATATGTAAAGAACATAACTGGAAGAAGCAGAGTATATTTTGGGATTTGCCTTATTGGAGCACAAATCTCATCCGGCACAACTTGGATGTTATGCATATCGAGAAAAATTTTTTTGATAACATATTTAACACGGTGCTAAACATCCCGGGAAAAATAAAAGACACTGCAAAGTCAAGAGAAGAACTTAATCAGTATTGCAGAAGAGGTGATTTGAGGAGGAGTACCGATAGGACCTATCCTAAAGCCTGTTACACTCTTGACAGAAATTCATGAGAAGTTTTATGTAACTGGCTTAGAGGGTTAAAATTTTTAGATGGTTATGCCTCAAATATCGGTAGGTGTGTGGACATGCATAAGCTCAAGTTGTTTGGCATGAAGAGTCACGACTGTCATGTTTTCATGTAACGGTTATTGCCTATAGCTTTTCGTGAGTTGCTTCCGCAACATGTCTGGAAGGCATTGACAGAGCTCAGCTTGTTCTTCAAGGGGTTGTCTGCCACAGTCATTACTTCTGCATCCATGGCAAGGCTTGAGGAGGAAATTTCAATTATTTTATGCAAGCTAGAGCGAATATTTCCTTTCAATTTTTTTGACTCAATGGAGCATTTACCGGTTCACTTGCCATACGAAGCGAGCATAGCTGGTCTCGTGCAGTAACGCTGGATGTATCCTTTCGAGAAGTAAATATATACATCATTAAGACATATTGACATTTCAAATATTATTTCATTGCGAGAAAATTGGTTAATTTTTTGTCTCAACTTTACATATAGGTACCTTAAGAAGTTAAAAAATAATGTGCGTAATAAGGCAAGGGTTGAAGGTTCTATATGCAATGCACACTTGGTCGAAGAAGTTTCAGCTTTTGCCTTGCATTACTTTGAGGGTCACGTCCACACGAGGAGCTAAAATCTTGGTCGTAATGATGACGTATGTGTGGATGAAGGAGAACCTAATGACGATAGAATATCAATTTTTAAAGGTATCGGCCATTCATTTGGAGGGCAGAAGTCAAGAAATCTTAGCGATATGGAGTATAATGCAGCACATTATTATATCCTAATGAACTGTAGAGAAGTCAATCCATATATTGAGTAAGTGTATACTTCAATGCTTAATTGGAACTTCTAATTTAAATTACAATATACCATAATATTTAATTGCTAACATCAGTTTTAATCCTTATCATCTCATAAGGATGTATTGTGATAGACAACGACAGATAAATCCCGACATCAGTCAAGTTGCAATTGGACAGAAGTTAGAAACAGAGTTCGCTTACTGGTTTTATGAATTTGTGAGTAGTATCACTCAATCAATTTCAGTAATGGCTTTAATTTTTCGAATTGGTTGTGAATAGCTTATTAATTTATAGGTAAACGGTCCATGGTCCCCAACCGATAATATTTCATTAAATGTCTATCGCAATGGCCATTGAAGACCATAACAACCTCTACTGGCTATTTTGTTAATGGGTACAAATTTCAGATTGAACGATTAGTAGCTTCAAGAGGCACGCAGAACTGGGACATGTGTGTTAAAGGAGAAAGTGTTGGAGTAAATATGTAGGATTATTACGGAAAGTTAGTAGAGGTGGTTGAAGTTGAATATCCTGATTGGCCTATGAAACGAACCGTATTGTTTCGTTGCGATTGGTTCGATCCGACAGTTCCTGTGGGCAAAAGGGTTCATAACGACTACAATTTGGTTGAAGTGAACCATCGACGAAGATTGTAGAAATATGACCCATTCATCCTTGCATCCCAAGCTCAGCAAGTATTTTACTGCGGATATCCAAGTTTGCGCAATGACAAGCGAGATTGGTGGGCTGTTTCTAAAATCGTCCCATGTTCAACAATCTTATTAGAGAAGAGTTCATCAAGTCAATCAGCCGAGTGCCCTGCATTTCAAGAGGATGAGATGGAAATGCATGCAATTGAGGACAACACAAGGGCTCCTGAAACATCACTTAGAGATCCAAATGGTGATGTCCAAGAAATTGCGGATGCAAATGTTCGGTTTCCTTCCGATGATAATGAAACTGAATCGCAGTCCGATACGGCATCGGATGTTGAACCAACATTTCATGAAACAAATGACACCGATTAAACATAGAGGTTTTTTTAAATTCAACTTTATTTTATAAGTGGTAAATTTTTATATAGTCAATCATTAATCGTAATTTAATTGCATGAATGTTTAGTATTTTCAGTATGACGGAAGAGGTAGATCCACCGACGACATACGTAGTGAGCAGGGACGTAGCTCTGCTGCATCAGATCACATGAGCTTTGGAGATGGAGAGTTCGGATCTCCACACATCGCACAGCCTTCGATCTCTCCAGCAGTCGGCGGTGATCCTGCATTGGTATTACCATCCAGCCGATCGGCATATACCTCCGAGAGTTCTTCTACCATCGGCCGCACCGTACTTCGACTTGATGCTCATGGGCTGTAAGTATATACTAATTAAAAATATATGTTTATGTTTTTAAGTCAATTACTTATAAACATGCATTTTTTAACAGATTTATTGAGCAGCATCATGTATCCAGTCACATCAGCGCTATATTTCAGAGGCGTGCAGATCCCAGTGGCTACGATTGGCGCCACGTATCTCCAGCCACGAGGGAGTTTTATTTTTTTGAGTTTCAGGTAAACTTATTAAATTCAATTTATCACTGATATAAATTTCTTAATCTTAATAAATTCTGAAACTAACTGTTTATTTTAATACAGAAAAAGTTTACGTGGGACCCTGCCAGCCATAATGCCATTAGGGCAGCATGGGAGACTCTTACGGGACGCCGATACTCCGACATGCTTCATCGTTGGAGGTCATCGGGTCAGCATCTTGCGCATGTGCCAGAGGGTATTTTGCATGACTGGCAGCAGGCCTAGCAGTCCGATGGCTGGCGCAGGAAGTCTGCATCAACTAGCATGAACCGCCGATCCGAGAAGGGCAGTCCTGGCACGGGTCTCTCCCGCCATACTTCGGGCTCCATTTCAATTCAGGAGCATAGATGTCGTATGGTAAGAAAACATAAACAATTTAATTACTAATTTAGTTATTTACAAATATTTGTATTAATATCAATTTTTTTATTGTTATAGTCTGAGCAGGAGGGCGGATATCCTGGTGAGTTTTGTCTATTCAGGGCGACACACACTAGGAGGGATGGTTCCTGGGTCGACACACTATCACGGGAGGTTGCGGTAAGGAATTAGCTTTATGTAGTATCTGTTTAATTTCTAAAATTTTATTTTGAGAAATTTATTAACTCATTTATTGTTGATTTTATAATTCAAAGACACAAGTCGAGGAGCTTCGCTCCCAGGCATCGCAGGTCGACTCCACTGATGGGGAGACGCCCGTCGAACTCTCAGCAGAGGAGAGTTGGTGTGTGTTTTTGGAGGCTGTTGGTGCCCAGCCGTGAGACCACAGGGTCTATGGTCTGGGCACTAGAGCTTCTGCATATTTTTTCCATCAGACCTCCAGCTCGCGATTTTTTAGTGATATTCCTGTCGAGCATTTAGACGACATTCGGAGATCTATTGCGGAGGAGGTTCGGCAGGACGTTCGTCAGGAGGTTCGGCAGGAGGTTCGGCAGGAGGTCAAGCACGAGTTCGAGCAGCATATGCGAGGCAGGGATCAGGAGCTTGCAGACGTGCGAGATCAGATGCGTCATTTGCAGGATATGGTTAGCCGCTTGTCGCAGGGTCTCCAGCCTTCACGTGATCGCTCAGATTCTTGATGTATTTTTTTTCTTTTTATATGTTACATAAAAACTTCAAAATTTAAATATAATTATTTTTAAAAATTAAATGATTATTGTTTGGATCAATATGAGTGAAGAATGTTTCTATCAATATTTAAATGTAATGAAATTGTATTAACCGTTTTAATTTATAATATTATTTTTAAAAAAAATTTAATTAGTGACGCATTAGCGACTGAAATTGCATTGCTAATATTTTTAAAATTTTATTATTAAATATTGCAATGCAATGACCTAGTGTCGTAATAATTTAAAAAAATTTAATAGTGACGCATTAGCGACTCAAATTGCGTCTCTATTATATATAAAATATTATTATTAAATATTGCGACGTAATGACCTTGCATCGCAATATTTTTAAAAAAATTTTCTTGGCGACGCATTAGCGACTCAAATTGCGTTGCTATTATATCAAAAATATTATTATTAAATATTGCACGCAACTTAATGCGTCGTAATATTGCGACGTAATTGAATGCATCGTAATATTTAATAATAATTTTAAATATTAAAAATTAGTTTTAAATTTAGTGATGCATTTGAATGCGTCGCAATATTGCGACGCATTGTTGCATCACAGAGAGTCGTAATATTGCGACGCAATTGTGACAAATAGAGATTGCGATGGACATCTGAGCGACACCGTCATTGCATCACTATTGCGTCGCAATAGCATGTTTAGCGACGCAATTGCGATGCATTTGGGCGTCGCAATATTTTTTCCCCTTATAGTGAATCTTACCCTGAGCTTCCTTATATAAATGAGCATCTACATAATTTATCAAAAATAATAAATTCTTAACAATATTCAAAATTTTTAGAATATTAGAGAGCATAAACTATGTAGATATGCATTTGAAATTTGAGGGAATTTGGCCTTATTTGGCCTAAAGAAAACAAATAAGTTAAAACAATAAATTTCAACGAATGGTAGATTCTAGGACAAAATGATATTAAAAAAAAAAGTTATCTTAAAACCATGGCTACAATAGCAAGTCTAACAAGCGTATGAAATATTTCAATCTTAATGAATACTTTGCATTCCCGTTGCCTTTAATTTTGTCAATTTCTACCTATTTTGGGTCAATCTAAGTTCTCCTTGCTAACCAGTAGTTAAAATTACAAACAACCATTATAACTACAAACACTTTTTGCATTTTTCTCAACTAAAATTAAAAGAATGTGTATCTATGTATGTATTTATGTATGCATTTTATCATTCATGATGAGTCATTTTTGCCATTCCATTTGCTGAAAACACTACCAATTGAACGAGAAATTATAGCTTGTGCCATCAAATAAATTACAATATATGCATATCATTTCAAGCATGGACATGCTCTTTGTTTTCTAATATTCCAGCACACCAAACTACACAAATGAAGGATTATATTTAATCCAAAGAACACAAGAAAAATGAGGTTCAAAGAAAGGAGAGCACTGCAGATGATTAGAGTAAAATGGCTGGGTTCTTGGTATATGGATGCGGTTGGCTGCATGAAGACTTGAAATTATGTTTTGAAAATTGAATCGAACAATAAATCGGCTTGACATTTAGATCATGGATCAATTGTTTTGATCGGATAAACTGATTCGATCAAACCGGATGATGCCATAATTAATTTTTAATTTAATAATATAGAAATAATAAAATATAAATATTAAACTATAAAAAATATCTTTAAAGCTTATATACATGTTCAAAAAAATTGTATATAACATAAAAACTATAGAAAATATCTTTAAAACTATAGATGGATTATTTTTTTGACGCAAACCGAAGTGTAAAATTAAAACACAAAAAATCAAATCCTAATTTCATTTATTAAAACTAAAAGTCTAAAAACTAGGGTTGGACTAATTCTTCAGAACCCGACCGGTTCAATATGGATTTTTTAGTTTTTATTGGATTATATAAAAGTTAACTTTAATAATAAAATCGGATTGAACTAATGATCGATTTTTGGTTGGACCAATTCGATCGACCAATCCGGTCTAGTTTTTAAAACCATGTTTGAAAGAGAACTATGATTAAAGGAAGAAAGAGAGGGCGTTGGGCTGCGTTGTTAGCTATCACCCACTTCTCTTTAGCTCCATCACGCTCTCTTTGGTCTTTGCAAAGTTGCTTCGCGCCAAACATGATCCAACACATTATATCTTTAGCTTCATTGATCCCTTGCTTGATTAGTGTTACTTTCACGATTGTTGATTGATATTAATTTATTTTAATAATTTAAATATTATAATATAAATTATAATATTTAGTAATTAAATATAATAATTTGAACTATAATATTTGATTTTTAATAATTTAAAATTATAACAAATTATCTAATTTGATGCCCATTTAAAAAGTGAGTATTGAGGTTATCAAAGTTTGATAATATTAAATTACATTTTAAACTTTCATATAAATATTTAGTAATACTTAATCTAATTATATATTTAATTTACACTAGATAATATTTAATATTATATTCATATTTAATATTTATATATATATATATATATATATATATATATATATATATGTAAATGTTAAAATTTTAAATTATCAATAGTTATGACCTTCTTGTATATTAAATTATTTATATAATATTTTACTAAATATTTATATGTTAAATATTAACATATATTATATAGCAATATATTAATAATATAATATATATTAAATATTTATATATAAATATATAATATTTCTAAAATTAATTTGTAAAGAATCTTGATTTTTATAAGAACTTTTGATATTCAAGGAAAAAAAAAAAGATACACTTAAGAGGTTTATACTAAATTTAAAAAGCATAGCAAACTAGTTGTCCTATTTAGTTATTATGTACCAAATATAGTAATTCTTTATTCTTAAGAATCGGATTATCAAATGTAAGACTATCAGAAATGTAAGGTTTTCGGTAGTAGTATGTTGCCGCAAACTAAACGTCACTTTAGTAGAACAACTCCTTTCTTTTATGCTAAGGGCTATTTTTTTTTCCTACAGAAATTAAGGTTCATTTCCAAAATTGAGTATCAATTTTATTGATTGAAAATTTTATTCAATCCCTTAATTACAATAGCGACTTTAGCTCAATGTAAAAATATGTAGAAAATAAGTATTATTAGATACAATCAATATCATGCAGCAAGGAATAGATTTTCGATATATTTTGCTTCTTGTTATAAAAAGCCCGAATCGATAACCCAGCTGCTTCACCATAGGCTTCCATCACATGTACGGTCGAGCAAGTGGGCACAAGAGTCCTTCAGATCTTACTCTCACAAAATCTAAGGGCAAGAATAGTGGGTACCGGAGGAATTGGAAGAGTTCTCTGAAAGTTGTAAAGTTTTTCTAATGCATGCTCTTATTTCTAGTTTCACTATGGAAGGAAAAGTTATCCCGATAGCATGGATGGTTTCAGAAACTATTGATAACTATCTATTCATGTGGGCAAATCTTAGGATGGGTCCAATAACCCAACCTTATATCGGTAAGTATGAATTACAATAATTAGGCTATCCTGAAGGCCTTGCTCGGCAAAAGAGTTTCTAAGTTTAATAGTTGCATGCATCCCAAAAGTTCAATTCTGGGTAATTATACTACAGCTGGATTTGTCTCAACTCAACTCAACTCATCTAAGCCTTTTTCCAACTATATGGGGTCGGCTAAGTTTGATTTAGTAGATTTATGTTTTAAAGGATCTGATTAAGTTTTACGCTGGCTGTCAACTATCTAATGCAACTCTCCTTCTCTACCCGGGCTTGGGACCAGCGTTGACGGAGTTAGCTGGATTTGTCTCTGACACACAAAAAAGGAAAGTATATATGACTACGCAACAAGAAGCATAAATGTGTGGAGAAAAAAAAGAATCAATGGACAATATATATATAGTGCTAGCCATGTTAGAGCAAGACACAAAATGGCAATCAAACAAGGGATTGGGTGTCAAAGTTTTGCTTTGCTTCTGACTTCTCTTGTGAGTCGAATGCAAGCAAGAATTGCAAAGCCAATAAAGTTTTGCCTTGTGCACTGCCTGCAGGGATTGTCCACAACTAGGACTGTACTACTGTTGTCATTTCTTTTGGACTTGATATTATAAAGTCAATATCATTGTCTTTATTATTCATGCAAAGTTCACAGTTGAAGCACCATCATGTCACACATATGACATGCATTTTTTTATCCATGACGGGTCCACCTGAATGTTTTGAGAAGGTATCCATTGGCTGGTTATCCAACTTGTCTGAAGCTGATATGGATGTAAGCCATCTTGATTCAACCAGGAGTGTAGCTGCAAATGGACAAAGCTTCATAGAAATAATCAAGAGGGACCAATTGCCACGTCCTTTTGCTTGTTTCTGTTGTGGAGAAAGGAATATGAGGAGTGTCCTTCCATGAGCCCACTTCTATGGTCCAGCATGTGGCTTCGTCATTGCATGAAGTTTTACTTCCAGAAGAAGAGATGGATCACTACAAGTAAATACTGAAATAGCGACGCAAATTTAGCGACGCAATTTTGCGTAACTAAATTGCGACCACTTTGCGACGCCTCTGTGACAACAAAATATTGCGACGCAATTAGCGACGCATTAGCGACTCAATTAACCAGAAAATCAAAAAAATTTAATTTTTTAATATTGTGACGCAAATAATGCGTCGCAATATTTTTAAATTAATTTTTTATTAAATATAAATATCGAAAAAAAATATTGCGACGCAACACAGTGCATCACAATATTTTTAAAAGAATTAAATATGTTAAATAGCGACGCATTAGTGATGCAATAAACCAAAAAATTAGAAAAATTATTTTTAATTTAGCGACGCACCAATTGCATCGCAAATAATTTAAATGAAATTAAATTTTATAAAATTTAAATATCAAAAAAAAATATTATGACGCAACACAGTGCGTCGCAATATTTTTAAAAGAATTAAATATATTAAATAGCGACGCATTAGTGACGCAATAAACCAGAAAATTAAAAAAATTATTTTTAATTTAGCGACGCACCAATTGCATCACAAATAATTTAAATGAAATAAATTTTTTAAAGTATAAATATTAAAAAAAATATTGCGACGCAACTCAGTGCGTCGCAATGTTTTAAAAAAAAATTAAATATTTTAAATAGCGACACATTAGCGACGCAATAAACCAGAAAATTAGAAAAATTATTTTTAATTTAGCGACGTAATAAATGTATTGCAATTATTTTAAATAAAATTAAATTTTATAAAGTATAAATATGAGAAAAAATAATTGCGATGTAACACAGTGCGTTGCAATGTTTTTAAAAAATTAATTATGTTAAATAGCGACGCATTAGCGATGCAATAAACCAAAAATTAATTAGGGAAATTATGTTTTAATATAGCGACGCACTTGTTGCGTCGTAATTATTATAATTAAAATTAATTTTTATATAATATAATTATCATATTAAAAAATTACGACGCAACCCTTTGCGTCGCAATGTATTTAAAAAATTAATTATGTTAAATAGTGATTGGTCCAAAATCGATCGTGACCGATCGAAATAAGGGCTTGGATCGATCGCAACCCTTGGATCGTCGCCGATCGGACCGATCGCCACGGTTCAAGATCGGTCGTGGCCGATCGGGATCAGGGCTTGGATCGATCGCAACCATCGGATCGTCAGCGATCTCGGACCGATCGCATCGGTCTGGAATCGGTCATGGCTGATCGGGATGAGGGCTTGCATCGATCGCAACCATCGGATCATCGCCGATCGGACCGATCGCCACGGTCCGAGATCGGTCGTGGCCGATTGGGATCACGGCTTGGATCGATCGCAACCGTCGGATTGTCGCCTATCGGATTGATCGCGATGGTCCGAGATTGTTGATTGCCGACCAGGATCGATCAGGGCTTCGATCAATGGCAACCATCGGATCGACACCGATCGGTACGATCACCACGGTCCGAGATTGGTCATGGACGATCGGGATCAGGGCTTGGATCGATCGCAACCGTCGGATCATCGCCGATCGGATGATCGCCATGGTCCGAGATCAGTCGTGGCCGATCGGGATCAGGGCTTGGATCGATTGCAATCGTCGGATCGTCGGCGATCTTGGACCAATCGCAACAGTCCGGGATCGGTCGTGGCCGATCGGGATCAGGGCTTGGATCGATCGCAACCGTCGGATCGTTGCCGATCGGACCGATTGCCACGGTCCAAGATCGGTCATGGCCGATCGGGATCAGGGCTTCGATCGATCGCAACCGTCGGATCGTTGCCGATCGGACCGATCGCCACGGTCCGAGATCAGTCATGGTCGATCGGGATCAGAGCTTGGATCGATTGCAACCGTCAGATCGCCAGTGATCTTGGACCGATCGCAATGGTCCGGGATCGATCGTGGTCGATCGGGATCAGGGCTTGGATCGATCGCAACCGTCGGATCGTTGCCGATCGGACCGATCGCCACGGTTCGAGATCGATCGTGGCCGATCGGGATCATTGTTTGGATCGATCGCAACCGTCGGATCGTCGACGATCTCGGACGATTGCAACGGTCCGAGATAGGTCATGGCCGATCGGGATCATGGCTTGGATCGATCGCAACCGTCGGATCGTCGCCGATCGGACCGATCGCCACGGTCCGAGATCGGTCGTGGCCGATCGGGATCATGGCTTGGATCGATCGCAACCGTCGGATTGTCGTATCGGATCGATCGTGATGGTCCAAGATCATTGATCGCCGATCGGGATCGATCAGGGCTTCGATCGATGGCAACCTCGGATCGACGCCGATCGGTGCGATCGCAACGGTCCGAGATCGGTCATGGACGATCAGGATCAGGGCTTGGATCGATCGCAACCATCGGATCATCGCCGATCGGACCGATCGCCGCAGTCCGAGATCAGTCGTGGCCGATCGGGATCAGAGCTTGGATCGATTGCAACCATCGGATCGCCAGCCATCTTGGACCGATAGCAATGGTCCGGGATCGGTCGTGGCCGATCGGGATCAGGGCTTGGATCGATCGCAACCGTTGGATCGTTGCCGATCAGACCGATTGCCACGGTCCGAGATCGGTCGTGGCCGATCGGGATCAGGGCTTCGATCGATCGCAACCGTCGGATCGTTGCCGATTGGACCGATCGCCATGGTCCGAGATCAGTCATGGTCGATCGAGATCAGGGCTTGGATCGATTGCAACCGTCGGATCGCCAGTGATCTTGGACCGATCGCAACGGTCCGAGATTGGTCATGGCCGATCGGGATCAGGGCTTGGATCGATCGCAACCATCGGATCATCACCGATCGGACCGATTGCCACGGTCCGAGATCGGTCGTGGCCGATCGGGATCACGACTTGGATCGATCGCAACCGTCGGATTGTCGCCTATCGGATCGATCGCGACGGTCCGAGATCGTTGATCACCGATCGGGATCGATCAGGGCTTCGATCGATGGCAACCTCGGATCGACGCCGAACGGTGCGATCGCCATGGTCCAAGATCGGTCATGGACGATCGGGATCAGGGCTTGGATCGATCGCAACCGTCGAATCATCGCCGATCGGACCGATCGCCACGGTCCGAGATCGGTCGTGGCTGATCGGGATCAGGGTTTGGATCGATTGCAACCGTCGGATCGCCAGCGATCTTGGACAGATCGCAACGGTCCGGGATCGGTTGTGGCCGATCGGGATCAGGGCTTGGATCGATCGCAATCGTCGGATCACCAGCGATCTTGGACCAATCGCAACGGTCCGGGATCGGTCGTGGCCGATCGGGATCAGGGCTTGGATCGATTGCAACCGTCGGATCGCCAGCGATCTTGGACCGATCGCAACGGTCCGGGATCGATCGTGGCCGATCGGGATCAGGGCTTGGATCGATCGCAACTATCGTATCGTTGCCAATCGGACCGATTGCCACGGTCCGAGATCGGTTGTGGCTGATCGGGATCAGGGCTTCGATCGATCACAACCGTCGGATCATTGCCGATCGGACCGATCGCCACGGTCTGAGATCGGTCATGGTCGATTGGGATCAGGGCTTGGATCGATCGCAACCATCGGATCGCCAGCGATCTTGGACAAATCGCAACGGTCGGGGATCGGTCGTGGCCGATCGGGATCAGGGCTTGGATCGATTGCAACCGTCAGATCGCCAGCGATCTTGGACCGATCGCAACGGTCCTGGATCGGTCGTGGCTGATCGGGATCAGGGCTTGGATCGATCGCAACCGTCGGATCATCGCCGACTGGGATCGATCATGGCTTGAATCGATCGCAATCATCGGATCACTTATAATTACTCAAAAAAAATTATGAAAAAGTTTAAAAAAATATTAAAAAATTATTGCAACGCCGTAGCGATGCATTTTAGCAGAAAAATTAAACAAATATTGCGTCACAATGTTTTTTAAATAAATATATCTAATTAAAAATATTAAAAAAATTATTGCGACGCAATAAGACGTCGCAATTATTATCATAAATTATAAATATTATCATTAATAAATATTTAAAAAATTTGCGATGCCGTAGCGATGCATTTTAGGAAAAAAATAACAAATATTGCGATGCAATGTATGCATCGCAATTATTTTTAGTAAATATAAATTTTTTTAGTATTAATAAATAAAAGAAATAATATTGCGATGCATTAGTTGCATCGCAATGTTTTTTAAATAAATATATGTAATTAAAAAGTTTATAAAATATTGCGACATAATTTTTCGTCGCAATTATTAACATTAATTATAATATTATCATTTATAAATTAAAAAATTATTGCGACGCCGTAGCGATGCATTTTAGAAGAAAAAAATAAACAAATATTGCGACGAAATATATGTGTCGCAAGTATTTTAAGTAAATATGATTTTTATCAGTATTAATAAATAAAAGAAATATAATATTGCGATGCATATTTGCATCGCAATGTTTTTAAAAGAAATATATCTAATTAAAAATATTAAAAATTATTGCGATGCAATTTTGCATCGTAATTATTATCATAAATTATAAATATTATCATTATAAATATTTAAAAATTATTGCGACGCACTGCTTGCGTCACAATTATTGTAATAAGTTATTATTTTAATCAATTAAAAATATTAAAAAAATATTGCGACGCCTTAGCGACGCAATTCCTAGAAAATAAAAATAAATTTCCCATTGGACATTGGCGCCAAGTTAGCGACGCATTAGCGGCGCAATTATTTGAGTTGATATTTTTTCATAAAATTATAATAAAAGATTAACGATGGATTAGCGACGCATTAATGCGTCGCTAATACATAATAAATTTAAAAAAAACATTGCGACCATATAGCGACGCAAATTATTGCGTCGCTAATTACTTATATAAAAGCGGGCCTTCTCTTCTTCTTCTTCCCCGTCTTGACCTAGCCGCCGCCGTGCTCTAAAAATTTCTGGCTCCCACCTCGCTGCTCCAGCTCCTCCCCTCTGGTGCTCCAGCTCCCCGACGTTCTCCTCCGACTTCGGCGTCTTCTCTCGACCAAGGTAAGCACCCACACTCTCTAAAAAAAAAATTTTTTTAATAATTTCCCTCCGGCCACGGCCACTCCGGCCACGGCCACTGTGTAGTGGCCTGGCCACGGTGGCTAGGCCACTGTAAAATAAAAAAAAAAAACATTTCGTAACGGGGGGGAACCCCCCCGCCCCCCCCCCTTTTTTTATTGTCCGGCCACGGCCGTGGCCGCGGCCGAACAAGGCAGCCACGGCCGTTGCCGTGGCCGTCTTCTTCGGCCACGGCCGCTGCCGTGGCCCACTGTCACAAAAAAAAAAAAAAAATTTCGTAACAGGGGGGGGAAACCCCCCCGCGCCTCCCCCCCTTTTTTCTTGTCCGGCCACGGCCGTGGCCGCGGCCGGACAGGGCGGCCACGGCCGCTGCCGTGGCCGTCTTCTCCGGCCACGACCGCTACCATGGCCGGTAGTGGCCTGGCCACGGTGGCCAAGCCACTGTCACAACAAAAAAAAAAATTTGTAACAAGGGTGGGGGGGGGGAACCCCCGCGCCCCCCCCCCCTTTTTTCTTGTCCGGCCACGGCCGCTGCCGTGGCCGTCTTCTCCGGCCTGGCCGCGGCCACGGCCATGGCCGGCAGTGGCCTGGCCACGGCCACGGTGGCTAGGCCACTCTCACAACAAAAAAAAAAAAAATTTAATAGGGGTGGGGATGGGGAAACCCCCCCCCCCCATTTTGTCTTCTCCGGCCACGGCCGCTGCCGTGGTCGCCTGTGGCCTGGCCACCCTGTCAAAAAATAAAAAAAAATTTGGTAATAGGGCCCCCCCCTTTTGTCTTCTCCGGCCATGGCCACGGAGGCTAGGCTGCAGTCCAAAAAAAAAAAAAAAAGTTAGGGAGGGGGCCACGGAGCTCTTTGGATAGACTGATTGTTATGTCTTGATTATGCAATAATATTTGTAATGCTAGATAGAAACTCTTGTTGTATTATTATTTAATTTGTATAATGTTTATGCAATAATTAATTTAAGCAGAATGTTTATGCAATAATATTTGTGCATTTGTACTTATTTACAATTGTTATGTCTTGATTATTTATATTCTGCTGCAAACTGAATGATGCATTAAATTATGTAATGCTAAATAAAAAGTCTTGTTGTAATATTATTTAATTTCCAGCAACAAATTAGTTGTTTCAATGATTTACATTTTAGTCTTCACAAACATTTATATTCGACACAATAATCTTAAAAAGTTAGTGATTACATGTATAATTCACAAGAAGTTTAGAATAACAAGCATAAGTTCGATTGTCTTCGGACTTCCATAATCACAGCACTATAACCTTTAGACCCATTTGAGAATTTGTAAGCCTTAGTCTTGCAAATTCTCAAATTGTTCTGATGGATAGTTTGGGAATATTTCTTGCGATATGTTAGTCTGCTATTAATCATCGTTGGGTGAGATTTCGGTTTGTATTTGCTCATACGTTCTCTTAGTGTGGCTTATATACCACACGTTTAGGAGAACATATGGGGAAATGCTGCCGAAATTTCTGTGGGCAAAAGGGTTCATAACGACTACAATTTGGTTGAAGTGACCCATCGACGAAGATTGCAGAAATATGACCCATTCATCCTTGCATCCCAAGCTCAGCAAGTCTTTTACTACGGATATCCAAGTTTGCGCAACGACAAGCGAGATTGGTGGGCCGTTTCTAAAATCGTCCCACGTTCAACAATCGTATTAGAGGAGAGTTCATCAAGTCAATCAGCCGAGTGCCCTGCATTTCAAGAGGAAGAGATGGAAATGCGTGCAATTGAAGACGACACAAGGGCTCCTGAAACATCACTTAGAGATCCAAATGGTGATGTCCAAGAAATTGCGGATGCAAATGTTCGGTTTCCTTCCGATGATAATGAAACTGATTCGCAATTCGATACGGCATCGGATGTTGAACTAACATTTCACGAAACAAATGACACCGATTAAACATAGAGGTTTTTTAAAATTTATCTTTTTTTATAAGTGTTAAATTCTTACATAGTCAATCATTAATCATAATTTAATTGTGTGAATCTTTAGTATTTTCAGTATGACGGGCAGAGGTAGATCTACCGACGATAGACGGAGTGAGCAGGGACGTAGCCCTGCTACATCAGATCATATGAGCGTCGGAGATGGAGAGTTTGGATCTCCAGTAGTGGCACAGCCTTCGATCTCTCCAGCAGTATTACCATCCAGCCGATCGACACATACCTCCGAGAGTTCTTCCACCATCGGCCACACTGTACTTCAACTTGATGCTCAGGGGATGTAAGTATATACTAATTAAAAATATATGTTTATGTTTTTAAGTCAATTACTTATAAACATGCATTTTTTTAACAGATTCATTGAGCAGCATCATGTATCCAGCCACATCAGTGCCGTATTTTAGAGGCGTGCAGATCCCAGTGGCTACGATTGGCGCCACGTATCTCTAGCCACGAGGGAGTTTTATTTTTCTGAGTTTCAGGTAAACTTATTAAATACAATTTATCAGTGATATAAAATTTCTTAAACTTAATAAATTTAGAAACTAACTATTTATTTTAATACAGAAAAAGTTTACGTGGGATCCTGCCAGCCATGATGCCATTAGGGCAGCATGGGAGGCTCTGACGGGATGCCGATACTCCGACATGCTTCATCGTTGGAGGTCATCGGGTCAGCGTCCTGCGCACGTGCCAGAGGATATTTGGCATGAGTGGCAGCAGGCCTGGCAGTCCGATGGATGGCGCAGGAGGTCTGCATCAGCCAGCACGAACCGCCGATCTGAGAAGGGCGGTCCTGGCACGGGTCTCTCCCGCCATACTTCGGGCTCCATTTCGATTCAGGAGCACAGACGGTGTATGGTAAGAAAACATAAATATTTTAATTAATATTATAGTTATTTACAAATATTTGTATTAATATTTTTTTTTTTGTTATAGTCTGAGCAGGAGGACGGAGATCCTGGTGAGTTTCGTCTATTCAGGGCGACACACACCAGGAAGGACGGTTCCTGGGTCGACACGCGATCACGGGAGGTTGCGGTAAGAAATTAGATTTATGTAGTATTTGTTTAATTTCTAAAATTTTATTTCAAGAAATTTATTAACTCATTTATTGCTGATTTCATAATTTCAAAACACGAGTCGAGGAGCTTCGCTCCCAGGCATCGCAGGTCGACTCTACTGATGGGGAGACGCCCGTCGAACTCTCAGCAGAGGAGAGTCGGCGTGTGTTTTTGGAGGCTGTTGGTGCCCAGCCACGAGACCGCAGGGTCTATGGTCTGGGCACTAGAGCTCTACATATTTTCCCCATCAGGCCTTCAGCTCGCGAGTTTCTGGTGATATTCCTCCCGAGCGTTTACACGACCTTCGCAGATCTATTGCAGAGGAGGTTCGCTAGGAGGTCAAGCAGGATTTCGAGGATCGTATGCGAGGCCGGGATCAGGAGATTGCAGACATGCGAGATGAGATGCATTATTTGCGGGATATGGTTAGCCACTTGTCGCAGAGTCTTCAGCCTCCATAGCCTCCACGTGATCGCCCCGATTCTTGATGTATTTTTCTTTTCTTTTTTTATGTTGTAAAAACTTCAAAATTTTAATATATGAATTATTTTTAAAAATTTATTATTGTTTGGATTGAGTGAAAAATGTTTTTATCAATATTTAGATTTAACGAAATTGTATTAACCGTTTTAATTTTTAATCTTTTATATTTTTTAAAAAATTTAATTTGCGACGCATTAGCGACTGAAATTGCATCGCTAATATTTTTAAAATATTATTATTAAATATTGCAACGTAATGACTTGGCATCGCAATAATTTAAAAATAAATTTAATAGCGACGCATTAGCGACTAAAATTGAGTCGCTATTATATCTAAAATATTTTTAATAAATATTGCGACGCAATGATCTTGCGTCGCAATATTTTAAAAAATTTTTATTTGCGACGCATTAGCGACTCAAATTGCGTTGCTATTATACCAAAAATTATTATTAAATATTGCGACGTAGCTAGAGCCTCTGACATGCTGTAATTTGTCTTCTTTCAAGACGATACGCCAGCTAGCCATAGAGGAGAAAAGAATAATTCAAATCTCTTAATTATATGTTAATTCTCTGGCAAATAGTAATGGCGCTTTGGATATACGAGAATGTCCCATTTCTCTTTGAAAAAAAAAAAAAAATTGTAATAAGGAATTAATGCATGGATGCAAACATTGCCATAAGGAATGCATGGCTTTCTATGGCAACAGATAGAATAAGCACATCATCTTTATATCTAGAGTCATTAGTTTTATCTATTTCTTTCATTTTTTCACAGCTCTCTCAGCTTTCAACTAAATCTCAAATGATAATAATTATATATAACATTTAGGACAATTTCCCTTGAAGGAGGAGGTCAGTACGGGAGTAGTCCTTCAGTAAGGCATTGCAGTAGTTCCCGAGTCGCTGGTCCCAGCATCAACGCTCGCTCCCTTCACCAGTGGCATGGACCGTCATCATGAAAGGAAGCTGTCATCATGAAAGGAGGGAGGAAATTAACCAGCTTTGTGGGTTAGGGCCTGGTTGAGATGGGTTCATCTCAGTCTCTCCCTCCATGAGGCCACGGACCAACCAACTTTGCTGCTAACGGGTCCAATGTGGCCGCTTGAAGGGTGCACCCCATGTGATACATAATACAGCAAGCAAGCCACATACTGTTTATCTGGAGAGAGCCACTGCCCCCACAAACTAGAGATGGCTAAGCATTGAATTGAATTGAGATCGGCGAGGGCCAATAGACTTTCAACTTGAACGTGATCTGAATTTAATAGGATCGAAACATGCTGGCATGAAACAAACTGCTCATGTAGTAAACATCTTATTCGGCCCATATTTTGAGTTAATGAGCAAGTAGGGTTAGGAATTTGCTGGCAAACTTAGAAGTCTACAACCTTGAAGGATGGATGGCAAACTCCAAATCAAGGCAAGGTCTTGATTATCATTGGGCCTCGTTGGAGGGATCTAATTCCTCATGCTAGACCCACGCTGCTGCTATCAATCCCACCCAGTTTGCAAGTCGTGTGAGTACAAGATATGACTTCAATGAGGAGATGGATGCAACATGAAACCGATTAAAAATATGAAGCAAGTAAAAGAGTTTTCAAATACAACAGAATCTCTAAAACAACATGAGAATTAATCAACTGAAGGAAGTGATTGGACATGCAAAACTGATAATAATATTTTATTATTATATTATTTTATTCATTGCACAATTGTTCCTCAATTATATTTTCAAGTAATAAATAAAACTTGTTGTAAATGAGGCATACGAAAGATTAAAATATGCTGATGCAGATAATTGAATGAGAACGCAACAATCAAGAGGAACCAATAAAGTAGTGATGGATAAAACTTGTCTTGAACGAGAACACAACAATCAAGAAGAAACCAAGAAAGTAGGACGTCAAAATCCTCAATTCTAGACCGCACTAGAAAAAGAGGCCAACTGCAAAAGAACGTAACCCATCTGTCTGGAAGAATAATTACTGTATCATCTACATCATAAAGGCTATTCAGCAAAATAACCGACTTCACACATTCCACAATCATCAAAAATGATATTAACCTTGACCAAAAATATCCATTCAAATAAAGGCCAGGATAAGAAAAAAAATATTCAATACTCAATTATCTGCATCATGAAGGCTATTCAGCAAAACAACCAATTTCACACATTCCACAATGATCAAGCATGATAATTGACAGTTTAGCTTTGACAAAAACTTTTCATTCAAATGATGGTCTAGCATGTTTCAAGTCACGTCCTAAAAGGAAGTACAAATAAGTTGAACATCGTTATTTTCTGTGAAAAGAAAGGCAAAATAGAAAACATCACTCCAACATCAAAACCCCCCTCAACTGCATCAGAGAGTCTATTAAATATAGTCCTTAAGAATTTTTCCAGAATAGGCAAGCACACTCATTTTGAGTTGTAACAAGATCTGATGTCACAAAACTAAGAACCTGCAAATAACAAAGCTTTTGCTTAACAAGAATAATGAAAAATAACTTTTATTAACAGATGCATGCAGATTGTACTACTGATAAACAGGGTATGGACATGGCAAGCTCAGTTTTAAATTGGCTTGACTCAAAGAAGTTCAAGGTCCAACTTGAATCCACAACAATTATAACCCCACATGCAGGAAATCGAAGATTAGGTGTAAACCATATACATACCTCTAACGCCTGCTAGTCTTTCCAATTGAACGTTTCCCAGAGAATAAATGCTTTGGCTTCAAATTAGGAATAACTCTATCAGCTTCTCCATGGTGTAGGGTACGTCATTCGGACCGATGAAGGAAGATTCATGGCGGTCGGAGGGGCTTTTCTTCATGACTCTTTTATCTCGAAAGCAAAGCTCAAAGTAGCATGAACTGGAATCATCAGAGTGACCCGACATCTACGGACTGAAAGGCTTCTCATCGAGGGAGACTTTACAATCATTGGCTGGATATAGGATAGGATGGATCGCAATGATGCCCACCCGCTCCTTCATGATATTTGGCAGCTTTTGTTTATCGGGACATAAATTGTGTGGCTCATTGTGTTACCTCATATGTAGCTCAACCCAAAAAATTGAGCTTCAACATTGAAGATTTTGGATTAGAAATTAATTTAATAATAATTTTCAAATCACTCCTCAGTAAAGCACACTTAGCAATGATGTAGACCAACGCACAGCACACTCTAGCTAGGAATGCTGGCATCAAATAAACAAGGTTCCCTACGGTAATAAAATTACCGCTCAGACCATGCATACCATTGGATGCTTCTATTAAAATTTACTTCGAGGAATGCAGGGAGTGGTGGAAAAATATAGTTTAGAATGACGCATGGACAGCGTAATGAGAACCATAAGATATCTCAAAGTGAAGTTTATCCTTGGCTTACTCTTGTCCCTCAAAAAAATCTTCATCTTACCCTACTCAACTCAACCCAACTCATCTAAGTCTTTTCCCAATTATATGAGATCAGCTACATGAATCACTATAAGAAAATATTGAAATAGCGACGCAAATTTAGCGATGCATCATTGCATCGCTAAATTGCGACCACTTTGTGATGCCTCCATGACAACAAAACATTGCGATGCAATTAGCGACGCATTAGTGACTCAATAAACCAAAAAATTAAAAAAAAATAATTTTTTTATTTAGCGATTCAAATAATGCATCGCAATATTTTTAAATTAATTTTTTATAAAATATAAATATGGGAAAAAAATATTGCGACGCAACTCAGTGCGTCGCAATGTTTTTAAAAGAATTAAATATGTTAAATAGCGACGCATTAGCGATGCAATAAACCAGAAAATTAGAAAAATTATTTTTAATTTAGCGATGCACCAATTGCGTCACAAATAATTTAAATAAAATTAATTTTTATAAAATATAAATATTAGAAAAAAATATTGTTGAGTTACGTCACAATGTTTTTAAGAAAATTAAATATGTTAAATAGCGACGCAATAAACCAGAAAATTAGAAAAATTATTTTTTAATTTAGCGACACAATAACTGCGTCATAATTATTTGAAATAAAATTAATTTTTATAAAGTATAAATATGAGAAAAAATAATTGCGATGCAACACAATGCGTCGCAATATTTTTAAAAAAATTAATTATATTAAATAGCGACGCAATAGCAACGCAATAAACCAAAAAATTAGAAAAATTATTTTTAATTTAGCGACGCAATAATTGCGTCACAATTATTTTAAATAAAATAAATTTTTATAAAATATAATTATGAGAAAAAAATATTGTGATGCAATTTAGTGCGTCGCAATATTTTTAAAAAAATTAATTATGTTAAATAGCGACGCATTAGCGATGCAATAAACCAAAAAATTAGAAAAATTATGTTTTAATTTAGCAACGCACTTGTCGCATTGTAATTATTTTAAATAAAATTAATTTTTATATAATATAATTATCATATTAAAAAATTACGATGCAACCCTTTGCATCGCAATATTTTTTAAAAAATTAATTATGTTAAATAGCGATCGGTCCGAGATCGGTCGTGGTCGATCGAAATCAGGGCTTGGATCGATCGCAACCATCGGATCATCACCGATTGGACCGATCGCCACGGTCCGAGATCGGTCGTGGCCGATCGGGATCACGGCTTGGATCGATCGCAACCGTTGGATCATCGGCGATCGGACAGATCGCCACGGTTCAAGATTGGTCATGACCGATCGGGATCATGGCTTGGATCGATCGCAACCATTGGATCGTTAGCAATCTCGGACCGATCGCAATGGTCCGGGATCGGTCGTGGTCGATCGGGATCAGGGCTTGGATCGATCGCAACCGTATGATCGTCGGCAATCGGACCGATCGCCATGGTCTGAGATCGGTCGTGGTCGATCGGGATCATGGCTTGGATCGATCACAACCATCAGATCGTCAGCGATCTCGGACCGATCACAATGGTCCGGGATCGGTCGTGGCCGATCAGGATTAGGGCTTGGATCGATCGCAACCGTCAGATCGTTGCCAATCAGACCGATCACCACGGTCCAAGATCGGTCGTGGCTGATCGAGATCACGGCTTTGATCAATCGAAACCGTCGGATCGTCGTTGATCTCGGACTGATTGCAACGCTCCGGGATCGGTCGTGGTTGATCGGGATCATGGCTTGGATCGATCGCAACCGTCAGATCGTCGCCTATCGGATTGATCGCGACGGTCCGAGATCGATCATCGCCGACCAGGATCGATCAGGGCTTGGATCGATTGCAACCGTCGGATCATTGGTGATTGGACCGATCGCCACGGTCCGAGATCGGTCATGGCCGATCGGGATCAGGGCTTGGATTGATCGCAACCATCGGATCATCGTCGATCGGACCGATCACCACGGTCCGAGATCGGTCGTGGCCGATCGGGATCATGGCTTGGATCGATCGCAGCCGCTGGATCATCGGCGATCAGATCGATCACCACGGTCCGAGATCGGTCGTGGCCGTTCGGGATCAGGGCTTGGATCGATCGCAACCGTCGGATCGTTAGCGATCTCAGACCAATCGCAATGGTCCGGGATCGGTCATGGCCGATCGGGATCAGTGCTGGATCGATCGCAACCGTCGGATCATCGCCGATCGGACTGATCGCCACGGTCAGAGATCGATCGTGGTCGATCAGGATCAGGGCTTGGATCAATTGCAACCGTCAGATCGTTAGCGATCTCAGACCGATTGCAACGGTCCGGGATCGGTCGTGGCCAATCGGGATCAGGGCTTGGATCGATCGCAACCGTCAGATCGTCGCCGTTCGAACCGATCACCACGGTTCGAGATTGGTCATGGCCGATCGGGATCAGGGCTTGGATCGATTGCAACCATCGAATCGTCAGCAATCTCGAACAGATCACAACGGTCCGGGATCGGTCGTGACCGATCGGGATCAGGGCTTGGATCGATCGCAACCGTTGGATCATCGGCGATCGGACCGATCACCACCATCCGAAATCGGTTGTGGCCAATCGGGATCAGGGCTTGGATCGATCGCAACCGTCGGATCGCCAGCGATCTTGGACCGATCGCAACGGTCCGGGATCGGTCATGGCCAATCGGGATCAGGGCTTGGATCGATCGCAACCATCAGATCGTCGCTGATCGGACCGATCGCCACGGTCCGAGATCGGTCGTGGCCGATCGGGATCATGGCTTCGATCGATCGCAACCGTCGGATCGTCACCGATCACGGACTAATTTCAATGGCCCGGGATCGATCGTGGCCGATCGGGATCATGGCTTGGATCGATCGCAACCGTCAGATCATCGCCTAACGAATCGATCGCGATGGTCCGAGATCATTCATCGCCGACCGGGATCGATCAGGGCTTTGATCAATCACAACCGTCGGATCGTCGGCGATCGGACCGATCGCCATGGTTCGAGATCGGTCGTGGCCGATCGGGATGAGGGATTGGATCGATCGCAACCGTCGGATCATCGTCGATCGGACCGATCGCCACGGTCCAAGATCGGTCGTGGCCAATCGGGATCAGGGCTGGGATCGATGGCAACAGTCGGATCGTCGCCGATTGGATCGATCGCCATGGTCCGAGATCGGTCGTGGACGATCGGGATCAGGGCTTGGATCGATCACAACCGTCAGATCGTCAGCGATCTCGGACCAATCACAACGGTCCGGGATCAGTCATGGCCGATCGGGATCAGGGCTTGGATCGATCGCAACCATCGGATCGTCACCGATCGGATCGATCACAACGGTCCAGGATTGGTCGTGGCCGATCAGGATCAGGGCTTGGATCGATCGCAACCGTCGGATCGTCATCGATTGGACCGATCGCCACGGTCCGAGATCGGTTGTGGCCGATCGGGATCAGGGCTTCAATCGATCGCAACAGTCGGATCGTCACCGATCTCGGATGGATTGCAACGGTCCGAGATCGATCGTGGCCGATCGGGATCATGGCTTGGATCGATCGCAACCGTCCGATCGTCGCCGATCGGTCTGATCGGTCGATGCAATTTCCAAGAAAATAAAAATAATTTTCCTAGATAAAATAATTTTTAATATTACGATGCATTTATTGCGTTGCAATGTTTTTAAGAAAAATAATAGTAATAAAAAAATTAAAAAAACATTGCGACGCAATATGTGTGTCATAATTAATTTCACAAAATATAATTTTTATCAGTTATAATTATTAAAAAAATATTGCGACGCATTAGCGACGCATTTTTCTAAAAATAATTTTTTCAAAGAATTTTTTTTAATATTGCGACGCATGTATTGCGTCGCAATGTTTTTTAGAAAAATAAATGTAATTAAAAAATTTAAAAAAAACATTGCGACGCATTATTTGCGTCGCAATTCTTTTCAGAAAATATAAATTTTATCAGTTATAAATATTTAAAAAATATTGCAACGCATTTGCGACACAATTTTTTAGAAAATATAAATTTTATCAGTTATAAATATTTAAAAAATATTACGACGCATTTGCGACGTAATTTTCTAGAAAATAAAAATAATTTTCCTAGAGAAAATAATTTTTAATATTGCGACACATTTATTGCGTCGCAATGTTTTTAAGAAAAATAAATGTAATAAAAAAAATTAAAAAAATATTGCAACGCAATATATGCGTCACAATTATTTTCAAAAAATATAATTTTTATCAGTTATAAATATTTAAAAAATATTACGACGCATTTGCAACGTAATTTCCTAAAAAATAAAAATAATTTTCCTAGAGAGAATATTTTTTAATATTGCGACGCATTTATTGCGTCGCAATGTTTTTAAGAAAAATAAATGTAATAAAAAAATTATAACAAATATTGTGACACAATATATGCGTCGCAATTATTTTCAAAAAATACAATTTTTATCGGTTATAAATATTAAAAAAATATTGCGACGCATTTGCGACGTAATTTTCTAGAAAATAAAAATTATTTTTTCGCCGGACATTGGCGCCAGGTTAGCGACTCATTAGCGATGCAATTAGTTGCGTCGCTAAATTTTGCATAAAATAATAGAAAAGCCAATTTAGCGATGGATTAGCGACGCATTATTGCATCGTTAATCCATAATAAAATTAAAAAAAAATAGCGAGTGATTAGCGATGCATAAATTGCATCGCTAATCACCACTATATAACGCTTGGTCGGGCCAGCCCCCCTTTCCTTCTCTTCTTCTTCCTATTTCTAACCTAGCCGCCGTCGTCCGTCCGCTCCTCCGATTCCCCCCGTCATCTCCCCTGGCGGTAGTTCCTTTCTCTTCTTCCGACGGCATCCCCTCGCGACCGAGGTAAGCCCCCCTCCTCTTAAATTTTTATTTTTTAAAAAAAATAGGTTTCGGCCACGGCCGTGGCCGTCATCTCCGGCCACGGCCGCTGCCGTGGCCTGGCCACGGTGGCCAGGCCACCCAAAAAAAAATTTACATTTTGGGGGGGGTTTTCCCCACCCCCCCCTTCGTCTTCTTTGGCCACGGCCACGGCCATGGCCGTCATCTCCGACCACAGCCGCTGCCGCGGCCGGTCGTGGCCGGTCGTAGCCTGGCCATGGTGGCCAGGCCACAAAAAAAAAATAGTTTAGGAGGGGGTTTCCCCACCCCCCCTTCCTCTTCTACGGCCACAGCCATGGCCGTGGCCGTCTTATCCAGCCACGGCCACTGCCGTGGCCGGCCGTGGCCTAGCCACGTGGCCAGCCACCGAAAAAAAAATATTAATTGGGGGGGGGGGGGTTTCCTCACCCCCCCTCCCATTCATCTTCTCCGGCCATGGCCGCTGCCATGGCCGGCCATGGCCTGGCCATGGTGGCCAGGCCAAAAAAAAAAATTACAGTTTGGGGGGGTTTTCCCCACCCCCCTTCGTCTTCTACGGCCACGGCCACGGCCGTGGCCATCTTCTCCGGCCACGGTGGTCAGGCCACCAAAAAAAAAAAAACAGTTATGGGGGAACCCTCCGCTCTCGTTCGTCTTCTCCGGCCATGGTGGCCAGACCAAAAAAAAATAGCTAGGGGGCTTTTCCCCATCCCCGGCCCCTTCAATTAAAAAAAAAATTAACACTCATAAAAAAAATTAAAAAAAATTAGATTCTATCATATTTTATTATTTTTAAAATATTTTCAAATAATTTGATGACAAATATAAAAAAATATAATATATTTTTAAAACATGGGCAACTTAATTTTTTTTTAAAAAAGTAACAGCTAGGGGGGTTTTCCGCACCCCCAGCCCCTTCAAAAAAAAAATTTTAACACTCATGAAAAAAAATTAACACAAAAAATTTATATTCTATTATATTTTATTGTTTTTAAAAATATTTTCAAATAATTTGATGATAAATATTAAATAAATGTGACTACTAATCTAATTTTTTATTAGATTAGTTATAAATTAATTAATTTATGTCATTAGTCGGAGCCCTTTGGATAGACTGATTTAGCTCATCAATCATGACTCTTTTTAAATCAACTGATTAAACTCATAAATTGTAGCTATTTAGGTCAATTAATTTAGCTTATCAGTTTTAACTTCTCAAGGAAGCTGATTTTAGACCATCAACCTTGTCTCTTTATATCATCAATCAAAACTCTTTAGATAGGTCGAGCTAATTTAGCTTAACTATTTAGGTCAACTAATTTAGCTCATTAACCATAACTCTTTAGATTAGGTAATTTTAAAATTGCAGTAGTAGCTTTTCATTTCTTTATAGCTGTTTATGCAATAATATTTATGCATTTGTAGTTATTTACAATTATTATGTCTTGATTATTTACATTCTATTACATAATTGAATGATGCATTAAATTAAGTAATGCTAGATAGAAAGTCTTGTTGTATTATTATTTAATTTTCAGCAACAAATTAGTAGTTTCAATGATTTATATTTTAATCTTCAAAAACATTTATATTCGACATAATAATCTTAAGAAGTCGGTGACTATATATAGAACACTATTCCTATATATGTATAATTGACAAGAAGTTAAGAATAACAAGCATAAGTTCGATTGTCTTCGGATTTCCATATTATTAATCACAGCACTATAACCTTTAGACCCATTTAAGAATTTGTAAGACTTAGTCTTGCAAATTCTCAAATTGTCCTGGTGGACAGTTTGAGAATATTTTTTGCGATATGTTAGTCTGCTATTAATCATCGTTGGGTAAGATTGTGGTTTGTATTTGCTCATACGTTCTCCTAGTGTGGCATATATGCAACACATTTAGGAGAACATGTGAGGAAATGCTGCTGAAATTTTAACGTTACCGATCGATGATAATTAATAGCAGAATAACATATCACAAAAAATATTCTTTAATGGGATAGGGCCTTACCTTTTAGACATGGAGTGAAGGTAGAATTAATTTAGGACACTTGAATGCTTGTGAAGTCTCATGATTAAACGGACCGCCTTGCGGCCTGACCCGAACTCAAGCCCTAGCATTAGCCTGGCATGAACCTGTGCCTCGGTCCTTGCTAGCATGCCAAGGATCGTAGTCGTGGCCGGGCCTTGCAGGGTAGGGACCTTAGTTGTCTAAAAAAAATGGTTTAGTTATAAATTATTTAAATGGTTGTTATTAACCTAAGTTGTGTAAAAGAAATAATTTAGTTATATATTTAGTAATGCTAATATAGTTTTATAATGTGGTTTCCTTTAATGGTTTACTAGAAATTGTATAAGTCAGTAAAAAATGAGCGATGCTCGCTCGTGGATGTATGCAAGGATAAAAGATGGCTTGCTTAATCCAGATTTTCTGAATGGATTGGAAGAATTTATCGTATTTGCATGTAGCCAACCTGAATGGATGGATGGGCCTAGGATTAGGTGCCCATGCAACTATCACAGGTGTCAGAATAAAGCCTACAGAGATGTCGAAACTGTTAAGGTGCATTTGTGTAAAAAGGGGTTTGTTCCTAATTACGATGTTTAGTATTGTCATGGTGAACCAGAGGAAATTCCAGCAGTTGTTACAAGCCAACAAGTGTCAATTCCCGTTGATGAACCATTTGTGAATCTAAACACATATAAAGAAATGGTGATGAATGCATCGGGTAATGAATTCAATCAGAATACATTTGTGGAAGAACCAAATCCAGATGCACAGCAATTTTATGATATGTTGCGTGCTGCAAATCAAGAATTGTATCCTGATTGTGAGGGTCATTCACAGTTGTCTACGGCTGCTCGGTTGCTGAATATTAAGGCAGAACATCAATTATCAGAAAAAGGCATTTAATTCTGTAGCTAGGTTAATCAAGGAAATTTTGCCAAATGATAATGTTGTACCAGACAGTTTTTACTCAACGAAGAAGTTGTTGCGTGGGCTTGGGCTCTCGGTTAATAAGATCGATTGTTGCTTGAACAATTGTATGATATATTGGGGTGAAGACTCGGAGCTGAGATGGTGTAAGATTTGTGGGCAATCGAGGTACAAAAACGGCGAAGGAGGAGCTAGTACAAGTAGGAGGAAAAGTGTTCCTTATAAGAGGATGCATTACTTTCCTCTGATTCCATGCCTACAGAGATTATACAGATTTGAGGCTACAGCTGCTGATATGAGATGGCATGCCAAGCATGAATCTAAAGAGGATGAAATGTGGCATCCATCAGATTCAAAAGCTTGGAAGCATTTCAATGAAAATCATCCTGATTTCGCTGAAGATATAAGGAATGTCAGATTAGGTCTTTGTACCGATGGCTTCCAACCATTCGGTCAAGCGGGGCAACAATATTCATGTTGGCCTGTGATACTGACTGTATATAACCTTTCTCCATGGAAGTGCATGAAAGAGACTGCAATATTTTTGACAGTTTTGGTTCCAGGACCATCAAATCAAAAGGAAAAGATTGATGTCTTCCTGCAACCGTTGGTGGCTAAATTGAAAATGTTATGGGAAATAGGAGTCGTAGCCTACGACATTTCTATGAAACAGAATTTCATCATGAGAGTTCCTTTGATGTGGACAATAAATGACTTCCCGGCATATGCAATGTAATGTTGTCTGGTTGGAGCACTGCTGGACATCTGGCATGCCCTCATTGCATGTATGATTCGGATGCATTTACATTGCAGAAGAGTGGTAAGCAGTCATGGTTTGATAATCAGAGGAAGTTCTTGCCCCCAAATCATCCTTATAGGCGTAACTTGATCGCCTTCCAGAAGAACAAAGCAGTCACAAAATTCGCCGAACCGGTTAGGTACGGCACGTATATATTTGATACTATAGAGCATTTGGGGTTGAGGTATGCTTGGGAACCAGATGCAGATAGAATAAATGGTCGTATATGTAAAGAACATAACTGGAAGAAGCGGAGTATATTTTGGGATTTGCCTTATTGGAGCACAAATCTCATCCGACACAACTTGGATGTTATGCATATCGAGAAAAATTTTTTGATAACATATTTAACACGGTGCTAAACATCCCGAGAAAAACAAAAGACACTGCAAAGTTAAGAGAAGAACTTAATCAGTATTGCAGAAGACATGATTTGAGGAGTACTGATGGGACCTATCCTAAAGCCTGTTACACTCTTGACAGAAATTCACGAGAAGTTTTATGTAACTGGCTTAGAGGGTTAAAATTTCCAGATGGTTATGCCTCAAATATCGGTAGGTGTGTGGATATGCATAAGCTCAAGTTGTTCGGCATGAAGAGTCATGACCGTCATGTTTTATGCAACGGTTATTGCCTATAGCTTTTCGTGAGTTGCTTCCGCAACATGTCTGGAAGGCATTGACAGAGCTCAGCTTGTTCTTCAAGGAGTTGTTTGCCACAGTCATTACTTCTGCATCCATGGCAAGGCTTGAGGAGGAAATTCCAATTATTTTATGCAAGCTGGAGCGAATATTTCCTCCCAGTTTTTTTGACTCAATGGAGCATTTACCGGTTCACTTGCCATACGAAGCCAGCATAGCTGGTCCCGTGCAGTATCGCTAGATGTATCCTTTCAAGAGGTAAATATATACATCATTAAGACATATTAACATTTCAAATATTATTTCATTGTGAGAAAATTGGTTAATTTTTTATCTCAACTTTACATATAGGTACCTTAAGAAGTTAAAAAATAATATGCGTAATAAGGCAAGGGTTGAAGGTTCTATATGCAATGCACACTTGGTCGAAGAAGTTTCAGCTTTTGCCTTGCATTACTTTGAGGGTCACGTCCACACGAGGAGCCGAAATCTTGGTCATAACGATGACGTATGTGTGGATGAAGGAGAACCTAATGACAGTAGAATATCAATTTTTAAATGTATCGGCCGTTCATTTGGGGGACAGAAGTCAAGAAATCTTAGAGATATGGAGTATAATGCAGCACATTATTATATCCTAATGAACTGTAGAGAAGTCGATCCATATATTGAGTAAGTGTATACTTCAATGCTTAATTGGAACTTCTAATTTAAATTACAATATACCATAATATTTAATTGCTAACATCAGTTTTAATCCTTATCATCTCATAAGGATGTATTGTGATAGACAATGACAGATGAATCCCGACATCAGTCAAGTTGCAATTGGATAGAAGTTAGAAATGGAGTTCGCTTACTGGTTTTATGAATTTGTGAGTAGTATCACTCAATCAATTTCAGTAATGGCTTTAATTTTTCGAATTGGTTGTGAATAGCTTATTAATTTATAGGTAAACGGTCCATGGTCCCCAACCGATAAAATTTTCATTAAATGTCTATCGCAATGGCCATTGAAGACCGTAACAACCTCTACTGGCTATTTTGTTAATGGGTACAAATTTCAAATTGAACGATTAGCAGCTTCAAGAGGCACGCAGAACTGGGGCGTGTGTGTTAAAGGAGAAAGTGTTGGAGCAAATATGCAAGATTATTACGAAAAGTTAGTAGAGGTGGTTGAAGTTGAATATCCCAGTTGGCCTATGAAACGAACCGTATTGTTTCGTTGCGATTGGTTCGATCCGATAGTTCCTATGGGCAAAAGGGTTCATAACGACTACAATTTGGTTGAAGTGAACCATCGACGAAGATTGCAGAAATATGACCCATTCATCCTTGCATCCCAAGCTCAGCAAGTGTTTTACTGCGGATATCCAAGTTTCCGCAACGACAAGCGAGATTGATGGGCTGTTTCTAAAATCGTCTCACGTTCAACAATCTTATTAGAGGAGAGTTCATCAAGTCAATCAGCCGAGTGCCCTGCATTTCAAGAGTATGAGATGGAAATGCATGCAAATAAGGACGACACAAGGGCTCCTGAAACATCACTTAGAGATCCAAATGGTGATGTCCAAGAAATTACGGTGCAAATGTTTGGTTTCCTTCCGATGATAATGAAACTGAATAGCAGTCCGATACGGCATCGGATGTTGAACCAACATTTCACGAAACAAATGACACCGATTAAACATAGAGGTTTTTTTAAATTTAACTTTATTTTATAAGTGGTAAATTTTTACATAGTCAATCATTAATCATAATTTAATTGCATGAATCTTTAGTATTTTCAGTATGACGGGCAGCAGTAGATCTACCGACGATATACGGAGTGAGCAGGGACATAGCTCTGCTGCATCAGATCACATGAGCTTTGGAGATGGAGAGTTCGGATCTCCACACATCGCACAACCTTCGATCTCTCCAGCAGTCGGCAGTGATCCTGCATTGGTACTACCATCCAGCCGATCGGCACATACCTTCGAGAGTTCTTCCACCATCGGCCGCACCGTACTTCGACTTGATGCTCATGGGCTATAAGTATATACTAATTAAAAATATATATTTATATTTTTAAGTCAATTACTTATAAACATGCATTTTTTTAATAGATTTATTGAGCAGCATCATGTATCCAGCAACATCAGCGCCGTATTTCAGAGGCATGCAGATCCCAGTGGCTACGATTGGCGCCACGTATCTCCAGCCACGAGGGAGTTTTATTTTTCTGAGTTTTAGGTAAACTTATTAAATTCAATTTATCACTGATATAAAATTTCTTAATCTTAATAAATTCTAAAACTAACTATTTATTTTAATGCAGAAAAAGTTTACGTGGGACCCTGCCAGCCATGATGCCATTAGGGCAGCATGGGAGGCTCTTACGGGACGCCGATACTCCGACATGCTTCATCATTGGAGGTCATCGGGTCAGCGTCCTGCGCATGTGCCAGAGGGTATTTGGCACGAGTGGTAGCAGGCCTGGCAGTCCGATGGCTGGCGCAGGAGGTCCGCATCAGCCAGCACGAACCGCCGATCCGAGAAGGCGGTCCTGGCACGGGTCTCTCCCGCCATACTTCGGGCTCCATTTCGATTTAGGAGCACAGACGCCGTATGGTAAGAAAACATAAATAATTTAATTACTAATTTAGTTATTTACAAATATTTGTATTAATATCAATTTTTTATTGTTATAGTCTGAGCAGGAGGGCGGAGATCCTGGTGAGTTTCTTCTATTCAGGGCGACACACACCAGGAGGGACGGTTCCTGGGTCGACACGCGATCACGGGAGGTTGCGGTAAGAAATTAGCTTTATTTAGTATCTGTTTAATTTCTAAAATTTTATTTCGAGAAATTTATTAACTCATTTATTGTTGATTTTATAATTCAAAGACACGAGTCGAGGAGCTTCGCTCCCAGGCATCGCATGTCGACTCCACTGATGGGGAGACGCCCGTCGAACTCTCAGCAGAGAAGAGTCGGCGTGTGTTTTTGGAGGCTGTTGGTGCCCAGCCGCGAGACCGCAGGGTCTATGGTCTGGGCACTAGAGCTTCTGCATATTTTTTCCATCATGCCTCCAGCTCGCGATTTTCTGGTGATATTCCTGCCGAGCATTTAGACGACATTCGGAGATCTATTACGGAGGAGGTTCGGCAGGACGTTCCTCAGGAGGTTCGGCAGGAGGTCGAGCACGAGTTTGAGCAGTGTATGCGAGGCCGGGATCAGGAGCTTGCAAACGTGCGAGATCAGATGCGTCATTTGCAGGATATGGTTAGCTGCTTATCGCAGGGTCTCCAGCCTCCACGTGATCGCTCAGATTCTTGATGTATTTTTTTTTCTTTTTATATGTTGTACATAAAAACTTCAAAATTTTAATATATTAATTATTTTTAAAAATTGAATGATTATTGTTTGGATCAATATGAGTGAAGAATGTTTCTATCAATATTTAAATGTAATGAAATTGTATTAACAGTTTTAATTTATAATATTATATTTTTTAAAAAAATTTAATTAGTGACGCATTAGAGACTGAAATTGTATCGCTAATATTTTTAAAATTTTATTATTAAATATTGCGACGCAATGACCTAGCGTCGCAATAATTTAAAAAAAATTTAATAGCGACGCATTAGCGACTCAAATTGCATCGCTATTATATCTAAAATATTATTATTAAATATTGTGATGCAATGACCTTGCATCGCAATATTTTAAAAAAAAATTTCTTGGCGACGCATTAGCAACTCAAATTGTGTCGCTATTATATCAAAAATATTATTATTAAATATTATGACGTAATTAATGCATCGCAATATTTAATAATAATTTTTAATATTAAAAATTAGTTTTAAATTTAGCGACGCATTTGGATGCGTCGTAATATTGCGACGTAATGTTGCGTCACAGAGAGTCGCAATATTGCGACGCAATTGCGATAAATGGAGATTGCAAAGCACATCTGAGCGACGTCGTCATTGCATCGCTATAGCGACGCAATAGCATGTTTAGCGACGCAATTGCAATGCATTTGGGCGTCGCAATATTTTTTTCCCCTTGTAGTGAATCTTACCCTGAGCTTCCTTATATAAATGAGCATCTACATAATTTATCAAAAATAATAAATTCTTAACAATATTCAAAATTTTTAGAATATTAGCGAGCATAAACTATGTAGATATTCATTCGAAATTTGAGGGAATTTGGCCTTATTTGGCCTAAAGAAAACAAATAAGTTAAAACAATAAATTTCAACGAATGGTAGATTCTAGGACAAAATGATATTAAAAAAAAAGTTATCTTAAAACCATGGCTACAATAGCAAATCTAACAAGCGTATGAAATATTTCAATCTTAATGAATACTTTGCATTCCCGTTGCCTTTAATTTTGTCAATTTCTACCTATTTTGTGTCAATCTAAGTTCTCCTTGCTAACCAGTAGTTAAAATTACAAACAACCTTTATAACTACAAACACTTTTTGCATTTTTCTCAACTAAAATTAAAAGAATGTGTATCTATGTATGTATTTATGTATGCATTTTATCATTCATGATGAGTCATTTTTGCCATTCCATTTGCTGAAAACACTACCAATTGAACGAGAAATTATAGCTTGTGCCATCAAATAAATTACAATATATGCATATCATTTCATGCATGGACATGCTCTTTGTGTACTAATATTCCAGCACACCAAACTACACAAATGAAGGATTATATTTAATCCAAAGAACACAAGAAAAACGAGGTTCAAAGAAAGGAGAGCACTGCAGATGATTAGAGTAAAATGGCTGGGTTCTTGGTATATGGATGCGGTTAAGACTTGAAATTATGTTTTGAAAATTGAATCGAACAATAAATTGGCTTGACATTTAGATCGTGGATCAATTGGTTTGATCGGATAAACTGATTCGATCAAACCGGATGATGCCATAATTAATTTTTAATTTAATAATATAGAAATAATAAAATATAAATATTAAACTATAAAAATATCTTTAAAGCTTATATACATGTTCAAAAAAATTGTATATAACATAAAAACTATAGAAAATATCTTTAAAACTATAGATGGATTATTTTTTTTGACGCAAACCGAAGTGAAAAATTAAAAAAAAAAAATCTAACCCTAATTTCATTTATTAAAACTAAAAGTCTAAAAACCAGGGTTGGACTAATTCTTCAGAACCTGGCCGGTTCAATATGGATTTTTTAGTTTTCATTGGATTATATAAAAGTCAACTTTAATAATAAAATTGGATTGAACTAATGATCGATTTTTGGTTGGACCAATTCGATCGACCAATCCAATCTAGTTTTTAAAACCATGCTTGAAAGAGAACTACGATTAAAGGAAGAAAGAGAGGGCGTTGGGCTGCGTTATTTGTTTCGCACCAAACATGATCCAACACATTATATCTTTAGCTTCATTGATCCCTTGCTTGATTAGTGTTACTTTCACGATTGTTGATTGATATTAATTTATTTTAATAATTTAAATATTATAATATAAATTATAATATTTAGTAATTAAATATAATAATTTGAACTATAATAATTTGATTTTTAATAATTTAAAATTATAACAAATTATCTAATTCGATGCCCATTTAAAAAGTGAGTATTTGAGGTTATCAAAGTTTGATAATATTAAATTACATTTTTAACTTTCATATAAATATTTAGTAATACTTAATCTAATTATATATTTAATTTACACTAGATAATATTTAATATTATATTCATATTTAATATTTTAATTACATATATATATATATATATATATATATGTAAATGTTAAAATTTTAAATTATCAATAGTTATGACCTTCTTGTATATTAAATTATTTATATAATATTTTACTAAATATTTATATGTTAAATATTAACATATATTATATAGAAATATAATAATAATATTATTATATATATTAAATATTTATATATATAAATATATAATATTTCTAAAATTAATTTGTAAAGAATCTTGATTTTTATAAGAACTTTTGATATTCAAGTAAAAAAAAAGAGACATACTTAAGAGGTTTATAATAATTTTAAAAAATATAGTAAACTAGCTGTCCTATTTCGTTATTATGTACCAAATACAATAATTCTTTATTCTTAAGAATCTGATTACCAAATGTAAGACTATCAGAAATGTAAGGTTTTTGGTAGTAGTACATTGCCGCAAACTAATCGCCACTTTAGTGGAACGATTCCTTTCTTTTATGCTAAGGGCTATTTTTTTTTTCTACAGAAATTAAGGTTCATTTCCTAAATTGAGTATCAATTTTGTTGATTGAGAACTTTATTCAATCTCTTAATTTCAATAGTGACTTTAGCTCAATGTAAAAATATGTAGAAAATAAGTATTATTAGATACAATCAATATCATGCAGCAAGGAATAGATTTTTGATATATTTTGCTTCTTGTTATAAAAAGCCCGAATCGATAACCCAGCTGCTTCACCACAAGCTTCCATCACATATACGGTCGAGCAAGTGGGCACAAGAGTCCTTCAGATCTTACGCTCACAAAATCTAAGGGCAAGAATAGTGGGTACCGGAGGGATTGAAAGAGTTCTCTGAAAGTTGTAAAGTTTTTCTAATGCATGCTCTTATTTCTAGTTTCACTATGGGAGGAAAAGTTATCCCGATAGCATGGATGGTTTCAAAAACCATTGATAACTATCTATTCATGTGGGCAAATCTTAGGATGGGTCCAATAACCCAACCTTATATCAGTAAGTATGAATTACAATAACTAGGCCATCCTGAAGGTAGTACGCCCTGCTCAGCAAAAGAGTTTCTAAGTTTAATAGTTGCATGCATCCCAAAAGTTTAATTCTGGGTAATTATACTACAGCTGGATTTGTCTCAACTCAACTCAACTCATCTAAGCCTTTTTCCAACTATATGGGGTCGGCTAAGTTTGATTTAGTATATTCATATTTTAAAGGATCTGATTAAGTTTTACGTTGGCTGTCAACTATCTAATGCAACTCTCCTCATATACCCGGGCTTGGGACCAGCGTTGGCGGAGTTAGCTGGATTTGTCTCTGACACACAAAAAAGGAAAGTATATATGACTACGCAACAAGAAGCATAAATGTGTGGAGAAAAAAAAGAATCAATGGACAATATATATATAGTGCTAGCCATGTTAGAGCAAGACACAAAATGGCAATCAAACAAGGGATTGGGTGTCAAAGTTTTGCTTTGCTTCTGACTTCTCTTGTGAGTCGAATGCAAGCAAGAATTGCAAAGCCAATAAAGTTTTGCCTTGTGCACTGCCTGCAGGGATTGTCCAGAACTAGGACTGTACTACTGTTGTCATTTCTTTTGGACTTGATATTATATTAAAGTCAATATCATTGTCTTTATTATTCATGCAAAGTTCACAGTTGAAGCACCATCATGTCACACATATGACATGCATTTTTTTATCCATGATGGGTCCACCTGAATGCTTTGAGAAGGTATCCTTTGGCTGGTTATCCAACTTGTCTGAAGCTGATATTATGGATGTAAGCCATCTTGATTCAACCAGGAGTGTAGCTGCAAATGGACAAAGCTTCATAGAAATAATCAAGAGGGACCAATTGCCACGTCCTTTTGCTTGTCTGTTGTGGAGAAAGGAATATGAGGAGTGTCCTTCCATGAGCCCACTTCTATGGTCCTGCATGTGGCTTCGTCATTGCACGAAGTTTTACTTCCAGAAGAAGAGATGGATGGAGATAGTCTGGTAGCAAAGAATTCTAGGCTTCAGAATCCAAAGTAGGATCTTTTGTCTTGGTACATGGAGATAGCCTGGTGACTAGAATAGTACACTTCTGAATTTATATAAAATAAGGCGGTAGAATTCTGGATCCAAAGTGGAAATCTTTTCTCCTGCCAGCGGTGTTCTCACAAGAACTGATCGATTGGATCAGGAAGTTGCAGCCAGCCTGGAGCCTCTGACATGCTGTAATTTGTCCTCTTTCAAGACGATACGCCAGCTGGCCATAGAGGAGAAAAGAATAATTCAAATCTCTTAATTATATGTTAATTCTCTGGCAAATAGTAATGGCGCTTTGGATAAACGAGAATGTCCCATTTCTCTTTGAAAAAAAAATTATAATAAGGAATTAATGCATGGATGCAAACATTGCCATAAGGAATGCATGGCTTTCTAATGGCAACAGATAGAATAAGCACATCATCTTTATATTTAGAGTCATTAGTTTTATCTATCTCTTTTTATTTTTTCACAGCTCTCTCAGCTTTCAACTAAATCTCCAATGATAATAATTATATATAACATTTAGGACAATTTCCCTTGAAGGAGGAGGTCAGTACGGGAGTAGTCCTTCAGTAAGGCATTGCAGTAGTTCCCGAGTCGCTGGTCCCAGCATCAACGCTCGCTCCCTTCACCAGTGGCATGGACCGTCATCATGAAAGGAAGCTGTCATCATAAAGGTTGAGATGGGTTCATCTCAGTCTCTCCCTCCATGAGGCCACGGACCAACAAACATTGCTGCTAATGTGTCCAATGTGGCCGCTTGAAGGGTGCACCCCATGTGATAGATGATAAAGCAAGCAAGCCACATCGGATACCTACCTGGTGAAAAGCAACAAACTGTTTATCTGGTGAGAGCCACTGCCCCACAAACTAGAGATGGCTAAGCATTGAATTGAATTCAGATCGGCTCAATGAGCTCTTGACCTCAACCAAACGTAAGCCAATTATTATATGTGTTTTCGGCGAGGGCCAATAGACCTTCAACTTGAATGTGATCTGAATTTAATAGGATTGAAACATGCTGGCCTGAAACAAACTGCTCATGAAGTAAACATCTTATTCGGCCCATATTTTGAGTTAATGAGCAAGTAGGGTTAGGAATTTGCTGGCAAACTTAGAAGTCTACAACCTCGAAGGATGGCTGGCAAACTCCAAATCAAGGCAAGGTCTTGATTATCATTGGGCCTTGTTGGAGGGATCTAATTCCTCATGCTAGACCCACGCTGCTGCTATCAATCCCACCCAGTTTCCAAGTCGTGTGAGTACAAGATATGACTTCAATGAGGAGATGGACGCAATCTATTAATACTCCAAAGGTAAGTTAGTGAATTATAGATTGAGGACTCGAATTTTTCTGCTTTTTTTTTTTTTTTTTCTTTTCTGTTCAATCCATGCTCGTCGCAATGAGATTCAAAACTGATCGTGCCTAGATTCAAATCCAGTGCACTGGTGGCCATGCGTAGCATCTCAGGCGATAAGCAACCATGATAGCATTTCAAAGCCCTCTGGCCATGCAGAACCATTCCTTCTGGTCTTCTACCAATAGGAGGATGTTACTGAAACTATATGAAGCAAGTAGAAGAGTTTTCAAATACAACAGAACATCTGAAACAACATGAGAATCAACTTAAAGGAGTGATAGGACAAGCAAAACTGAGAATATTATTGTATTCATTGCACAATTGTTCCTCAAGTATATTTTCAAGTAATAAATAAAACTTGTTGTAAATAAGGCATACAAAAGATTAAAAATGTTGATGCAGATAATTGAATGAGAACACAACAATCAAGAAGGAACCATGAAAGTAGTGATGGATAGAACTTGTCTTGAACGAGAACACAACAATCAAGAAGGAACCAAGAAAGTAGGACGTCAAAATCCTCAATTCTACACCACAATAGAAAAAGGCCAACTGCAAAAGAATCACACATTCCACAATGATCAAGCATGATAATTGACAGTTTAGCTTTGACCAAAACTTTCCATTCAAATGAAGGTCTAGCATGTTTTGAGTCACAGAACACAGCAACATCGATATAAAGGTGTCCTAAAAGGAAGTACAAATGAGTAGAACATCGTTATTTTATGTGAAAAAAAAAAAGGCAAAATAGAAAACATCACTCCAACATCTAGGCTGCTCAAAACCCCCCCTCAACTGCATCAAAGAGTCTATTAAATATAGTCCTTAAGAATTTCTCCAGAATAGGCAAGCACACTCATTTTGCATTGTAACAGGATCCGATGTCGCAAAACTGAAACCGAATGAGCACCTGCAAATAACAAAGCTTTTGCTTAACAAGAATAATGAAAAATAACTTTCATTAACAGATGCATGTACTGCTGATAAACAGGGTATGGACATGGCAAGCTCAGTTTTGAATTGGCTTGACTCAAAGAAGTTCAAGGTCCAACTTGAATCCACAACAATTATAACCCCCAGATGCAGGAAATCGAAGATTAAATGTAAACCATATACATACCTCTAACACCTGCTAGTCTTTCCAATTGAACGTTTCCCAGAGAATAAATGCTTTGGCTTCAAGTTAGGAATAACTCTATCAGCTTCTCCACGGCGAGCGGCCTTATTCCTAATCTTCACAGCTTTCTTTGCTATCTTAATTGCCTTGAGTTTCTGAGCTGAGTCCTTGAATCCTTCTCCGGGTGTAACTTCACCAGGTGGTCGTGATTTTGACCTTGACCTTGATCTTGACCTCGTCCGCAGCTTCTTGCTGGATTGTTCACTATCAATATCCATGGCATCGTCATCATTACCTTCTCCAGCCAGTGACCTCTCACGTTTACGACCTCTTCTAGAGACAGACCTGCTCCGAGCACGATTTATAGCTGCAGTGGGGTCCAATCCCAAAGTCGATAGTTGCCTTCCCATTCTATCAGTTGTGAATTTCCTGTCTTTGTCAAACTTTCTTGGTACTATAGGATGGCTCTCAGCAGTGCTCTTCTTCAATCTATGTTCCTGGATCAGCAAACTCTTTTTCTTTCTGATTTCAGCTAAAGCTTCTCGCTCCTCAAGGGTTAACTCTTTCCCATTAATCTCAAAATCTTTTTCTTCTACTTCTGCATCTAGACGAAGCCCCTCTTCCCTTTCCAACTCTTCCAACCTCTGTAAAATATCTGGATCAACAAAATCATACACATTGTGCCCATCAAAAATCTCAGGCATTGCGTCCTCTTTCCATTCATCGTCAGCCAAAATATAATGCTTCCTCAGGCTAGCAGAATAAACACCAGCTCCACCATTCTCATTTTCTAGATCTTTTTCAAGCTTCCTCTTTTCATTCTCAACATTAGCCTTTGCCCTGGTTTCCACGACAGCCTGAGGAATACAAGGAGGCCGCTCTTTAGTGTCCCGAGGCTTTGGAATTGCAACATGAAACCGATTCAAACAATCATTCATCTTTTTTGATTTCATCTTCATCTCTACTCTCTGATTCAAAAGCCTCTCACAGACAGCATTCTTCACCGCAATTACTCCATCCTCAGTCAAAGTGCTCATAGTCAACAAAACACCCTCATCATTAGGATCACCACCCTGGGCTACTACAGTTTTGATAGCCTCAGACTTCATCTCCATTACCAACTTCATGTCATCCTCAGAAAGCCTTTCCATAGGCTGTAGGTCAACCTTGTTGCAAACAATAATCAATGGTTTATTGATGAACAATGACTTTATGCTATGGAATAGTGCCGCCTGCTGGGCTATGCTATATCCACAGGACCCCGAAATGTCCAATAAGAATAGCACATCAGCCCTTAGATGTGCCAATGCCGTGATACTGCACATCTCTATAATGTTCCTGTCCTCGAATGGTCGGTCTAGAATCTCGGGAGTGTCAATAACTTGATAACGGAGATACTTATAATCTGTGTGACCAACGAACAAGGACTTCGTTGTGAAGGCATATGGCTGGACATCCACATCAGCCCTTGTGATCTTATTTATAAAAGAGCTCTTTCCGACATTTGGGTACCCACAGATCAAAATGGTGCGTGTGTTGGGATCAATAGAAGGGAGCCTCGCCATGTGCTGACGTATTTGCTCCAAGTAAGCCAAACTTGGACCAATACGCTTTATAACAGTGCACATGCGACCAAGAGCTGCAACCTTCAAACATTTGCACCGGTACAATGAGTCCCCATACTTGAGCAATCTTACGTACTCTTTTGCAATCTTTCTAATAATATTTTTAGCAGTGTTGACCTGACCAAGGGCAAGCTTGTAGTGATCCTTATTGTAGAGGATATGGAGGAGATCCCCATAGAATGGGTGGATGTCGTCTAGTCGAGGGAACTCATCAATGATTGAAGAAAGTTTCTCATGGAAATTATGCTGAGTAAACTTCACCTTCCGCATGTAAAATTGACGAAGGCGGGAGATGGCATATCCTTTATGGACCACTGTTGGGGTCTGGCGTTGAGTGCGGGAAAAGGATGATGTCAATGAAGTCCTTCCCAGAAGGCACAACCGTGATCTTTTTGAAATTGTATTGCACCATCTTCTTGTTATGTAATTAAGAAACCTGGACTGTTCCTGAAAATTGCATTTCAAATGAAAAGCTAATCAGCAGAAGAAATATTTAAAAAATATGGAGAAACCAAAATACAAACTAAACATGATTAAGCAGGTAACAAAGATTGTTATCTGCTAAACTATATAATATATAAGTATAAACAGTAATATTAATCTGTCAGATTCATGTCAACTATATATATGCATGTTGCGTAGCCAACTGTCTTAGCCAATGGGTTTAATCATCCAGAAATTTATTGACAGGCATCTAGGACATGGATTTCTATACAGCAAGTACGAACAAAAGAGACCGGCCAGTACGACCCGGTAAATGCAAACGAGTGCAGACGAATCGGGGGGTCTCAAAATTGATCAAATCTTGCAAGTAACAGGGAATAAACTCACTTTAATCGACATGGGAAGAGAGACGCGAGCAAGAAAAAGGGGAAAGAGAGACGCGAGGAAGAGGAAGAGGAAGAAAAAAAAGGAGAGTGGAAGGACGAGAAGTGGAGTTACCTTGAAGCCTCGCCGGTTCCTCCGGTCGCTGTTCGACTGCCTTGCCGCCGCGAGCGCCGCTGCTAATGGGAGAACCGGAGAAATGCCCTAGCGACTAGGGTCGACGTGTGGGGATGAGAGAACGAAAGACATTCGAGCAATATCTTCCTCCCTATCTTAAGTCGATCGGGTCAAATCGGTTAAGCGCTTCACTCGGTTCGGATCAAAGGAGGGGCTCGGCTAGGCTGGGCTCCTAAATTAATTATTGCTAGTTAATTATTTATAATATAATTCCTGATAAATCTATAAAACTATTTAATAAAAAAATAATTATAGTCAAATACAGTGGCATATACTATGCTAGTTATTTAAGTAGTCACTGTAGTAGATAGCAGCTATATATCTCATAAATAATTTGATTATGACACTTCATCTATCATAAAATTATAATTATTAAGAAAAACTAAATTTGATGCCAGAAATTAATAACTGTATGTTTGTGCTTGTTTAATTTATGTGCAGATAATATTATATTAGATCAAATTATTACGAACTTAATTTAAAAAAAATCATCAACTAAATAATGCTATAATTTATTAAGTTAACATGATAAAAAAGAGTTCCACAAAAAAAAAAGAGTTATATTTATGACCTAATGCAAGAATATCTAGATAAATTATATTAAATTAATTTAGACTTGTTATAAGATATTTAAGTGATTAGGTAATCCTTCTTATCATCACTAAAGAAAAAATAATAAAAAAATATTATAGTCAAATATAGTGGCAAGTACTATGCTAGTTGCTTAAGTAGTCACTATAGTAATTAACAACCATATATCTCATAAATAATTTGATTATGGTGCTTCATCACTCATAAAATTATAATTATTAAGCAGAACTAAATTTGATGCCAGAAGTTGGGAACAGTCTATTTATGCTTGTCTAATTTATATGTAGATAATATTATATTAAACCAAATTATTATGAACTTAATTAAAAAATCATCCACTAAATAATGCTATAAATTATTAAGTTAACATGATAAAAAGGGGTTCCACAAAAAGAAAGAGTTATATTTATGACCTAGTATAAGATATAAGTTATTCAAGTGATTAGGTAATCCTTCCTATCATCACTAAAGAAATAATAATAATAATAATAATAATAATAATAATAATAAATGAATCATTTAGCAAAAAATTATTTTCTTACAAAATCCATCGCAAAATTAATTTTGCGAGGGATCTTTCTAACATAAATGGGTTCTCTATAAAAAAAAAATTCGATAAAAAAAATCTCTCAAAAAATCCCTCGAAAATTCATTTTGCGAGGGTTTTTTCGAGGGATTTGTTTTTTATTAATAAGTCCTTAGTAAATTTTTTTGATGAAAAAAATCCCTCGGAACATCCCTCACAAAATTAATTTTCGAGAGATTTTGCAAGAGATTTTCTGAGGAATATTTGTATAATAAATAGCTTTTTTTAAAAAAAACTGATAAACAAATCTCTCAAAAAATCCTTAAGAAATTAATTTTGTGAGAAATTTTTGAGGGATTTATTTTTCATTAATGAGTCCTTAGTAAAATCAAAATAATAATAATAACAATAATATCATAAAATACAATAATTAATATATTTTATATTAATAAATAATTAATTGTGAATACATTACCTTCATTTCATTTTCTCCAATATTTCAATAAGAAAAGGAATATAAAAAATGTTGAAAGTTTAAAGCCTTCAAAAATGATTATCAACAATTAAGAAGCAGAATTTCATCAAGTCATTTTAGAATAAATAGCATTGCTTATACAGTAAGAAATTTTGGGATCATAGTTATAGGATGAGAATTGATTCTGTTGGGGAGATTGTTGAGAAATTGTTGCCCCAATCTTATTGATTTTGATGATTACCAAAAGCCATGAGTATATTAAAAGATGCAATAAATTTATTTACATGAGCAATGAATTTATTTAGAATAATCAATGAGTATGTTAAGTCTGACTTTAATCAATTTGAAAGTAACTTCAAGCTCCATGTTTAAGCTTTCAAAAAGAAATGTTTATACTTCATATCTCAATCAATGAGTTTTTGGAACATTTCTTGAATTGATTCCTAATGACAATTTTACTGTATTCAAGTCAAAAATTGATTTAAAATGAATCTGGAACGAATTTCAAAGTCAATCAGAAAACTCTCTGATTTTCGATACGTTCCGGAGCCGACTCTAGAGTTTCAGAGTCGACTCCACTCAGTATACAGAGATGTCTGCTTGTCTCGAGTCGACCCCTGTGATTTCTCGAGCGACCCCCGATATTGTCGAGCCGACTCCATGACTGTAAGAGTCGACTCTGCTCAGACTCCAGAGAGTTATTTTTCTGAGCACTTCTCGAGTCGACCCCTTGCTTTTCATGAGTCGACCCCCGACTATCAGGAGTCGACACCTTATTTTCATTGAGTCGACCCATTAACTTTCTGAATGTTTCTATTTTTGGCATCGCGTCTTTGGGCCGACTCGCCTAAAGTTGGAGCCGACTCCAACAAATCTGGGCGTGATTTTTCTGAATGCCAACTCAGCGCCAACGGTAAGATTTTTCAATAACGGCTCTATTTCCTTGTTTCTAACGGCTATATTTTTGCAGAGTCTATAAATAGAGAAGCCGTTTTCAAATCAAAGATATACATATACAAATCAAGAGAGGAAAAGAGAAATCTTTCAGAAAAAGAGGAAAAACAAAGCGTCATTTAAAAAATCCGAGATTCATAAATAGAGTGAAAGAAAAGGTGTGAAATCAAAGGAAGCTTCAACTGTGCTCAAGTTCATCAATCCAAGAAAAGTCTAGAAGAAAATTCAAGAGCCATTCAAGAGCAAATCAAGAGATTTTCAACATTCAAAGAAAGGAAGAAAGAGCTCAAATCAACTCCAACATTCAATCCGTGAAGAATCTGAGCTGAGGCCCGATTCCACACTTCAAAGGAGTTGAGGAAGAGAAGAAAAGAAGAAAAGCCTGCACTCAAATCAAATCTAAACAGGCTCTTCTAAACCTTGCTTTTATTTTGAAATATCTGCTCCAAAGGAGCTGTTTTATTAAACTTACATTTTCATCTTGTGGTTTACTATTCAATCAGAGGGTTGAATTAGTGGAGGTTGTGTACCTCGTCACAAGCTAAGGTTAGCTTGCGTGTTTGGGTTTTGTGCTGGTAAGCCCGTGTAAAACCGGCTGGGTTCGTTGTGATCCCGGAAAACAACAAGTTTGGGTTGTAAGCTTGTAAAACAACTCGACTGTAATCGAGGTGATTATAGTGTGGACCCAAGTGGAGCTTGGGAGTGGACGTAGGTGTTGGATACACCGAACCACTATAAAATCTCTGTGTTTGCCGTGCTTGTTTATCTCTCCTCTTGCTATCGTGCTTTAACTTGAATTAATTGTTTACATCCTCTCATCAATAGTTTAAATTACTTTAAAAAGGCTTAATTTTTAAAGAACCCAATTCACCCCCCCTCTTGGGTTGCCATCTGGGCCAACAATTGGTATCAGAGCTTGTGCTCATTTATTTTTGATTGATCACACGATCAAGAGCGAAAGATCCAAATGGCAACACAAGCCAGCTCAAGTTTTGCTGAGGGTCATTCCACAAATAGACCACCCTTGTTTAATGGTTCCAACTATTCATATTGGAAAGCAAGAATGAGGATATTCATTCAAGCTACTGATTATGAATTATGGAGTGTCATAATTAATGGACCTAGTACACCCACACACTTAGTTGATGGTTCTATAGTTCCTAAGCCCGAAAGGGATTGGAATGAAAATGATAGGAAGATGGCTCAGCTTAATGCAAAAGCCATGAATGTTTTATATTGTTCTCTTGATGCTAATGAATTTAATCGTATCTCTACTTGTAATTCCGCTAAAGAGATATGGGATAGATTAGAGGTTACCCATGAGGGAACCAACCAAGTTAAAGAATCTAAGATTAATATACTTGTGCATAAATATGAATTGTTTAGCATGGAACAATCTGAAACCATAACATGCATGTATACTAGATTTACTGATATTGTTAATGGTTTGAAGAGTCTTGGAAAACCTATACTAATGCTGAATTAGTTCGCAAAATTCTTAGGTCATTACCAAGATCATGGGAAGCCAAAATGACAGCCATTCAAGAAGCCAAAGACCTAAACACTCTACCTTTGGAAGAGCTTCTTGGATCTCTTATGACCCATGAATTGACAATGAAGCAACATGTGGAGGAGGACAACAAAAAAAAGAAGACAATTGCCCTCAAGGCTGCAAAAGTTGAAGATAGCAGCAGCGATGATGAGGATGATGATGATGAAGACAGCTCTTCTAGCAAGAAAGTTTAAGAAATTTATGAGGAGAAAGAAACCCTTCCACAAAAGAAAATTTGGAAATAAGATGGAAGGAGAAAAGGAAAAAGATAAGGACAAGGACAAAGAGAAAGACCCCTTGATCTGTTATGAATGTAAGAAACCGGGGCATTATAGATATGACTGTCCGCAATTGAAAAAGACTTTCAAGAAAAAGAAGAAAGCGTATGTTGCAACTTGGAGCGACAGTGATGAATCTTCTTCCGAAGAAGAAGAACAAAAAGAGGTTGCCAACATTTATTTTATGGCGAATGACGACGATGAGGTAAGTACTGAAAACCCCTGTGATGATTTTGCTTTCGATGAATTATTTGAAGCCTTCAATGAACTTGTAGATGATTTTAAGATTTTGAAAAAGAAATATAAATCTCTGAAAACTGAAAACATAAACTTAATTAAAGAGAAAAATGAAGTGATGCTTGCAATTAAAGATTCAAAAGATAAAAGGAAATGTTTCTTAAAGAAAAGAATGATTTTACTCATGAAATTAATATACTAAAATCTGAAAAAGAAAATCTACAAAAGATTTGAAAAAGCAAATGCAAACTCTATCTTTGGAAAATGAACAGCACATTGTAGAAAATGAATTCTAAAGAAAGAAGTTAAAAAATACAAAGATATTGTTGATAAATTCACCTTAAGTTCTACTAAACTAAACATGATTTTAGATAGTCAAAAAGCAGTTTTTGATAAGGCTGGATTAGGATATAATACATCAAGAAAACAAAAATCTTTGAAAAACATTTTTGTACGTGCTAGCCAAAGTAACATCACTTGTTTTAAATGCAATTTAAAAGGGCATAAATCATTTGAATGTAATTTACAAAAACCAAATAAGAATTTAAATTTTAAAGGGAAGAAAATATGGGTTCCAAAAGGAACAATATTTGTTGCTACTAACCATGAAGGACCCAAGAAAGCTTGGGTACCTAAACATAAAGTTTGATTTCATTGCAGGAATGTCTTGTGGCCAAAAGATCAAAGAGAAAGTGGTATCTTGATAGTGGCTGCTCAAGACATATGACGGGTGACAAAGAAGAATTCATCACCCTTGAAGAAAAGAAAGGAGGAGTTGTTACGTTCGGTGATAATGGTAAAGGTCAGATTATGGGCCTTGGTAAAATCCGTATAACTCCATCCACTTTTATAGATAATGTACTTTATGTTGATGGTTTGAAGCATAACTTAATTAGTATAAGCCAATTGTGCGATAAAGATTTTAAAGTATCATTTGAAACTCTTTCTGCACAGTATCTAATTCCATTGATAATAGCATTGTATTTACTGGTTATAGACATGGCAATGTTTACTTGGTTGATCTAGATAAATTATCTATGAGTGATCATTGCTTAATTGCTGATAATGCTAATATGAATGAAATTGGATGGTTATGGCATCGTAGATTAGGTCATGCAAGCACACACCTAATTTCAAAACTAATTAAAATGGACTTAGTTAAAGGGTACCTAAAATAGATTTTGAAAACAACAAAATATGTGATGCATGTCAATTTGGAAAACAAACAAGAAGTTCTTTCAAATCTAAAAATGTTGTTTCAACTTCTAGGCCATTAGAGCTACTTCACATGGACCTTTTTGGACCAACTAGAACCACAAGTCTAGGAGGAAAGAAATATGGTCTTGTGATTGTAGATGATTACTCTAGATACACTTGGGTATTGTTTTTAGCTCACAAAGATGAGACTTTCTCGATATTCCTGAAATTCTTTAAGAAAGTCACAAATGAGAAAAACACTACCATAGTGTCTCTAAGAAGTGATCATGGAACTGAATTTGAAAATCACCTATTTGAAAATTTTTGTGCTGAAAATGGTATTAATCATAATTTTTCTGCACCTAGGACCCCACAACAAAATGGTGTTGTAGAAAGGAAAAATAGGACTTTAGAAGACATGGCCCGTACCATGCTATGTGAAAGCAACCTACCAAAGTATTTTTGGGCGGAAGCTATAAACACGGCATGTTACATTTTAAATAGAGCCCTAATAAGACCAATACTTAAGAAAACACCTTATGAACTATGGCAAAACAGAAAACCTAATATTAGATATTTTCATGCATTTGGTTGTAAATGTTTTGTTCATAATAATGGTAAAAATAATTTAGGCAAATTTGATGCTAAATCTGATGAAGGAATATTCTTAGGATATTCAACAACTAGTAAAGCATATAGAGTATTTAACAAGAAAACTTTAATTGTTGAAGAATCCATTCATGTAGTTTTGATGAATCTTTAGCAACTCGTTCCGAAAAGTTTGATGATGAGGAAGATACAAACATAATTGAGAAAGATCTTGAAAAATTAAATATTGATGTATCTTCAGATCATGAGCAAGAGGCTAAAGATAATGATTCACCTAAGGATGATGATACTAACACTAATCATAATGATATAGATCTTCCTAGAGATTGGAGATACGCTTATAGTCACCCTAAGGAATTGATTATAGGTGATCCATCTCAAGGAATAAGAACTAGATCATCTATGAGAAATATTAGTAATCATCTTGCATTTGTATCACAAATTGAACCTAAAACTATTGAAGAAGCTGAAAAAGATAATAATTGGATGTTAGCTATGCAAGAAGAATTAAATCAATTTACTAGAAATAATGTATGGACATTAGTAGAAAGACCTAAAGATCATTCTGTTATAGGATCAAAATGGGTATTTAGAAATAAACTAGATGAAAATGGCATAGTAATTAGAAACAAAGCTAGATTAGTTGCAAAAGGATATAATCAAGAAGAAGGTATTGATTTTGATGAAACCTTTGCACCAGTAGCTAGATTAGAAGCCATTAGACTATTACTTGCATTTGCATGTCACATGAATTTTAACTTATTTCAAATGGATGTAAAAAGTGCTTTTTAAATGGATTTATAAATGAAGAAGTGTATGTAGAACAACCACCAGGTTTTGAAGATCATGAATTTTCAAATCACGTTTTTAAATTGCACAAAGCATTATATGGTTTGAAACAAGCACCTAGAGCATGGTATGATAGATTAAGTAAATTCTTAATTGAAAATGATTTTATAAGAGGAAATGTAGATAAAACATTATTTTTGAAAAGAAAAGGTAAAGATTTATTAGTAGTTCAAATATATGTTGATGATATTATTTTTGGTGCTACTAACAATCTTCTATGTCAAGAATTTGCTAAGTTGATGCAGGGTGAGTTTGAAATGAGCATGATGGGAGAACTCAACTTCTTCCTTGGACTCCAAATCAAACAAGAAAAGGAAGGGATTTTCATCAACCAAACCAAGTACACAAAGGAACTACTCAAAAAGTTTGGTATGGATTCAATGAAACCCCTTGGAACTCCAATGAGTCCTTCATGCAAATTAGACAAAGATGAGGAAGGTAAGAAAGTTGATCAAAAGTATTATCGAGGTATAATCGGATCTCTACTCTACTTAACTGCTAGTAGACCTGATATAATGTTCTCTGTTTGTCTATGTGCTAGATTTCAATCAGAACCTAAAGAATCTCACTTAATTGCTGTTAAAAGAATATTAAGATACTTAAATGGAACAAAAAATGTAGGTTTATGGTATTCTAGAGACTCAACATTGAACTTAATTGCATATTCTGATTCTGATTATGCTGGATGTAAGTTAGATAGGAAAAGCACAAGTGGTGCATGCCAATTCTTAGGAAGTAACTTAATCTCATGGTTTAGCAAAAAGCAAAATTCAGTTGCATTATCAACTACTGAAGCTGAATATGTTGCAGCTGGAAGTTGCTGTGCTCAAATCCTATGGATTAAGCGACAACTTGAAGACTATGGTATCACACTTGACAAAACACCTATAAAATGTGACAATACAAGTGCAATTAATCTAACAAAAAATCCAATTCAACATTCTAGGACAAAACACATAGAAATTAGATATCATTTTATTAGAGAACATGTAACTAATGGAGAAATATGTCTTGATTATGTTAATACTGAAGATCAATTAGCAGATATTTACAAAACCCTTGAGTGAAGAAAGATTCTGTTATCTTAGAGGAGAGTTAGGGATTTGTGATCCATTAGAATGAATTTGAAACCCTAAGGAAATTTTATCTAAAATTCTTTCAAATCCCTGATCTTTAAGGAAATCTTATCTAGAATTCATATCTATTGATCTCCAATGATTTTTTATCAATTTTTATGATCAATGTCCGGACACATTTCAGATTCTCTGAAACTTTATGTTTTTGCTCTGAAATGGTCTCGGAGCCGACTCGATCAGTATCGGAGTCGACTCCATGTTTCTGCTGAAACTCTGGAGCCGACCCCATCTCTGTGCGAGTCGACTCCACTTCGGGATAGGTTTCTGTGACTACCCGGAGTCGACCCCACACTTTGCGGGAGCCGACTCGAAGTGGTCCCAGGTCGATTTATCTAGGGCAGAGTCGACTCCTCGTTCATTCTATCTTCTCAAATCAATAAAATACTCTCTCCAAATTTTCTCCAACCTACCAAATCCTTAGAAATCCTTGATTAACCTTTCCACTAAATCAAATGGCACCTAAAACCCGTGGTTCTAGCCTTGGAGCGGCCGGGATGAAAAGGAAGAAGGCGGTGAAGAAGACGTGAGGCGTCCCGCTCGCGAACCATCTCCGAGCATGGATTCCACCTCATCCTCTTCAACTCCGAGTGCTTCTCCTGCTACGGCCACATCTCAGGTAGACCGTCTAGCCGATAGAGTGATTACAACCGGGAGAAAGGTTGATTTTGAATTATTTGAGGCAGAAGGTTTTCTTGTGGGGAGACAGTTAATTGAAATGGGATGGGAGAAATATGTTCATTAGATTGTCCAACCTACCCAGCCCTTGGTTAAAGAATTTTATAAAAATCTGTCAAGAGGAGACAATGGATTGTCAGCTCATTAGAGGAAATAGAATAAATGTGACAGTGGATTTACTCTCAAGACTTTTGGAACTTCCAGTGTCTGGTACCTTCTACTTTTTCACCTGATGATAGGAGCCCAGCTCTATCAAGATTGCTTAAATAAAGAAATTGTTGGTTTTGAAGAAGTCCATGCAAATCAACTATCCTTGGAATTAAGACTTCTCCATAACATTTGTAGTAGGATTCTATTCCCTAAGATTGGGAGATTTGATTATGTATCTGAGAGAGATATTTTGTTATGGATGCTATAGTGACTGGAAGACCTATCAATCTTCCGAGCATGATAATTGGTACATTGCTGACTGTGGGAGCAAGAGGAAATCTAGTCTACCCTATGGCATGATATTAACTAAGATTTTCAAAGCCAAGGGATAATCATTTCCGATAGTGAGCCAATGAGAAATTTGAGACACACTGATTACTATAGTTTGGCTACTATTCATAGGATGGGATTTGTGAAGAAGGATGGCAGATGGGAAAGGAAAGATAGAGCCGCTGATGTTGAGGCACCTGGACCTTCAGTTAGACATTCATCTCCTGTACCTCCTAGCTCTTCTGTTCCAGTTCCGGCCCCTTCTCCTGCTCCGATGGTTGATCAGTCATCTTCTTCATCAGTCGGTTTTTCAGATCTTCAGTTAATGCAGCTCAAGAGTCTTCTTGATGATCAGGCGGATAAATGAAGACTGAGTTTGACAATAAATTCATGAATCTTAAAGAAACTCTCTATTCATTAGATGATCGGATCACCAAGATTGAATCAACTCTTAGCTCCTCTACTGAGTCTTTAAGTGGTGATCTAAAGAATATTTTTGAAGAACTTAAAGACATTTGTGGAGATGGTGAGACCTATGCAAAGTGCAATGCTGAACTTCAAGACAAGATTTTAACTGCTTGTACTTTTGTGGATGAAAGACTGAAAGATTATGTTAAGATTCAAACTGATGGAATGAAGAACATTATAGATCACTTAACAAGGATTGTAAGGACACATTTTTGATGTAATAAATGTTTAGTCTTTGCAATGTAATGAAATTTATATTATGATTTACATTTTTGTTGGCCCAGATGACAACCCAAGAGGGGGGGGTGAATTGGGTTCTTTAAAAATTAGCCTTTTAAAAATGTTTGCTTAAGAAGAATGAAGGCAATAGCAATGCAAATACAAAGTGCAGTGAATAAAACAGAGATAGAGAAGAGTCAATGAAAGCACGGCAAACACAAAGATTTTATAGTGGTTCGGTGTATCCAACACCTACGTCCACTCCCAAGATTCACTTGGGTCCACACTATAATCACCCTAGATTACAGCAGAGTTGTTTTACAAGCTCACAACTCAAACTTGTTGTTTTCCGGGATCACAACGAACCCAGCTGGTTTTCAAGGGCTCACCAGCACAAAAACCCTAACCCAAGCTTTACCAAGCTTGTACCGAGGTAAGACTACCTCAACTAGTTCAATCCCCCAGATTGAACTAGACACAAAGAATAAAGTATGGTTTTTCAGTTACAAAGCTCCTCAATGAGCAGATAAACAAATGTAAGAATAAAGTTTAGAAAAGCCTGATTTGCAGTGGTTGGCTTTGAGCTTTTCTTCTTTTCCTCTTTTCCTCAACTCCTTTGAAGTGTAGAATCGGCCTCAGCTTGGATTCTTCACGGAATGTACTTTGGAGTTGATTTGAGCTTTTCCTCTTTTGAGTGTTGAAAATCACTTGAGATGCTCTTGAATAGCTCTTGGATTTTCTTCTGAAGCTTCCTTGGATTGTTGAGCTTGAACACAGAAGGAGCTTCCTTTGATTTCACACTCTTTCTTTCACTCTATTTTGAATCACGGATTTTTTCAAATGAAGCTCTGTTTTTCGATTTTTCTTTTCTTTTCTCTTGAAATGAATATCTCTCTTTTTGTATCTTTGATTTGAAAACGGCTTCTCTATTTATAGATTCTGCAAAAATATAGCCGTTAGAAACAAAGAAAAATAGCCGTTAATAAAAATCTTACCGTTGACGCTGAGTTGGCATTCGGAAAAATTTCGCCCAGATTTGCTGGAGTCGACTCATGCTTTTCCCGAGTCGGCTCGAGGTCGTGATACCAAAAATAGAAATGTTCAGAAAGTCAAAGGGTCGACTCATCAAAAGTAAAGTGTCGACTCCTGACAGTCGGGGGTCGACTCATGAAAAGTTGGGGTCGACTCGCGAAGTGCTCAGAAAAACACACCTCTGGTGTCTGAGCGGAGTCGACTCGCACAGTCATGGAGTCGGCTCGACAGAATCGGGGGTCGACTCGAGAAATTACGTGGGTCGACTCGAGACAGACAGTCATTTCTGTACTCTGAGTGGAGTCGACTCTGAAACTCAAGAGTCGGCTCCGGAACGTATCAAAAATCAGAAAGTTTTCTGATTGACTTTAAATTCGTTCCAGATTCATTTTAAATCATTTTTGACTTGAATATAATAAAATTGACATTAAGAATCAATTCAAGAAGTGTTCCAAAAACTCATTGATTAATATGAAGTATTAAATTTCTTTTTGAAAGCTTAAACATTGAGCTTGAAGTTACTTTCAATTTGATTAAAGTCATACTTTAACATTCTCATTCATTGTTCTAAATAAATTCATTGCTCATGTAAATAAACTCATTACATCTTTTAATGTACTCATGGCTTTTGGTAATCATCAAAATCAATAAGATTGGGGCATATAATTTTTCAACAATCTCCCCAACAATCTCCCCTTTTTGATGATGACAAAAACATTGAGTTTATGCATGATTGATTTGTGAATTTATTTTGATTTCATAGTAGGCTTAGGCTCCCCCTGAATGAGGTAGCTCCCCCTATGAAACTTAAATAAATATCCCATCTCATTCATTCAATCATTTTAATATCATTTGATTAATCAATAATTTCTCCCATATGCATATACAGTTATAAAACTATAAAACTCTCCCCCTTTTTTGTTATCAACAAAAAGGTAGAGAAGCAATAACATTATTCATTCAAGATTTGATTTAACAAAATCATTCATTCATTGATAATAGGAAGAAATACATTGAGTATTCAAAAAGATAATTCATTACATCAAAGTGTCAATACATCAAAGTGTCTAATACATTGATACCAAAATGTAAAACATAACATTAACTTCAATACATTGCAAGGACTGAGTATCTAATACATTAAAAATGAGTCCTAACAATCCTAGTCAAATGATCAATTATGTTTTCATTCCATCAGTTTGTATCTTCACATAGTCCTTTAGTCTCTCATCCACAAAGGTGCAAGCAGTCAAAATTTTATCTTGTAGCTCAGCGTTGCATTTAGATAGGTTTCGCCATCTCCGCAGACATCTTTAAGTTCTTCAAATATGTTCTTAAGATCTCCACTTAAAGACTCTGAAGAAGTGCTGAGAGTAGATTCTATTTTGGTGATCCGGTCATCCAAAGAGTATAGAGTTTCCTTGAGATTCATAAACTTTATTTCAAACTCTGATTTTAATTTTCTGACTGATCATCAAAAGGCCTTTGAGTTGCCTTAACTGAAGTCTGTGAAGCCAACTGATGAAGATGAAGCTTGATCAAACAATGGAGCAGGGGTAGGAGCAGGAGCAGAAATAGGAGGGCTCGGAGGTGCAGGTGAAGAGTGTCTAACCGATGGTCCCGGTGCCTCAGCATCCTGCTCTTTCTTCTATCAACCCTTTCCTTTCCCATTTCCATTCTTCTTAACAAATCCCATCCTATGTATAGTGGCCAAGCTGTAAAAATCTGTGTGTCTCAAGTTCCTCATTTCACTATCAGAAATGACAATCCCTTGGCTCTGGAAAATTTTAGTGAGGATCATGCCATAGGGCAAGCTTGATTTTCTCTTTCCTCCACAGTCGGCAATATACCATAAAATCATACTGGGAAGGTTAATGGGTTTACCCGTTACAATAGCATCCATCACAAAAATATCCCTTTCTGACACATAATCGAATCTCCCAATTTGGGAAAAAGGATCCTACTACAATGTTGTGGAGCAATCTCAGTTCTAAGGATAATTGATTGGCAAAACTTCCTCAAAACCGACAACTTCCCGGTTAAGTAATCTAGAAAGAGCTGGGCTTCTGTCATCCGAAGAAAATGTAGAAGTTCCTGACATGGGTAGATCCAACAATCTTGAAAGCAGCTCTACAGTCACTGAAATTCGGTTTCCTCTAACAATGCTTATAAGACCATTATCCCTCTAGATAGATTCTTATAAAATCCTTGACAAGAGCGGGATAAGTAGGACAATCTAGGGAACAGATCTTTCCCAACCCATCTCTATCAACTGTCTTCCCAAAAGAAATCCCTCTGCCTCAAACAATTCAAAATCTACTTTTCTCCCGTAGTAATGATTCTATCAGCTAATCTATCTACCTGAGAAGGAGCAGTAGATGGAGAAGCATTTGGAGTTGAAGAAGATGAGTTGAATCCGAGCTAGGTGATGGCTCACGAACCGGACGCCTCACGGTCTTCCTCACGGCTCTCTTCCTCTTAACACCGGCCGCACAAAGGTTAGAACCTCGAGTTTTAGGGGCCATTGATCGATTGGAAGGGTTAATCAGGGATTCTAGGAATTTGGAAGGTCTGGAAGTGTTTTGGAGAGAGTATTTTGAGATTGAGACGTTAGAAATGAACGGCGAGTCGACTCTGCCCTAGATAAATCAACCTGGGACCACTTCGAGTCGGCTCCCGCAAAGCGAGGGGTCGACTCCGGACAGTCACAGAAAACCATCCCGAAGTGGAGTCGACTCGCGCCGAGAAGGGGTCGACTCGAGAGTTTCAGTAGAAACCAGGAGTCGACTCCGATACTCACCGAGTCGGCTCCGAGACCATTTCAGAGCAAAAACATGAAATTTCTGAAATGTGTCCGGAAATTGATCATAAAAATTGATAAAATAATCATTGGATTTGAATAGATCAATTAGATGTGAATTCTAGATAAGATTTCCTTAAAGATCAAGGATTTGAAAGAATTTTAGATAAAATTTCCTTAGGGGTTTCAAATTCATTCTAATGGATCACAAATCCCTAACTCTCCTCTAAGATAACAGAATCTTTCTTCACTTAAGGGTTTTGTAAATATATCTGCTAATTGTTCTTCAGTGTTAACATAGTCAAGACAAATTTCATTATTTGCAACATGTTCTCTTATAAAATGATATCTAATTTCTATGTGTTTGTTCTAGAATGTTGAATTGGATTTTTAGTTAGATTAATTGCACTTGTGTTATCACATCTTATAGGTGTTTTATCAAGTGTGATACCATAGTCTTCAAGTTGTCGCTTAATCCATAGGATTTGAGCACAGCAACTTCCAGCTGCTACATATTCAGCTTCAGTAGTTGATAATGCAACTGAATTTTGCTTTTTGCTAAACCATGAGATTAAGTTACTTCCTAAGAATTGGCATGCACCACTTGTGCTTTTTCTATCTAACTTACATCCAGCATAATCAGAATCAGTGTATGCAATCAGATTTAATGTTGAGTCTCTAGAATACCATAAACCTACATTTTTTGTTCCACTTAAGTATCTTAGTATTCTTTTAACAGCAATTAAATGTGATTCTTTAGGTTCAGACTGAAATCTAGCACATAAGCAAACAGCAAACATTATATCTGGTCTACTTGCAGTTAAGTAAAGTAGGGATCCGATTATACCTCGATAATATTTTGATCAACCTTCTTACCTTCTTCATCTTTGTCCAGCTTGCATGAAGGACTCATTGGTGTTCCGAGGGGTTTATTGATTCCATACCAAACTTCTTTAAAATTTCTCTTGTGTACTTTGTTTGGTTGATAAAGATTCCCTCTTTGCTTTGTTTGATTTGGAGTCCAAGGAAGAAGTTGAGTTCTCCCATCATGCTCATTTCAAATTCGCCCTGCATCAACTTAGCAAACTCTTGACATAGAATATTGTTAGTAGCACCAAAAATGATATCATCAACATATATTTGAACTACTAATAAATCTTTACCTTTTCTTTTCAAAAACAATGTTTTATCAACATTTCCTCTTATAAAATCATTTTCAATTAAAAATTTACTTAATCTATCATACCAAGCTCTAGGTGCTTGTTTCAAACCATATAATGCTTTGTGCAATTTAAAAACGTGATTTGAAAATTCGTGATCTTCAAAACCTGGTGGTTGTTCTACATATACTTCTTCATTTATAAATCCATTTAGAAAAGCACTTTTTACATCCATTTGAAATAAGTTAAAATTCATATGACATGCAAATGCAAGTAATAGTCTAATGGCTTCTAATCTAGCTACTGGTGCAAAGGTTTCATCAAAATCAATACCTTCTTCTTGATTATATCCTTTTGCAACTAATCTAGCTTTGTTTCTAATTACTATGCCATTTTCATCTAGTTTATTTCTAAATATCCATTTTGATCCTATAACAGAATGATTTTTAGGTCTTTCAACTAAAGTCCATACATTATTTCTAGTGAATTGATTTAATTCTTCTTGCATTGCTAACATCCAATTATTATCTTTTTCAGCTTCTTCAATAGTTTTAGGTTCAATTTGTGATACAAATGCAAGATGATTACTAATATTTCTCATAGATGATCTAGTTCTTATTCCTTGAGATGGATCACCTATAATCAATTCCTTAGGGTGACTATAAGCATATCTCCAATCCCTAGGTAGATCTACATCATTATGATTAGTGTTAGTATCATCATCCTTAGGTGAATCATTATCTTTAGCGTCTTGTTCTTGATCTAAAGATACATCAATATTTAATTTTTCAAGATCTTTTTCAATTAAGTTTGTATCTTCTTCATCATCAAATTTTTCGGAACGAGTTGCTAAAGATTCATCAAAAACTACATGAATGGATTCTTCAACAACTAAAGTTTTCTTGTTAAATACTCTATATGCTTTACTAGTTGTTGAGTATCCTAAGAATATTCCTTCATCAGATTTAGCATCAAATTTGCCTAAATTATTTTTACCATTATTGTGAACAAAACATTTACAACCAAATGCATGAAAATATTTAATGTTGGGTTTTCTATCATGCCATAATTCATAAGGTGTTTTCTTTAAAATAGGTCTTATTAAGCTCTATTTAGGATGTAACATGCTGTGTTAATAGCTTCCGCCCAAAAGTATTTCGGGAGTTTACTTTCACATAGCATGGTACGGGCCATGTCTTCTAGAGTCCTATTTTTCCTTTCAACTACACCATTTTGTTGTGGGGTCCTAGGTGCAGAAAAGTTATGATTAATACCATTTTCATTGCAAAAACTTTCAAATAAGTGATTTTCAAATTCAGTTCCATGATCACTTCTTAGAGACACTATGGTAGTGTTTTTCTCATTTGTTACTTTCTTGAAGAATTTCATGAATATCGAGAAAGTCTCATCTTTGTGAGCTAAAAATTACCCAAGTGAATCTAGAGTAATCATCTACTATCACAAGACCATATTTCTTTCCTCCTAGACTTGTGGTTCTAGTTGGTCCAAAAAGGTCCATGTGAAGTAGCTCTAATGGCCTAGAAGTTGAAACAATATTTTTAGATTTGAAAGAACTTCTCGTTTGTTTTCCAAACTGACATGCATCACATATTTTGTTATTTTCAAAATCTAATTTAGGTAAACCTTTTACTAAATCCATTCTAATTAGTTTTGAAATCAGGTGTGTGCTTGCGTGACCTAATCTTCGATGCCACAACCAACCAATCTCATTCATATTAGCATTATTAGCAACTAAGCAATGATTATTAGTAGACAATTTGTCTAAATCAATCATGTATACATTGCCATTTCTATTTCCAATAAAAACAATGCTATTATCAATGGGATTAGCTACAGTGCATAAAGAAGATTCAAATGAAACTTTAAAACCTTTGTCACATAATTGACTTATACTAATTAAGTTATGCTTTAAACCATCAACATAAAGTACATTCTCAATATATGTGGAGGGAGTTATTTGAATGTTACCAAACCCCAAGATTTGGCCTTTGCCATTGTCGCCAAATGTAACAACTCCTCCTTTCTTTTCTTCAAGGGTGATGAATTCTTCTTTGTCACCCGTCATATGTCTTGAGCAGCCACTATCAAGATACCACTTTCTCTTTGATCTCTTGGCCACAAGACATTCCTGCAATGATATCAAACTTTATGTTTAGGTACCCAAGCTTTCTTGGGTCCTTCATGGTTAGTACCAACAAATATTGTTCCTTTCGGAACCCATATTTTCTTTCCTTTAACATTTAAGTTTTTATTAGGTTTTAGAATTTTACATTCATAAGATTTATGTCCTTTTGATTACATTTAAAGCATGTAAAATTACTTTGGCCAGCACGCACAAAAATATTTTTAATGATTTTTGTTTTCTTAAAGTGTTATATCCTAATCCGGCTTTGTCAAAAACTGCTTTTTGACTATTTAATAACATGTCTAGTTTAGTTGAGCTTAATGTAAACTTATCAACTATGTTCTTATGTTTTTCAACCTCTTTCCTTAGTTTATCATTTTCATTAGAGATTGATTCTTTTTCTTTTATTAAAATTTCATTTTCAGATTTAAGTTTCTTAACTTCATTATTAAGATTTTCCTTTTCTTGAATGAAAGTTAAGTTTTCATTTTTCAAAATCTTGTATTTCTTTTTCAAAACCTTGAAATCCCCAACAAGTTCATTAAAAGCATCAAAAGTTCATCAAAAGCAAATTCATCGCAAGGGTTGTCGGAACTTACCTCATCGTTGTCGTCCGCCATGAAACATACGTTTGCGACTTCCTTTTGTTCTTCTTCTTCGGAAGAAGATTCCTCGCTGTCACTCCATGTCGCCACATAAGCCTTCTTTTTCTTTTTGTAGGCTTTCTTCAATTTTGGACATTCATTCCTAAAGTGCCCCGGTTTATTACACTCATAGCAAGTCAAGGGGTCTTTCTCTTTTTCTTTGTCCTTGTCCTTATTTTTATCCTTTTCTCCTTCCCACTTAGCTCCAAATTTTTTCTTGTGGAAGGGTTTCTTTCTCCTCATAAATCTTTTAAATTTCTTTGCTAAGAGAGCAGTCTCTTCATCATTATCATCATCATCATCACTGCTGCTCTCTTCTTCTTTTGCAGCTTTGAGGGCAATAACTTTCTTTTTCTTTGTGTCCTCCTCTACATGCTGCCTCATAGTCAGCTCATGGGTCATAAGAGATCCTAGAAGCTCCTCTAAGGGTAAAGTGTTGAGGTCCTTAGCTTCTTGGATTGCAGTCATTTTTGCTTCCCATGATCTTGGTAATGACCTAAGAATTTTTCGAACAAGTTCAGAGTTAGTATATGTCTTACCAAGACTTTTCAAACCATTTACAATATCTGTAATCTAGTGTACATGCATGCAATGGTTTCAGATTGTTCCATGCTAAATAATTCATATTTATGAACAAGAATATTAATTTTAGATTCTTTTACTTGATTGGTACCCTCATGGGTAACCTCTAATCTATCCCAAATCTCCTTTGCGGAATTACATGTGGAGATTCTATTAAACTCATTAGCATCTAAGGAGCAATATAAGACATTCATGGCTTTAGCGTTAAGCTGTGCCATTTTCCTATCATTATCATTCCAGTCCCTTTCGGGCTTAGGAACAATAGTGCCATCTATAACATGTGTGGGTGTACTAGGTCCATTGATTATAACACCCCATAGCTCATAATCAGAAGCTTGAATGAATATCCTCATTCTAGCTTTCCAATAAGAATAATTTGAACCATTAAACAGTGGAGGTCTATTCGTAGAATGACCTTCAGCAAATGATCCAACTTGTGTTGCCATTTGGAACTTTAGCTCTTGATCGTGTGATCAAAATCTAATGAGCACTAGCTCTGATACCAATTGTTGGCCCAGATGACAACCCAAGAGGGGGGGGGTGAATTGGGTTCTTTAAAAATTAGCCTTTTAAAAATGTTTTGCTTAAGAATGAAGGCAATAGCAATGCAAATACAAAGTGCAGTGAATAAAACAGAGATAGAGAAGAGTCAATGAAAGCACGGCAAACACAAAGATTTTATAGTGGTTCGGTGTATCCAACACCTACGTCCACTCCCAAGATTCACTTGGGTCCACACTATAATCACCCTAGATTACAGCAGAGTTGTTTTACAAGCTCACAACTCAAACTTGTTGTTTTCCGGGCACAACGAACCCAGCTGGTTTTCAAGGGCTCACCAGCACAAAAACCCTAACCCAAGCTTTACCAAGCTTGTACCGAGGTAAGACTACCTCAACTAGTTCAATCCCCCAGATTGAACTAGACACAAAGAATAAAAGTATGGTTTTTCAGTTACAAAGCTCCTCAATGAGCAGATAAACAAATGTAAGAATAAAGTTTAGAAAAGCCTGATTTGCAGTTGGTTGGCTTTGAGCTTTTCTTCTTTTCCTCTTTTCCTCAACTCTTTTGAAGTGTAGAATCGGCCTCAGCTTGGATTCTTCACGGAATGAACTTTGGAGTTGATTTGAGCTTTTCCTCTTTTGAGTGTTGAAAATCACTTGAAATGCTCTTGAATAGCTCTTGGATTTTCTTCTGAAGCTTCCTTGGATTGTTGAGCTTGAACACAGAAGGAGCTTCCTTTGATTTCACACTCTTTCTTTCACTCTATTTTGAATCACGGATTTTTTCAAATGAAGCTCTGTTTTGATTTTTCTTTTCTTTTCTCTTGAAATGAATATCTCTCTTTTTGTATTCTTTGATTTGAAAACGGCTTCTCTATTTATAGATTCTGCAAAAATATAGCCGTTAGAAACAAAGAAAAATAGCCGTTAATCAAAATCTTACCGTTGACGCTGAGTTGGCATTCGAAAAAATTTTGCCCAGATTTGCTGGAGTCGACTCATGCTTTTCCCGAGTCGGCTCGAGGTCGTGATACTAAAAATAGAAATGTTCAGAAAGTCAAAGGGTCGACTCATCAAAAGTAAAGTGTCGACTCCTGAAAGTCGGGGGTCGACTCATGAAAAGTTGGGGTCGACTCGCGAAGTGCTCAGAAAAACACACCTCTGGTGTCTGAGCGGAGTCGACTCGCACAGTCATGGAGTCGGCTCGACAGAATCGGGGGTCGACTCGAGAAATTGCGTGGGTCGACTCGAGACAGACAGTTATTTCTGTACTCTGAGGGGAGTCGACTCTGAAACTCAAGAGTCGGCTCCGGAACGTATCAAAAATCAGAAAGTTTTCTGATTGACTTTAAATTCGTTCCAGATTCATTTTAAATCATTATTTGACTTGAATATAATAAAATTGACATTAAGAATCAATTCAAGAAGTGTTCCAAAAACTCATTGATTAAATATGAAGTATTAAATTTCTTTTTGAAAGCTTAAACATTGAACTGAAGTTACTTTCAATTTGATTAAAGTCATACTTTAACATTCTCATTCATTGTTCTAAATAAATTCATTGCTCATGTAAATAAACTCATTACATCTTTTAATGTACTCATGGCTTTTGGTAATCATCAAAATCAATAGGATTGGGGCATATAATTTTTCAACAATCTCCCCAACAATTTTGATACAATGATGTAATGAAAAGTCAGTTTTGAATGATCAATGTAGTCTAAGTTTGGATGTACTTCTCATGTTTATCAATGAATCTCAGTTCTTGTTAAAACATATCTTAAATCATGAATGTGATTATGTTTAATGCTTCTCTACCTTTTTGTTGATAACAAAAAAGGGGGAGAGTTTTATATATAACTGTATATGCATGGGAGAAATTAATCGAATGTTATTACATATGCATATAATAAATAATTGAATGAGAGAAAGGAAGTAATAATTAAACATTACACAAACAGTGAATGAATGAAAAAGCAATTTAGATGAAAAAGCTAAATTTTGACATTAAATTGTGTATAAGCTTAAATTGAATGAATGGAATATTTATTTGAGTTTCATAGGGGGAGCTACCTCATTCAGGGGGAGCCTAACTATGAAAATAAAATAAATTCTTTAATTAATCATGCATATACTCAATGTTTTTGTCATCATCAAAAAGGGGAAGATTGTTGGGGAGATTGTTGAGAAATTGTTGCCCCAATCTTATTGATTTTGATGATTACCAAAAGCCATGAGTATATTAAAAGATGCAATGAATTTATTTACATGAGCAATGAATTTATTTAGAATAATCAATGAGTATGTTAAGTCTGACTTTAATCAATTTGAAAGTAACTTCAAGCTCCATGTTTATGCTTTCAAAAAGAAATGTTTATACTTCATATCTCAATCAATGAGTTTTTGGAACATTTCTTGAATTGATTCTAATGACAATTTTACTGTATTCAAGTCAAAAATTGATTTAAAATGAATCTGGAATGAATTTCAAAGTCAATCAGAAAACTCTCTGATTTTTGATACGTTCCGGAGCCGACTCTAGAGTTTTAGAGTCGACTCCACTCAGTATACAGAGATGTCTGCTTGTCTCGAGTCGACCCCTGTGATTTCTCGAGTCGACCCCCCGATATTGTCGAGCCGACTCCATGACTGTAAGAGTCGACTCTGCTCAGACTCCAGAGAGTTATTTTTCTGAGCACTTCTCGAGTCGACCCCTTGCTTTTCATGAGTCGACCCCCGACTGTCAGAAGTCGACACCTTATTTTCGTTGAGTCGACCCATTAACTTTCTGAATGTTTCTATTTTTGGCATCGCGTCTTCGAGCCGACTCGCCTAAAGTTGGAGCCGACTCCAACAAATCTGGGCGTGATTTTTCTGAATGCCAACTCAGCGCCAACGGTAAGATTTTTCAATAACGGCTCTATTTCCTTGTTTCTAACGGCTATATTTTTGCAGAGTCTATAAATAGAGAAGCCATTTTCAAATCAAAGATATACATATACAAATCAAGAGAGGAAAAGAGAAATCTTTCAGAAATAGATGAAAAATAGAGCGTCATTTGAAAAATCCAAGATTCATAAATAGAGTGAAAGAAAAGGTGTGAAATCAAAGGAAGCTTCAACTATGCTCAAGTTCATCAATCCAAGAAAAGTCTAGAAGAAAATCCAAGAGCCATTCAAGAGCAAATCAAGAGATTTTCAACATTCAAAGAAAGGAAGAAAGAGCTCAAATCAACTCCAACATTCAATCCGTGAAGAATCTGAGCTGAGGCCCGATTCCACACTTCAAAGGAGTTGAGGAAGAGAAGAAAAGAAGAAAAGCCTGCACTCAAATCAAATCTAAACAGGCTCTTCTAAACCTTGCTTTTATTTTGAAATATCTGCTCCAAAGGAGCTGTTTTGTATTAAACTTACATTTTCATCTTGTGGTTTACTGATTCAATCAGAGGGTTGAATTAGTGGAGGTTGTGTACCTCGTCACAAGCTAAGGTTAGCTTGCGTGTTTGGGTTTTGTGCTGGTAAGCCCGTGTAAAACCGGCTGGGTTCGTTGTGATCCCGGGAAAACAACAAGTTTGGGTTGTAAGCTTGTAAAACAACTCGACTGTAATCGAGGTGATTATAGTGTGGACCCAAGTGGAGCTTGGGAGTGGATGTAGGTGTTGGATACACCGAACTACTATAAAAATCTCTGTGTTTGCCGTGCTTGTTTATCTCCCTCTTGCTATCGTGCTTTAACTTGAATTAATTGTTTACATCATCTCATCAATAGTTTAAATTACTTTAAAAAGGCTTAATTTTTAAAGAACTCAATTCACCCCCCCTCTTGGGTTGCCATCTGGGCCAACAGATTCTTTCATTCAACTAATGCATGGGGATATGCATAAATATTATCTAATAGCAAATGTAAAATATAGTTTTCTCACTACCTTATTTTATAAGAATAAGAGGAAGAAAAAGGAAGAAGAAGAATATTTCATTAATGCAGATGATTCAGATCAAGAATAGATGATAACTTGTTTTGTCAATAGCTTCTACATAATTATTTTACTTTTTTTGTCAATAAATGATAACTGTGTGGAGGGCCCTTCTTTCTCCATCCTAGTGAACAGCACAGCAATAAACTACTTCCCATCGATGATCGGCCCTCGTCAAGGGTACCCTCTGTCCTCCTACCTGTTTATATTATATGCTGATGCTCTTTCTCGAGCTCTTGGAAATGCGGTCCAGCGATCACGTCTAGAGCCCTATCGGGCCGCCTTAGGAGCCCAGTCTATCTCTCACCTCCTCTTTGCAGATGATTGTATTCTTATCGGTCGGGCCTTGCTCCAGAATGCCAGATGCTTTGCTTAGGCTATGGAATCCTATTGCTGAGAGTCTGGCCAGCTTGTTAACCTACAAAAATCTTATGTCATCTCAGTCCCAAAACAAAATCCAGAACAAATTTAGAAATCTTGACCAGCCTAGGGATTTCGAAGCAGTAGGGGATCCTGACTTACCTTGGCGTCCCCATGACTGATGGACTCTTGCGGCTGGAGGCTAGGCCAATGGTGCAGCGGGTTCGCGATCGACTAAAGGGATGGTAGGCTACTACCCTCTCCATAATGGGTAGAATCACTCTTATCAGGTTCGTGCTCAGCTCCATTCTTATCAACCTTCTGGCTAACATTATGGTTCCTAGATTTTGCCTAAGGGAGCAGGAACAGACATTTTACAACTTCCTGTAGAGGCCCAAACAGGACGGCCATGGTGTCCACATATTAGACTGGGACACAATCTGCTACCCTACTAGAGATGGAGGACTCAGGATCCAGTCCCTCCTGACAAGGAGGGAAGCACTCATTGCCAGATACGCTGCGAGATATCTCCTCTAGCCCAGTTCTTTGTAGAGCAGAGTGATAAGGGCCCGTTATGGTGCTTGGAGTCAGGGATCCCAGATTTAGCCAATCAGGGATTGCTCCTTCATCTGGAAGGAGATTTGCGCCCACGCTCCTATTGCAATGGCCCATGTCAGATGCTTGGTTGGAGATGGGATCATAATTTATGTTAGTCAGGATGCATGGATCTCCTCAATCCTTCTATCTAGGTGGCTGACCTTTGTGAGAATGGATGTTGCTGATAACCTCTAGGTTTGTGATTTGCTGATGGATGATGGCAGGACCTAAAGAATTCAAGAACTCTCTGCACAGTTCGGGCCCCAACTTGTCTTTGGGATCCTTGATATCCCGATTCCAGTTCATCGGGGGTATGACCTAAGGGTCTAGGGCCCTTCCTGCTACCCCAAGGCCCCATGGAATTTCCTCTATGATCTGTGCAAGGGACCATCTATTACCAGATTTACGGCGGCATGGATCTGGAGACTCTCTATCCATCCGAGAGTGCATCTTTTTCTTTGGAAGATGGCCTGAGACCTCCCTACAAGGGCTCTTCTTAGCCAAAGAGGCATGGACCTCGTGGGGTCCTGCCCAATATGTGGGGCTCAGGATGAAACGACTGAGCATGCTATCCTGAATTGCCCCAAGGTGAGGCAGATTTGGAGGCTTGCGGGAAGATGGCCTTGGGATGTTGATGATGGTGCTTGTCTGTGCTCCTTCCTTTGGTTCTTTTATCAGAGCTCAATACAAGAGGCCTGCTATGCTGCCTACATTGCCTATCAGGTCTGGCTGGCTAGGAATGCGATGACCATTGAGGCAGAGGTCATCCTGGTCCTCCGGATTCTTCTGAGAGCCATATGCTTGGAGTCAGAGTACCTGGATTTGATTCTACCACTCCCCTGGCTACCCTAGACTCCTGGGTCTTTCATGCTACTTCGGCAATGGCTCATAGGGAGATTTCTATCTCCTGGGAGCCCCCATGGGGTTTGTTAAAGTAAACTTTGATGGCAGCGTCTGCGGTACTGATGATGGTATAGGGTACATAATTCGAACCGACGAAGGAAGACTCATGGCGGTCGGAGGGGCTTTTCTTCAGGACTCTTTTATCCCGAAAGCAAAGCTCAGAGTAGAATGGACTTGCATTATATCAGAGTGACCCGACATCTACGGACTGAAAGGCTTCTCATCGAGGGAGACTCTACAATCATTGGCTGGATATAGGATAGGATGGATCATGATGATGCCCACTCGCTCCTTCGTGACATTTGGCAGCTTTTGCAGGGCCCGACGGTGACCTAGCCCATCATGTTTATCGTGACGTAAACTGTGCGGGCCGATTGGGTTGCCTCTTATGTAACTCAGCACTCCATTGATTGGATCTGGACTTAGGACGATAGGATTCCACTTTTTTATATAGGCATCTTTTTCTTGGTCTTTTGGGCTACCCTCGCATCGAAGTTGTGTGACTATTCGTCTGTACCCAAATATATATATATATATTATTATATCAAAGGGTTGATAAAGAGACAACTCACATGCTATTGTGTTTTTTGAAATGGTCTTTAAAGAGAAACATGGTAAGAATACCCAAAAGCTTGAGCGATAAAATTGTTCCTTGAAGCCACAATTCCACTTAAAATATCATATCGATCTCAGTTATGTCCCCTTTTCCTGTCACCACGTAAGGCACCGGGGGAAAGCATATGAGGAGTAGTGGAGGGCACCCAACCCTCATGAGAAACGCCAAAAAGAAAAGCAATACGAATAGAGCCAGGAGAAAGTAGGGCTCAAATAGTAGATTGACTTGCTGCAGTTTGATTGTCTCCCACCAGCTCTTGTTTTTGCGCACTTTCGAACAAGTCCTGGAGTTAAAAGGGAGGCTGGAAAAAAGGGCTCAAATGGTAGCTTAATTAACTACAATTTGATTGTATCCTGCCAGCATTTCTATTTGCATGCTTTCGAAGAAGCGCTGAAGAACGTTGGTTTTAAAATTTTAGGCAAAATATCATAATAGCTCTGTTTATCATTTTTTTAAGCAGACATTCTTATGATCAGCTTAAACTTTTTCATGATACTTAAAAAAAAAGTCAAAAAGATCATGCATCATGAGAGAGAAATACCTGGACTTGAAAGAACTAGGTGTTGGTATAATTCATATTTTTTAAAAAAATAAGATTTTATCGAATCTACGCTCATGATGGAATTGTTGTCACTTTTATCGAAATTGCTATTATGGTGAAACCATAGGCTCTAGTAGAAATAAACAGAGAATATAGAAACTTTATTATAAAAATAAAATAATAAGAAGACCCACAACTTTGGTTGAAAAATAAAGAGAGAGACAATAGCAAAGAAGATGACAGCTTGATATTTTTGAAGTAAGGAAAATATTTGTGCTTCTATCAGTTTAATCGATAACAAAAGTTAAATAATTCAAAAAAATTTTAAATTTATTTTTGTTTTATGCATAGTTTTTTTAAAATAATAGTAAAAATATATGATAGCAAAACCTAAGAAAATATTATTCTTTGAGGACAAACGGTAGCAGCAGCCGCTCAATTTGTGGCATCATTGGCCTCTCTCAATGATGATAATGATGAGTAATTTTCAAATATCAACCCAAAAAACTGAGCTTCAACATTGAAAATTTTGGATTAGAAATTAATTTAATAATAATTTCCAAATCACTCCTCAATAAAGGACACTTAGCAATGATGTAGACCAATGCTTAGCACACTCTAGCTAGGAATGCTGGCATCAAATAAACAAGGTTCCCTATGGTAATAAAATTACCGCTCAGACCACGCATACCATTGGATGCTTCTATTAAAATTTACTTTGAGGAATGGAGGGAGTGGTGGAAAAATATAGTTTAGAATGACGCATGGACAGCGTAATGGGTACCATAAGATATCTCAAAGTGAAGTTTATCCTTGGATTACTGTTGTCCCTCAAAAAAAATCTTCATCATACCCTACTCAACTCAACTCAACTCATCTAAGTCTTTTCCCAATTATATGAGATCAGCTACATGAACCTTACCCTGAGCTTCCTTATATAAATGAGCCTCTACATAATTTATCAAAAATAATAAATTCTTAACAATATTCAAAATTTTTAGAATATTAGAGAGTATAAACTATGTAGATATGCATTCAAAATTTGAGGGAATTTGGCCTTATTTCGCCTAAAGAAAACAAATAAGTTAAAACAATAAATTTCAACGAATGGTAGATTCTAGGACAAAATGATATTAAAAAAAAAGTTATCTTAAAACCATGGCTACAATAGCAAATCTAACAAACGTCTGAAATATTTCAATCTTAATGAATACTTTGCATTCCCGGTGGGATGCTGGGGTTGGCTTGACCCAATTGTCGATGTATGCGAGCCTTAATGTAATGACAATTTTACCCCTCATCATATACCCCCCACTCCCTAGTCCAAAGTGTAAATTCGGATATAGGGAGTAGAATTTTAGAATAATCCCATTTGGAGGGATTCGAAAGGTTAGGCAATGATGATCTCATGAACAACAAGTTGTCGTTTCGTCATCATTTTTCATTGTGGCTCAAGGAAAAAATGCCTCGTTTCCAATAGGCTGCGACTGTGGGAGTCCCACATGGCGGGACTCCTTTATTTCTGGCACTCATATCGGAAATTTTGACGTCTTGGGGGTTTCTTTTTGGATTGTTATTTAAAGGGGGCTAGGGCAACGCTCCTTTTGCAACGCCTCTTCGCCCCTGCCATAGAGATTTTTTCTTCTTTCCTGAACCCCCGTTTGTTTGTTCGTGTTTTGTTCCTTATTCCATCAATATGAAGGGCCCAAACGATGTTTCCTCAGAGATCTCCCTCGAGGATTTGGATGGAATCCATCGACTTTATAAGGTTCCCGGGGATGTAGTCTTACAGGTGTCGAGGGCTGAGCATAGGGTTCTGATTGAGTTGAGTCATGGAGATTTCTTCTACGAGGAAAGCCTTAGGGTAGGCCTTAGGTGATGAGGTTTTACAATATATGTCCAACAATGGTGGCGCCGAATAGCTGGCACAATCTCATCGAGTTCATCTCGTTGTGCAGCCGCATTGGGGTGACTGCGACTCTTCCCATGTTCCGAGTTTGCCATAACCTGGTTTCTCAGAGTTGAGCGAGCAGGAGAAGAGAGATATGATGATCCTTCGCAACGGGCCGGAGGTATCGGCTAGCACTTTGTTGAAGGAGGATGCCCTCTTTGCTACCGGGCTTAGCTCTATCGATCCTCAAGGTAAGTGTACCTTTCCTCTTTGGTTACGATGGCCGGTGTGTTTGGGTATTTCTGTTCGATTGAACCGTTTAGTGTATTTTCAGCCGAGAGGTCGGCATTTGTGGGCCAGATGAAGAAGGAGCTGGGCAAGCGTCATAGGGGCTCCAGCTCTAGGGAAAAACATAGATCCGAGAAGAGGTCTCGCCCCTCCAGAACTCGTTTGAAGGGACCGAAGAAGGACAGTTCCAGTCATCGCTCTTCTATCCCAATAAGGGAGGAAGCGGGAGCGCAGACCGTGGTTGATGAGCCCTCCCTGCCGAAGGGGGGCAAAGTAGCACAGGAAATTACTGTGGGGAGTTTGGAGGGAGCTGTTGGGGTTTTCCCTCTCCAAATAGTAGTCATGTCAGACGATACCGAGGAGATGTCGCTAGTTGGTCCGACGATCCTCCTGCTGAAGGTTTTTCAGTCACCAGCGGTGAGGAGTCCACCGTGCATGGAAGAGACCCCTGCTCAGGCGGAGGGGTCAGAAGAGGCAGCGGTGGCTGCCAAAGCCCAAGCGGAGCTGCCTGTTGAAAGGCTGGTGGAGGTCATGGTACCTTCCGTTGAGGATCCCTCTTCTACGGTTTTCGAGGATGTCGCGGAAGAGGTTGAAGTTCAGGTGGAGCTTATCGGAGGCGAAGCGTCAATAGAAGAGGAGGAAGAAGAAGAATTGTTGAATGAAGGGGATGCTCGGGCCGAGGTTCCCTCAGTCGAGGCCTAAGCATTCGAGGCCTTGCAAGTTAGGGTTCTGATAGAGGAAGCTGAGCAGATGGTTCCTCGGGCCGGAGTTCCTCAAGCCAGCTCTTAGGCTATGAGCTCTTTTGTCCACAGCTCGGAGGTGGATGATATGCTCACCGCCTTAATGAGGTCTATTTTGCGTGCGGGAGGGAGTTCCTCAATGGACGAGCCTACCATCGAGGATATCATTAAGGCAGCTTTCGGCCGGCTCGGGGCACCGAAGGATGCTTTCCTTCTCCCTGAAATCAATAACGCTACTCTCATGACGATGGCTTCAAACTACATCTCTCGGGTAAGTTACTGTACCGAGGTTGTAATTCTTGATTGGTCGGTCGGACCATGGTTTCTCACTTATGTTTTTCTCGCAGAATGCCTTGGTCACAAGGGCACTGAATTGGCACTTAAATTTGGCCACTAGGGCTTGCCTCAGGCCAGGAAGGAAGCGGCCGACCTTCGGGCAAGGGTGGATTCAACTAGCTGGCTTTCCAGGGCCTTGGCGTCCGCTAGGATGGATTTCGAGAGGGTGAGAGAGTCTCACCGACTTGCAACCGAAAGGGCCTCTCGGCTCGAGGCCCAAGTCAGAGAGCTCCAGGGTTTCCGTGAACAATCGGATAAGACTTGCCTGGAGTTATCCCAAATTAAGGCAAAGCATGATGACAAAGTTAAGACCATGCAGCAGTATTTCGACAAAAGGTGGAACCAACTGAGGGCTAGTCATTCCGAGGATAGAAGTAATTGGAGCAGGAGGCTCGAGAAGGAGGAACGCAAGTAACGGTGGTAGCGGGATCAGCTTGCCGATCTGAATAAGGAATTCGCTGATATGGAGAATCGGCTGAAGTGGCAACATGAGCAGATTGCTAGGCTCACCAATGATCTTGATCAATCTCGGCGGGAAGTCGGGGACGACAAGCAGTCCCGAATTAATGACCTTAAGGAGGGTCTTCAACAAAATAAATCGGCCAAGCTGAAGGCCTTGGAAAAAATTCAAGAGCTGAGCAATAAAATGGCTCGGCAAGAGGAAGAGGTATAGTGTCTCCCCATTCGTTTGCTTTCGGTACTTTTCTTTTGTTCGTGGGCTCAAACGTTCTGATGTTTTGCAGATGGGCAAAATTGAGTTCGAGGCGTAGGAGCAATTTAAAGCTCTAAGGATGGAATTATCCGTGAGTCACTAGATGAATCTTGAACTCGGGAACCAGTTAGCTGAAGCTAATAAGCGAATTATCTCGGCTGTGGAGGAGTACAAAGGTTCTGTGCAAATTTTCGAGGAGCGGAGGGAGGCTTGTGCTGATGCATTCCGGTTCGTCGAGGAGGAAACTTGGACGAAAATCACTCGGGTATATCCCAAGTTAGATTTATCTTTTCTGGAGGCCGAGCTTTTTGATGCTTGCACCCCGGGAGCCGAAGAAGCCGAGTACGGGGATATTTCGGACGTCGATCTTGATGCCATCTTGGGCCCTAGTGAGGCCGTGGCTCCTGAAGAACGCCCTTAGCATGCTGCTGAGGAATCAACAACATTTGAAGTGGGTGAAGCAAGTCAAGTCCTTCCGAACGCTACCGAGGAGGCTCTTGGGACCGACCTGAACCCTGATTCTTAAGGGTTGCTTATGTATTTTTTCCTCTCAGATTTGTAATCTGGCCGAAACCTTTTTAATGAATAGATCTGTTGTCTCCACTTGTTTGTCTTTTTCGGATGATCTTTCTATCACAAGTTTTTTCTGACGGTGAATGAATCATAATCAATTCATGTTCCTAAGTCAGTTTATCCTTTTCGGATTGAATGTCATGTTTATTTGAAGTTGAACTGATTTGCTTTGCTGACGTTAGCTAGCTCGGTTTGAACTTAAGGAAATGTCTCGATCGAGGCCAAGGTTAAGCAAATGGTTCGGTTTATCCGAAATAAGAAATTGGCTCATTTGGCCAAGGCATAAAATGGTCTCGATTGGGGCCGAGATTTGGTGGATAGTTCGGTCTATGAGAAATCATCTCGTTTTCTGCTCGAGCGGATGAGACGGATTTGTAACTCACCGAATGACACTTTGTTTTTTGCATAAGGCATTTATTCTGTTGGCCTTTTCCAACGCGGGTCTTTTTAACATACGCGATAAGCCTTCGATTGCCATTGGACGGCATCATTTTCACAAGGTGATTTCCCAAGCCTGCCCATATCTCAAGGACCTGCGGATGATTTTCTGCATTTAAGGCTCTTGATTCAAGATCAGAGGAAAATCTTTTGTCTTGCGTCATAGCCTCAGAAATGCATTTGGCATGCTTTGAAAAGTGCCCTTTTATTTTGAACCGCCGCGTGGCAGCGTGGCCAGGGCATTTTGAATCCCGGGGCTTTCTGCTTTAATGGCTGCTCCCAGCCTGTTTGCCTATAAAGCGGAGGGAGCTGACCGTGTTGGGCTATCTCCCAAGGCCCTCCCTTTCTATGACTTGCAAGGGTTTTCATGGCGTCTATTTCATTGAGGTTGAGAGTGGAAAGACTGAGCTTTCCTTTTGTGAGTTGGTTTGTCCCAGATAGCTGGGATGATGAAGAAGCTGCTGAAGAGCAAGTAGTCCTCAAGGGAGGAATTTTGGAGATCATATGGAGAGTGTATGAGTGGTGCACAGAGGTCTTATGGAGAATGCACAAGTGGTGCACAGAGGTCATATGGGGAGCGCACGTGTGCGCTTCCTGTGTGTCCCTTGCCACTTGCCATGGGGATCGTAGGAAATGCAGAGCACACGTATCCCCCATGGCTAACATGAATTTCGCCTCCTCCCTCAGCTTGAATTCTCAGTTCATCCGCCTGAGGAATCTTTTTCCATGTGAAGAGGGAGGAGGGATGTGTGGGTTTGCTAGTTCCCTACCTATGTTGTTGTTCAGTGGCTAGCAGACCAGCATCCCACTTGGGGGGATGCCTCATTGGCATAAGCATCCACAGGTCCTTGACCTGGTTATGATTCCTCAATGTGTTCATCCGAGGGATCCGTGGATGGCCTACTTTGTTCTTTCGCATTAACCAGTGGCTCAACAGAGCTTGTCTGGTTTCTCTGATTTCTGGGGTTAGATGTAGAGACATCGTTATTGACCAAAGTTGACCGAAGTTACCCGGCCGAGCTTTTTATTTGTTTTTATTTCCTGTGCTATGACGCACTTGTAATGCCTCTCGGGAGGTTGTAATCTTTTCATTAATAAAGAAAGTTTCTACTCTTTCTTCTTTTGACATCTGTTTCTTTTTCTGATGTGATTGTGTTGAGAGTTGCCACTCTCATTTTATGCTTTTCAATCTATAGCATAATCTATAAGTTTAGCAGCGTTTTTGCTACTTTGTTTTTGCCAACGTGTCATTTAGTCCCCTATGAAGGAAGTGTTTATCTCTGTGTAGGTCAGAGAAAGGCCTGGGCGGCCCTGTGGATTTATGCAATAAACATGGTCCTATTTAAGGGATGAAGTACATATTTCTTTGAAAATAAATAACTTGCATAATCTTGCTGGTAAGCGGAGAAAGGTTACTAACCTCTGCCGAAGCATAATAGGACGTTTTAGTTGCGTCAAAATGTTTGAGAAATTACTCGTTTAGGCCGAGGCTTCCAGAAATATATCACTCAGCTTGGCCGAGGCTTCAAGAACATTTTTTACTTGGCGCTGCCAAGGTACGGAGACCGTCACTCGGCTTAACCGAGGTTTCAAGAATATATCACTCGGTTTGGCCGAGGCTTCAAAAATATATTACTCGGTTTGGTCGAGGCTTCAAATAATATATTACTCGGTTTGGCCGAGGCTTCAAATAATATATCGCTCGGTCTGGACGAGGCTTCAAATAATATATCACTCGGCTTGGCCGAGGCTTCAAGAATATATCACTCGGTTTGACCGAGGCTTCAAATAATATATCACTCGGTTTGGCCGAGGCTTCAAATAATATATCACTCGGCTTAGCCGAGGCTTCAAGATTATATTTTACTTGGCGCTGCCAAGGTACGGAGTCATCCTAGCCCAGCTGGGATATATTTTACTTGGCGCAGCCAAGGTCCGAAGATCGCTCGGCCCGACCGAGGATTTATAAAGATTATATTTTACTTGGCACTGCCAAGGTACGGAATCCTCCTAGCCCAGCTAGGATATATTTTACTTGGCGCGGCCAAGGTCCGGAGATCGCTCGGTCCGGCCGAGGATTTATAAAGATTATATTTTACTTGGTGCTGCCAAGGTATGGAGTCCTCCCAGCCCAGCTGGGATATATTTTACTTGGCGTGGCCAAGGTTCAGAGATCGCTCGGCCCAACCGGGGATTTAAAAAGATTATATTTTACTTGGCGCTGCCAAGGTACGGAGTCCTCCCAGCCCAGCTAAGATATATTTTACTTGGCGCCAAGGTTCGGAGATCGCTCGGCCCGGCCGAGGATTTATAAAGATTATATTTTACTTGGCGCTGCCAAGGTACGGAGTCCTCCCAGCCCAGCTGGGATATATTTTACTTGGCGCGGCCAAGGTCCGGAGATCGCTCGGCCCGGCCGAGGATTTATAAAGATTATATTTTACTTGGAGCTGCCAAGGTAAGGAGTCCTCCCAGCCCAGCTGGGATATATTTTACTTGGTGCGGCCAAGGTCCGGAGATCGCTCGGCCCGGCCGAGGATTTACAAAGATTATATTTTACTTGGCGCTGCCAAGGTACAGAGTCCTCCCAGCCCAGCTGGGATATATTTTACTTGGCGCGGCCAAGGTCCGGAGATCGCTCGGCCTGACTGACGATTTATAAACCCGTCTCTCATTGTAGCCATCAAAGAAAGCAATAAAAATAGAATTTTTTGAATCTTTGAAGATTTAACTCAATGGATAAAGTAAGTTCAGGGAGGGCATACTCTCACTGATAATAGATACGGAGGTTATACGAGTTCCATGTCTGAGGAATAGATTTTCCATTTAGATTTTGAAGCTTATAGGTGCCGGGTCTGATTACCTCCGTAATTTGATAAGGACCCTCCCAATTAGGGGACAGCTTTCCTTGCTCCAGTGGCTTTGAGATGGATGCCTTCCGAAGTACCAGGTCACCTGGGGAGAAAAAATTTCCTTTGACTCTGGTTGAATGGTAGCGGGCAACTCTTTGTTGGTAGGCCGCCATCCGGATCCGAGCTCTCTCCCTGACTTCTTCTGTCAGGTCAAGATTGGTTCGGAGTTGTTCATCATTAGATTCTTCCGAGTAGCCTTCGGTGTGAGGGAAGGGGAGCCCGACCTCCACGGGGATAACAGCTTCTGTGCCGAAAGCCATCTTAAATGGAGTCTGGCCCGTGGGAGCCCTTTCGGTAGTTTGGTACACCCACAGCACATGGTGGAGCTCCTCCGCCCATCTGCCTCGCGCTTGGTTGAGCCAAGCTTTAATTCCCTGCAAGAGAGTTCAGTTTGTTATCTCGGCCTCTCCGTTAGCTTGGGATGTCCAACCGATGTCAGGCAATGGAGAATGTCGTGATCCTCGCAGAACTCTCAAAACTTTGGATTATCAAACTGCTTACCGTTGTCGGTGATGATGGTGTGGGGAAGACCGAAGCGACAGATGATGGACCTCCATACGAAGTCTTTAGCCCGAGCTTCAGTTATTTGGGCGACTGCTTCGGCTTCAACCCACTTAGTGCAATAATCAATTGCAATAAACAAGAACTTCTTTTGCCCCATTGCGAGGGGGAAAGGGCCAAGTATATCCATTCCCCACTTGGCGAAGGGCTAGGGGGATGAGATGGAAATCAGGTGAGCAGAGGGGAGCCTCTGAATATTTAAGTGTAGTTGGCATGTATCACAGGCTCGAACAAGGTCATCAGCATCTTTCTGCATTGTTGGCCAATAATATCCTTGGCGTAGCACTTTGTGGCACAGGGCGCGACTGCCGAGGTTACTGCCATAGATGTCTTAATGAACTTCCCAAAGAGCGTAATCGGCTACTGATAGACGAAGGCATTTGAGCAATGGCATGGAGAAGGATTACTTATATAGCCGATCATCAATCAGAACATAATGAGATGATTGCAATTTCAACTTCCTTGCTTCCTTTCTATCAGTGGGCAGTAACCCTTCTTTGAGGTACTGGTGCAGGGGGTTCATCCAGGATGGTTCGGTGTCAACCTGCATCATGTGGTCAACATCGGCGACGCTGGGCTTCTCTAGGACCTTCAGGTGAAATTTTCGCTCAAGATCCATTGACTCCATAGTTGCCAGGCGAGACAGTAGGTCGGCACGTGCATTTTTAGCCCTTGGGATCTAGACAATTTTAAATTCATCGAAATAGGAGGATAGATCACGCACCTTTTGGAGATACCGAATCATACTCAGCTCTCGAGCCTCGAATTCTCCTTGCACTGGCCAGCCACCAATTGGGAGTCGGTGTAGGCAATCAGTTTCTTGACTTTAAGCTCACGGGCGATTCAGAGTCCGGAGAGTAAGGCTTCGTACTCTGCCTCATTGTTTTAGGCTAGGAAGGAGAAGCGAATGCCATATTCAAAGGTTGCGCCTTCCAGACTGGTGAGGACCAGGCCGGCGCTAGAACTGCCCGCGCTGGAGGATCCATCGGCGTGGAGAAACCATGGGGCGCTAGTCTTTGGTTGTCCAGGTGAATCCGAAATAGAGCCATCTTCGAGTATGGTGCAATCGAGGAGGAAGTCCGCTAGAACTTGGGCTTTAATGGCTGGACGCGGCTGATACTGAATGTCATTCTCGCTCAACTCGACAGCCCATTTGGTCATTCTCCCCGATGTTTCTGGACGATGGATAATTGCCTTGAGAGGTTGTTCGATCAGGACGATGATAATATGCGCCTGAAAGTATGACCGCAACTTTCGGACCGATGTTACTAGAGCTAGGACCATCTTCTCGACCCGAGTGTACCTTGATTCAGCATCTTTGAGTAGTTTGCTGACATAATAGATAGGTCTTTGGACTCTATTCTCCTCTCTAATTAGCACCGAGCCAACAGCGTCTTCAGAGACCGCCAGGTATAGATTCAGCACTTCCCCTGGCTTCGGGCTACTGAGGAGAGGTAGCGAGCCGATGTATTTCTTGAGGTCTTCAAAGGAGTTCTGGCAATCTGGGGTCCACTAAAAGTTTTTGGCCGACCGAAGCACTTTGAAGAAGGGAAGGAATTTCTCGGCCGATTGAGCAATGAACCGGCTGAGGGCTGCTACCCTCCCGGTGAGGCGCTGCACGTCCTTGACTGACCCTGACGGAGCCATTTGTTGTAGGGCTTGGATTTTCTGAGGGTTTGCCTTGATGCCTTGCTGTGAAACCATGAAGCCGAGGAATTTTTGGAGTTGACTCTGAAGGCGCATTTGGTGGGATTGAGCTTCATCTGATATTTTCGAAGTATAGCGAAGCTCTCTGCAAGGTCCTCGATGTGTTGGGATGCCTCCTTACTTTTTACCAGCATATCATCAACATACACCTCCATATTCCGACCGATTTGGTCCTTGAAGACTTTGTTGACCAGCCTTTGGTAGGTGGCACCTGCATTTTTCAAATCGAAGGGCATAACTCGGTAGCAATATATACTTTGGTCGGTGATGAAGGTGGTTTTCTCCTCGTCTTCGGGCACCATTCGGATCTGGTTGTAGCCCGGATAGGCATCCATAAAAGTTAGCATTTGATGGCCTGAAGTTGAATCCACGAGCTGGTCAATCCACGGAAGAGGGAAGCTATCTTTTGGGCAGGCCTTATTGAGGTCAATGAAGTCGATGCAGATCCTCCAATTGCCATTCAACTTTTTCACCATGACCACGTTCGCCAGCCAATCGGGGTAACTAACCTCCCAGATAAACTTGGCTTTGATGAGCTTATCCATCTCTTTTTCGATGGTTTTTTGGCACTCTGGGACGAAGCTCCTCTTCTTCTGCTTAATGGGCCTGAATGTTTCATCCACGCTGAGGCGGTGGACCAGGACGTTTGGGCTGATTCCAGGCATATCCGATACAGACCAGGAAAAGACGTCGGCATTCCTCCGAAGGAACTCAATTAATTCTTGACGGAGCTTTCCTTCTAGCTGCGATCCGACCTTTATAGTTCGATCGGGCCGAGCCTCGTCAAGTGGTACCTCCTCCAGTTCTTCGGCCGGCTCTCCTCATTGCTCGGCGAGATCTTCCCGAGGATCCAGCCCATCCACCTTGGGCTTTTTGGATTGGAGGTCGATGCCGAGCTATGATTTGACTTCCTCGAACAACCCCCACTCCCCATTCGGTGGAGAATTTCATGGCGAGATGGGGAACGAAAATGATGGCTTTGAGAGAGATTTGCCCCGGTCTACCGAGGATGGCGTTGTAGGGAGATTTGAGCTTGGTCACGAGGAAATCCATTAACACGGTAGCCACACGGGGCTAGGTGCCGACTCGGACTGACAGAGTGATGACTCCTTCAGGGATTATGGAGTCACCTGTGAAACCCAATAGGGTGGACTCCATCGGTCGGAGGCTTTCTACCCATAATTTTAACCTCACAAAGGCATCGAAATACAAAACGTTAACAGAACTTTCACTATCAACCAGAATCCAGTGTACATCGTAATTGTTCATATTTAAAGATACAACCAGAACATCATCATGGGGGTACTGTACCTCCCCAAGGTCTTCATCAGAGAAGGTGAGCTCATTGACCCGAGCTTTCTTCGGCGGGTTCTCCTCCTCGCCTAGCCAAGAAGATGGGGACCCGACTGCCGTTATCACATTAACATTGCCGATAACTGGAGGATTTGGTGGTGGGAGTTGGCAAGGCTCAGGCTGGCAATTCTCTTCAATATTCGGCTCAGGGGGGCCCTGAACAGTTCAGTCTGCCTCGCCGGATCAATTACTCGATCTCGTTCTTGAGCTGCCAACAGTCCTCGGTATCGTGCCCGTAGTCCCGATGAAAGCGGCAGTACTTGGTCGGGTCCCTTCGAGCTCTGTTGCCTCGAAGAGGAGGGGGCCGAGGAAGCTGACGCTCGATCTCCATCAGGATCTGTGCTCTTGGCACGGTAAGGGGAGTATAGCGTTCAAACCTTCGGGCCGGACTCCGAGTTTGGTCTCAAGGTGGCGGCGGAGGAGCCCTACGGTGGCGAGGCGGGCTAGCATGGCAGTGGGCTCGCTACTTGTCCGAGCCCTTTGCCTCTTTCTTCTTCAGCTGCTCAGCCCGAGCTGACCTCCTCGATTCTTTCACTCTGGCGTATTTGTCCGTCAGGAACATCATGTCCGAAAGGCTCTTCGGGTAATTAACCTCCAGAGCTAGGTAGAAGTCTCCCTCCTTGGACACTCCTTCGGCCAGGGTAGACTTGGCCACCTCGTGGTTGAGATGATCGACTTCTAAGACAGCCGTGTTGAAATGGCCGAGGTAATTCTTCAGTGACTCCCCCTCTTTCTGCTTGATCTCGGAGAGGGAGTCGAATCTCCGTCGCTGGCGACGGCTGCTGACGAACTGGCTAATGAGCAGACAGCTCAGCTCATCAAAAGAATCAATGGAACCTGGCTTTAAGTTGTTGAACCAGGTTCGGGCAAATCCCCTTAAAGTGGAGGGGAAGGCTTTGCACAGGATCGCATCTGATGCCCCATGGAACATCATGATGGATATGAAGCTGCTGAGATGGTCATCGGGATCGGTGGATCCATGATACGGCTCGATGGTATGGAGCTTGACATGAGGGGGAATCACTTCCCTCATTATCCTCTCGGAGAAGGGGATGCCCTGCTCGCTTTCGGCTGGAATGGAGGAGGTTGCCTGGTGGCATGCAACTCCCGACACCATTCTTGCCGCATCTCCTGCATCTGTTGTCTGATCCCTTCATCCAGAGTAGTATGAGGGATTGGGCGAGGAGAAGATAGCAACGGTCGAATCCTAGGAAGACATCGGGGAGAGGGAGCGAACCCGCCTGGATCTGAGCGGGCTCTTCTCCCCAGCTCACTGCAGCGCCGGCTTCGCCTTTGCGGGCCGGTGATCGCGATTCGTCGCCTCAGGCGGACCGGAAGAAGAGATCACTAGCGAGGCAGGGGAAGCGGCCTCTCATGAGGCTGAGAAGCAGGGATAGCAGTTCTAGGGATCGCCTGGAATCCCTGGACCAATTGGGTCAATGCTTGGACCTGCTAAACCAGAGTGGTGAACTGGTCCAGTGTTACCGCGTGGCCGACAGTGAAGGAGTTTCAGCTGGCGATGGTGGTGAAGGTATCGCACCACTGATCGGGTCAGACCTTTGAGAGGCGGCTTGATCTTGAGCTTTGGATGTAGCTCTTTTCCGATTGGCCATTAGAGGATGCTTCCTCTGGTTCTTAAGTCTTGTCTCCTGAATCACAAGTTTATGGGACTTGAGGCCCTTCCTCTAGCGCCAATCTGTTACCGCGGAAATCCGTTCTCCGACTCGGGTGCGCTTCTGGCTCCTGATCCGAACGCTGATCTCATCGCCTCGGGGTGGAACCTGTAAGACAGTTCGCACACAGAGGTTGCTGTGGGGGTTGCCCTATGTGAGGACCCTCCGATGCTCAAGTCAGTGGAGATTCACAGCAAGCAGATGTAAGGAGAAGACTCTTACAGAGGAGTTCCCCCTTTGGGGTGTTCTCTCTTGAGAGCTCTGAGCTCAGGGGGAGCTTCAATGGGGTATCAGAGCTAGTCTGTGTAATTTCCTATAGAAAATGACATACTTGAGAGATCGGAGGGTTAGGGTATTTATAGGCGATCACCTGATTCCTTGGACGTGCCCTGGATGGGGTCTGAAAGTCGTTGTGATTCGAAACGGATTCGAATCAAGTTTGTTGCAGGACCAGTAGGATCCGTATATTTTCGGTTAGAGGATCAACGGATGGGAGAGCTTGTTAGTGTCTTGAGATTCAGCGACCACATAGACTTAGGCCACTCTTGCGGATCCTAGGCCACTTCTGTGCATGATTCCCCACTTGAAATCTCATTCAGTTATAGTAAATTCAAACTTTCCTGTGCCGGATTCCGTAGAGGTATTTTGAATGTCTTGGTTTGGTTTGTCTAGGATGAAGAATAACCTGGTTTTTCGAGGTATAAGAACGGCTCGGCTCGAATTGCCGAGGTATGGTCGGCTCAGACGGCCGAGATATGGGGATGGCTCAGGTTACCGAGGTATAAGAACGGCTCGGTTTCCGAGGTAGAAGGATGGCTCGTGTTACCAAGGTAAATGGATGGCTCGGGTTACGAGGTATGGGCACCTCGGGTTACCGAGGTAAATGGATGGCTCGGGTTGCCAGGGCGACCCGACCTTGCCAAAGGTGGTTGACCTTGCTAGGGGCGATTCGGCCTCACCAATTGGTGATCATGACAGCTGGCCGATGGGATGCTGGGGTTGGGCTTGACCCAATTATCGATGTATGTGGGCCTTAATGTAATAAAATTTTACCCCTCATCAGGTTGTAAGCCATCCTAATTCAACCAGGAGTGTAGCTGCAAATGGACAAAGCTTCATAGAAATAATCAAGAGGGACCAAATGCCACGTCCTTTTGCTTGTGTCTGTTGTGTGTGGCAAAAGTAATATGAGGAGTGTCCTTCCAGGAGCCCACTTCTATGGTCCTGTGGCTTCGCCATGGCACCAAGTTTTACTTCCAGAAGAAGAGATGGATGGAGATAGTCTGGTAGCAAAGAATTCTAGGCTTCAGAATCCAAAGTAAGGATCTTTGTCTTGGTATATGGAGATAGCCTGGTGACTAGAATAGTACACTTCTGATTTTATATAAAATAAGGGGGTAGAATTCTGGATCCAAAGCGGAAATCTTTTCTCCTGCCAGCGGTGTTCTCACAAGAACTGATTGGAGGAAGTTGCAGCCAGCCGGGAACTATGAAGAAATGCTGTAATTTGTCCGCTTTCAAGATGATGCGCCCGGCCACAGAGAAGAAAAGAATAATTCAAATATTTTAATTATATGTTAATTCTCTGGCAAATAGTATTGGTGCTTTGGATATACGAGGATGTCCCATTTCTCTTGCAACCAAAACAAGTAAACAACTAGATTTTTTTTGAAAAAAAAAAAATTGTAATAAGGAATTAATGCATGGATGCAAACATTGCCATAAGGAATGCATGGCTTTCTAATGGCAACAGATAGAATAAGCACATCATCTTTATATTTAGAGTCATTAGTTTTATCTCTCTCTTTTATTTTTTCACAGCTCTCTCAGCTTTCAACTAAATCTCAAATGATAATAATTATATATAACATTTAGGATAATTTCCCTTGAAAGAGGAGGTCAGTACAGGAGTAGTCCTTCAGTAAGGCATTGCAGTAGTTGGTCCCAGCATCAACGCTCGCTCCCTTCACCATGGATGGACCGTCATCATGAAAGGAAGCTGTCATCATGAAAGGAGGAAATTAACCAGCTTTGTGGGTTAGCGCCTGGTTGAGATGGGTTCATCTCAGGCTCTCCCTCCATGAGGCCACGGACCAACCAACTTTGCTGCTAATGGGTCCAATGTGGCCGCTTGAAGGGTGCACCCCATGTGATAGATAATACAGCAAGCAAGCCACATGGGATACCTACCCGGTGAAAAGCAACGTACTGTTTATCTGGTGAGAGCCACTGCCCCACAAATTAGAGATGGCTAAGCATTGAATTGAATTGAATTCAGATCGGCTCGATGAGCTCTTGACCTCAACCAAACGTAAGCCAATTATTATATGTGTTTTCGGCAAGGGCCAATAGACCTTTAACTTGAATGTGATCTGAATTTAATAGGATTAATTGAAACAAGTTGGCCTGAAATGAAGTAAGTACATCTTATTTGTGGCCAATATTTTGAGTTAATGAGCAAGTAGGGTTAGGAATTTGCTGGCAGACTTCGAAGTCTACAACCTCAAAGGATGGCTGGCAAACTCCAAATCAAGGCAAGGTCTTGATTATCATTGGGCCTTGTTGGAGGGATCTAATTCCTCATGCTAGACCCACGCCGCTGCTATCAATCCCACCCAGTTTCCAAGTCGTGTGAGTACAAGATATGACTTCTAAGTTGGTGAATTATAGACTGAGGACTCGAATTTTTCTTTTTTTTTTTTTTTCTTTTCTGTTCAATCCATGCTCTTCGCAATGAGATTCAAAACTGATCGTGCCTAGATTCAAATCCAGTGCACTGTTGGCCATGCGTAGCATCTCAGGCGATAAGCAACTTACCAATAGGAGGATGTTACTGAAACTATATGAAGCAAGTAAAAGAGTTTTCAAATACAACAGAATCTCTAAAACAACATGAGAATCAACTGAGGGAAGTGATAGGACAAGCAAAACTGATAATAATATTTTATTCATTGCACAATTGTTCCTCAAGTATATTTTCAAGTAATAAATAAAACTTGTTGTAAATAAGGCATGCGAAAGAATAAAAATATGTTGATGCAGATAATGGAATGAGAACACAACAATCAAGAGGAACCAATAAAGTAGTGATGGATAGAACTTGTCTTGAACGAGAACACAACAATCAAGAAGGAACCAAGAAAGTAGGACGTCAAAATCCTCAATTCTACACCACAATACAAAAAAGGCCAACTGCAAAAGAACGTAACCCATCTGGAAGAATAATTACTGTATCAACTACATCATAAAGGCTATTCAGCAAAATAACTGACTTCACACATTCCACAATCATCAAGAATGATATTAACCTTGACCAAAAATATCCATTCAAATAAAGGCCAGGATAAGAAAAAAAAAATTCAATACTCAATTATCTGCATCATGAAGGCTATTCAGCAAAACAACCAATTTCACACATTCCACAATGATCAAGCATGATAATTGATAGTTTAGCTTTGACCAAAACTTTCCATTCAAATGATGGTCTAGCATGATTTAAGTCACAGAACACAGCAACCTCAACATAAAGGTGTCCTAAAAGGAAGTACAAATGAGTAGAACATCGTTATTTTCTGTGAAAAGTAAGGAAATATAGAAAACATCACTCCAACATCAAACCCCCCCCTCAACTGCATCAAAGAGTCTATTAAATATAATCCTTAATAATTTTTCCAGAATAGGCAAGCACACTCATTTTGCATTGTAACAAGATCCGATGTTGCGAAACTGAAACGGAATGAGAACCTGCAAATAACAAAGCTTTTGCTTAACAAGAATAATGAAAAATAACTTTCATTAACAGATGCATGCAGATTGTACTACCGATAAACAGGGTATGGACATGGCAAGCTCAGTTTTGAATTGGCTTGACTCAAAGAAGTTCAAGGTCCAGCTTGAATCTACAACAATTATAACCCCACATGCAGGAAATCGAAGATTAGATGTAAACCATATACATACCTCTAACGCCTGCTAGTCTTTCCAATTGAACGTTTCCCAGAGAATAAATGCTTTGGCTTCAAATTAGGAATAACTCTATCAGCTTCTCCACGGCGAGCGGCTTTATTCCTAATCTTCACAGCTTTCTTTGATATCTTAATTGCCTTGAGTTTCTGAGCTGAGTCCTTGAATCCTTCTCCAGGTGTAACTTCACCAGGTGGTCGTGATTTTGATCTTGATCTCGTCCGCAGCTTCTTGCTGGATTGTTCACCATCAATATCCATAGCATCCTCATCATTACCTTCTCTAGCCAGTGACCTCTCGCGTTTACGACCTCTTTTAGAGACAGACCTGCTCCGAGCACGATTAATAGCTGCAGTGGGGTCCAATCCCAAAGTCGATAGCTGCCTTCCCATTCTATCAGTTGTGAATTTCCTGTCTTTGTCAAACTTTCTTGGCACTATGGGACGGCTCTCAGCAGTGCTCTTCTTCATTCTATGTTCCTGGATCAGCAAACTCTTTTTCTTTCTGATTTCAGCCAAAGCTTCTCGCTCCTCAGGGGTCAACTCTTTCCCGTCAATCTCAAAATCTTCTTCCTTTGCCTCTGCATACAGACGAAGCCCCTCTTCCCTTTCCAACTCTTCCAACCTCTGTAAAATATCTGGATCAACAAAATCATACACATTGTGCCCATCAAAAATCTCAGGCATTGCGTCCTCCTTCCATTCATCATCAGCCAAAATATAATGTTTCCTTAGGCTAGCAGAATAAACACCAGCTCCACCATTCTCATTTTCCAGATCTTTCTCAAGCTTCCTCTTTTCCTTCTCAACATTATCCTTTGCCCTGGCTTCCAAGACAGCCTGAGGAATACAAGGAGGCCGCTCTTTAGTGTCCCGAGGCTTTGGAATTGCAACATGAAACCGATTCAAACAATCATTCATCTTTTTTGATTTCATCTTCATTTCTACCCTTTGATTCAGAAGCCTCTCACAGGCAGCATTTTTCACAACAATTACTCCATCCTCAGTCAAAGTGCTCATGGTCAGCAAAACACCCTCATCATTAGGATCGCCACCCTGGGCTACTACAGTTTTGGTAGCCTCAGCCTTCATCTCCATTACCAACTTCATGTCATCCTCAGAAAGCTCTTCCATAGGCTGTAGATCAACCTTGTTGCAAACAATAATCAGTGGTTTATTGATGAACAATGACTTGATGCTATGGAATAGTGCTGCCTGTTGGGCTATGCTATATCCACAGGACCCTGAAATGTCCAAGAAGAATAGCACAGCAGCCCTTAGATGTGCCAATGCCGTGATGCTGCACATCTCTATAATGTTCCTGTCCTCAAATGGTCGGTCTAGAATCCCAGGAGTGTCAATAACTTGATAACGGAGATACTTGTAATCTGTGTGACCAACAAACAAGGACTTCGTTGTGAAGGCATATGGCTGGACATCCACATCAGCCCTTGTGATCTTATTTATAAAAGAGCTCTTTCCGACATTTGGGTACCCACAAATCAAAATGGTGCGAGTGTTGGGATCAATAGAGGGAAGCCTGGCCATGTGCTGACGTATTTGCTCCAAGTAAGCCAAGCTTGGACCAATACGCTTTATAACAGTGCACATGCGACCAAGAGCAGCAACCTTCAAACATTTGCACCGGTACAATGAGTCCCCATACTTGAGCAACCTTACATAATCTTTGCAAATCTTTCCAATAATATTCCTAGCAGTGTTGACCTGACCAAGGGCAAGCTTGTAGTGATCCTTGTTGTAAAGAACATGGAGGAGATCCCCATAGAATGGGTGGATGTCGTCTAGTCGAGGGAACTCATCAATGATCATAGAAAGTTTCTCATGGAAATTCTGCTGAGTAAACTTCACCTTCCGCATGTAGAATTGACGAAGACGGGAGATGGCATATCCTTTATGGACCACTGTTGGGGTCTGCCGTTGAGTGCGAGAAAGAATGATGTCAATGAAGTCCTTCCCAGATGGCACAACCGTGATCTTCTTGAAATTGTACTGCACCATCTTCTTATTATGTAATTAAGAAACCTTGACTATTCCTGAAAATTGCATTTCAAATGAAGAGCTAATCTACAGAAGAAATATCTTCAGAAAATAAAATGAAAATTTTAAACGAAAAGCTAATCAACAGAAGAAATATCTTAAGAAAAAAAAGGGAGAAACCAAAATACAACTCTCTGATAAATTAAGTTTCATGGATGTCATAACTAAACTTTAGGTGATTAAGCAGGTAACAAAGATTGTTATCTGTCCTTCATGTCAACTATATATATGTCAACTATATATATGCATGTTGCGTGGCCAACAGTCCTAGCCAATGGGTTTAATCATCCAGAAATTTATTGACATGCATCTAGGGCATGGATTTCTATATAGCAACATGGATTGTTGATAAGCTTTAGGTCTAAGAACTTTAGAAAATTAAATAAGGGCCTACAAAATTTACCTCATCCATTTAACCCATGCAAAATCATCTTTTCGTGAGCAGAGAAACATTAAGACAAATAACATTACATTTTAAAGATTATATAAATAGAGAAAAAACATAATGGAATCATCATTTAATAAGATGACTAATATTTGACTGTGTACTCTAGACATAAACATTTTTCATATTAAACTTCACATCATCCCTATAAAAACAATGTCCAATGAATGTGGCCTGTGGGAATTGAAGCATAATAACATGTCATATAATAAAGTGACAATAAAACATTCTTTTTGGCAGATGTATATGACCCTGTTTTCACATGAAAATGTTTGACCTTTGTCATTATTTTGGCTGGATGTGAAATGGTAGCCATCTTCCAAAAAGTTCCCAACATTGGTTCTTAAATATCAAATTAAAGATCAGCCCCCAAAAATTGGAGTAGATGTGTCATAAGGGAAAAAATATTAGAGTTTAAGAAAGGCAACTAGATGTAATTCTATTAACACTTTTTGCTGCATCTAACATTTTTTAGCTGCTTCTCTGTACGGTGACAAAAGCATGCAACTTTTACAGCATAGATGATGATTGCCGTTCTTTTCTAAATTAAGATCTGCTTCCTCCACTCTGCTCTATTCAGAACTAAGTCAACACTCAAATTACAAATAGTTATACTGTTTTTAATTATTTCTGTCCATATTAATTTAGGTCTACCTCTACCTCTATCCTTATCATGAATTATTAAAAGATCACTATTTCTAACTGGAGCATGCAAAGGTCTTCATTGTATATGTCCAAACCATCGTAATCAATTTTCTCTCATTTTATCTTTAATTAAGGCTACTCCTATCATTTCTTGTATATGTTTATTTCTAATTTTATTTTTTAAAGTTTTACTACATATCCATCTTAATATGCACATTTTTGTTACACTTAATTTATTCACATATTGTTTCAATATTTCAGATGTTCCATGTACCAAGAAATTTTAAAAAGAAATAGGTGAAAGTATGCATAATCATAAAACTTGTGAAATCACATTACCAGTTAGGAGAATATCCAAAAGGAAACTAAGAATATTCTTTCATGTTTATAGGATAAATCACTAAGCAGAGAGTGAAGGCGGTCATATCTATAAGATTGAAGCAGGTTTAACAGCCATTGAAGGGATGAATGTTCTCACAGAAACATATGCTGTGTGCGAGACAGAAAATGAAGCAATAAAACAAAAGAGGCTAATATGAGCTTCTGTAACCCACTAATGACAAATAAATTTCCCCAAAAGAATACATGCAGTTTCCAAGATCTAACCAAATTTAGAGATTTTAATAGACAGTATAAGATTTAAATATGTAACAAAGTTATTTGAAGAAACATCTCAAAGAAAATCACTTTATTCCAAGTTATGATGTAAATGTATAATTATAAACAATCAAATTATCAAACCATTCCCGTAAGTGCGGGGAAATATTATGAAGATATCATTAAGTCAAGCATCATAAGACTTATGCAAGCAGTGAAATAAGTAATGATCAGCAAACTGTACCAAGTAGCCAACCGAGCAATTACATCACATCATAACTCTTCATATACAGTTAAGAGTTTAAAATTCCTGAAATAAATAGTCTATCTATAATTTTTCTTGACTTTAGAAGCATAAAAACACTATCATTACATATCTGGTAATACATATTGGATGAGAAACCTAGGTTCAATATCCGCTTAAGATAAGTTAAAGCATGGTGCCTTCAACATTCTTTGGTTCACTGTTCGATGCCACAGTTGTCAAACAGCCTAGGGAACCCCAGGTGATGGACCCTCCTATAGCCTAGGCGATTAGGCTACAGCCCAATCAACAGACTTTGTACAATATTCAGAAAATAATATATACCTTTGTAAATTTCAATTATAGACGAAGATTGGAACTGCTTTCAATAAACTATCCCTCACAAATGACTCTTTGGATACGTCGCTAACAATCAAGCAAAATTTCTACTTCATAAAATTGTGCAGTTTATCACAGTTTTGTTATTTGCACTAAACTGATAGAAAACAACATATTCTCATCTTAACTCAGATTGTATGGCATACATTAATTATTGGACGTGGAAATGGATTCAAATCCAATAGAAACAATATATAAAGATAATCGACCAATTTAAACCAAGTATGCACATACGATTAATTTAAACAACTACTAAAAACAAGGCAAAGTTTCAGATCATAAGGATAGAGAACATATAGCAACAAATAATCCAAATCCAGCCGCAAAATAAACAAAGGAATGGACAAAAATTGATCAAATCTTCCGAGAGATAAGTCTATTTAGAGAACACCACTCGACAGGGCGGAAAGAGAGACGCGAGGGAGAGAGAAAGGGAGGGCGGAAGGAAAAGAGGTGAATAAAGGGAGGGCGGAAGAAAGAGAGGCGGAGTTACCTCGAAGCCCCTTCCGGATCCTCGCCGGTTGCCTCCGGTCGCTACTGCCCTAGGTCTAGGGTCGGCGTGCGGGTATGGGAGAGCCGGAGCGCTTTAGACAACGTCCTCTCCCTCCCTTTAAATGGTAGCAAGTAATCTATCCGTAATTTAAATATAAAAAAAAAAAAAAAAACCATATTCGATATATATTTTGAATAATAATTTATCTCATAATCCAAATTAGCCAAAGAAAAATGGGATCCTCGCCGGTTGCCTCCGGTCGCTACTGCCCTAGGTCTAGGGTCGGCGTGCGGGTATGGGAGAGCCGGAGCACTTTAGACAACGTCAAATGGTAACAAGTAATCTATCCAGTAATTTAAATATAAAAAAAATAAAAAAAACCATATTCGATATATAATAATAATTATCTCATAATCCAAATTAGCTAAAGAAAAATGATTATTCATATTATCATATATATTATAATTTAATATTTTTTAAAAAATAAAATTATCTTTTTTTTCAAACAAAACCATTCCCTTCTTTTTCTTTCTTTTCTTCTGTTTGACTATCATTATCTCTTTTCTCATATTTTTAAACAAAAATAAACCATAATATTATTATCCATAGAAAAAAAAATCAAAATAAAAAAATAAAATAAAAACAAAAATAAAAAAATATAGTTATAAGAAAACTCTAATTAAAAAAATAAAAAAAATTTAATTACTTTTTTTTATTTATAAAAAATAAATAAAAAATAAAAACTTAAATTGATTAAATTAATTTAAAAAATTAAATTAATTAAAAAATTAATTTTTTTAATTTTTTTAAAATTTTTTAATTTAATTTTTTAAATTAATTTTTTAAAGATTAATACGATATGCTACTCTAGTTGTTTGTTACTTGTATTGATGAATTATTAAATGCTATTTCTATATTATCAATATTGCTGACCCATTATTGTATTCAAAATATTTTTTTAGGTCGTACATAATTATTTCAAAATGAATGTTCATCGCTCATGGATGTATCAAAGGGTTAAGGATAATTTTTTTAATCCTGAATTTATTAATGGATTAAAAGAATTTATTGCATTTGCATGTAGTCAACCAGAGTGGATAGATGGATCTAGAATCAGATATCCATGTAATATGAGAAAGTGTTAGAATAAAGCTTATAGGGACGTTGAAATAGTTAAAATCCATCTTTGTAGAAAGGGTTTTCTATCCAGTTACTATAATTGGTACTACCATGGAGAAACTGAGGCTAGGAGAGAATCAAGCAATCAAGGGGCTGATATAGTTTATGAAACAATAGAGAATTACAATGTGGCAACAAAAAATTATGACATGGGAGCTAAAAATTATAATCAATACGAAAAATTATAATCAATATAAAGAAATGGTGATTGATGCAGAGGGTTCAGGCTTAAATCCAGGGCACTTTTATGAAGAACTAAATCCGGAAAGCCAACATTTCTATGACAATATAGGTGCTGCAAATGAACAATTATGGCCTGGGTGTAAAACTCATTCACAACTATCTGAGCAGCTCGGTTGCTGAACATTAAGGGTGAACATCACTTATCTGAAGCGGCATTTGATTCAGTTGTGATTGATACATTTTATAAAACAAAAAGATTATTGTATGGGATTGGTTTACTTGTTCAGAAGATTGACTGCTGCAAGAATAATTGCATGCTTTATTAGGGTGTAAATGCAGATTTGGAGTTTTGTAAAATTTGTGATGAACCCCAGTTTATGACAAGGAGAAGTTCAACTAGGACAAGACATGTGACTTTCAAAAAAATACATTACTTTCTACTGGTACCACGACTGCAAAGAATATATCAATTAGAGGTTACAGCTTTAGATATGAGATGGCATGCAGAATATGAAGAAAAATAGAATGTTATGCACCATCCGTCAAAATATATAGTATGGAAGCATTTTAATGATATGCATTCTAATTTTTCATTTGAAAAAAGAAATATCAGGCTTGCTTTATGCACCAACGGAGTTCAACCATTTGGATAATTTGGACAACAATTCTCTTGCTAGCCAATAATTATAACTATGCTTAATTTAATCCCTGGCTATACATGAAAGACTCTTCCATGTGTTTGATAGTGCTAGTACCAAGGCCATCAAATCTTAAAAAGAAGATAGATGTCTTTTTGCAACCCTTAATTTTGGAGCTAAAATTATTATGGGTAGAAGAGGTTATAACCTATGATATTTCAATGAAGCATAATTTCATTATGAAAGCAGCCCTAATGTGGACAAGTTGTAACTTTTCAACATATGTCATGCTTTCTGGATGGAGCATTGTTGGTCATTTAGCTTGACCTTATTGTATAAAGAATTCAGATGCTTTCACATTGTCTAGAAGTGGTAAGCAATCATGGTTTGATAATCATAGAAAGTTTCTGTCATCTAGCATCCATATAGAAAAAATAAGACTTCATTTCTTAAAAATACAGTGATTAAAAAAGATGCACCAACTATTATGAAATATTAGAGTGTATTGAGCATTTGGGGTTGATGAATGTTTTGAAAGATGGTACAGATGCAGTAAATGATCGGATATGAGAGAGCATGGATGAAGGAAAAAAAGTATTTTTTAAGAGTTGCTATACTGGAGCACAAATCTAATTTAACATAACCTTGATGTGATGCATATCGAATTTTGTTTTTTTTGAAAACATATTTCATACGGTGATGAATGTTCTAGGAAAGACAAAGGACACTGTTAAATCAAGAGAGGAACTTAATCAGTACTATTGGCATCCTGAACTTGCAAGATCAGCTGTTGATGGTAAATATCTAAAGGCTTGCTACACGCTTAATAGGAATTCGAAAGCTGTACTGTGTGATTGGTTGAAAGGATTAAAATTTCCTGATGGATATGCTTCAAACATGGGTAATTGTGTGGACATATATAAGTTAAGGGTTTTTTTGCATGAAAAGCCATGATTGCCATATTTTTATACAGTGGTTGATGCCCATAACATTTTGTAAATTACTGCCTGCCAAAGTTATATTTTTCAAAGAGCTAATAGCAAGAGTTATTAGTGTTAGGAATTGTATCCTAAAGCCAATCATTTGATGATTGTGCTAATGTAAATAGCATATAAATTGATATATTAATAAAAGTTATTTGGCAGTTTATTCATTACAAGAACATCTTCTTAAAACTCCTAATAGTAATGAAGCCCTTAGGATCTTCTTTCACGATAAAGGAGGATTTATCTTTGAAGGTCCTTAAAAGAGTTCCGACCAAATGATATACTATGACAGGGCCATAGTACTATCAATTATAGGACGTTGTATATCATATTTGTTGGTTGTCCTCTTAACCAAGGAGTGTAGAGACACTGGTATGACATACAGGTGAAAGTGTAGGAGTACATTTCACCGAACGTGACTCATTTTCGGATACTCTGCTGTCAAGAGTTAATCGAGAAGATATAGGTATAAGTATCCTTCAGACCTGAAGATCACAACCGGTGACTTGCAAGCAACTCATTGTACTTAGGTGCCGGACCACCTGGATTTCTAATCCAGCTACGAAAGGTTACTGGGTGCAGTCAAGTACTTGTGGTAGTCAGTTATGGATCAAGATGGAATTTGACCTATCCCGTTAAAAGGAGAAATGCTTGTGTTTCAATTTAGCAAGACCTTGGCCAAGGCACTTCATGTGAAGGTCACATGATCACTAAAGTTGAAATCACTTTATGGATTTGCTGTTTAGAGTTGACAGGCTCTTAAGCCATCCTTAGCATTTGTGGTCAAAAGGATGAATTATACGGTAACCATTTCTTAGGGTTCTTGAGTTTGCTCGGCAACTCTTCGACCTATCCGGACGTCGGGTTCCATTGCTAGATGGGCACATCGATTAGTATAGAAAGTTGTTTCTATGCTACCGGCTTAGGTTCGAACCTAGAGAGTCACATGCATAGAAGTTTCCTAGGATGATCTATTTGCTGATCAACGATTGAGAATCGTATATGATTTAATTAATCAATTTGATTGATTGAATTATCTCAATTGGGTTAAGTACAATTGAATAAGATTCAATTTGGTTTAAGTCTATTAGAAGGACTAATCAATTTCAAATATTGATTTAAAATTAGACTTGATTTGAATTTAAATAGATTCAGGACTAGCCAAATTTGATTTGGGCTAGGACCATGATCTATGTAGGTTCAGTCCAATAAATTCAAATCAGCTTAAACCAAAACCCAAACCCAAACCCCTCGCATAAGGATCTCACATGATGAGATAACTTGATTAAATTCTCATATAGAATTTAATTAATTTAATCTTCTCCAAACCATTTCGTTGGAATTCTAAGCATTAGAATTCATGTGAAATTAATGTGCCTCTTTGAATTAACCAACGATGGAATTCTAAGTGTTAGAATTCACATCTCTTTGGTTTTCGAATGTCAAAATTAACAAAACGTTGGAATTCTAAGTGTTAGAATTCAAACGTTGGAATTCTCTTGGAATTCCACACTGAACGTCGGAATTAACTAAACGTTGCGTCTCTTTCGTTTTCACGAGTCTCTTTCGTTTTCACCGAACGGAAGAATTCTAAGTGTTAGAATTCAATAGGCTAAAGGCTGAATTGAGCCTATAAATTAGAGACATTCTTCACCAGATTAACAACCGAACACACGATATGTCATGGATTGAAATTCTAAAGAGTTAGAACAAAAATCCTGGTGTGATTCTAGTGTTAGCAAAAGTTTGGTGGATCTTGGAGGAAGATTCAAGTGGAGGATTCAAGATCAGCAAAGTTATTTTTCTGAGCTAGCACTCCCGGAATCCGATCATTCGGGGGCTTCGCATGGACGATACTAGAGGCCGGACGATTGAACGGCTGCAGAGCACAAAGGATTTACCTACTGTTCTTAAGGTAAGTGATTTGATCCCTAGATCTTAAGGCAGGCTTCAAGACAAGTAGTATGACTTCTCATCTTGAAGATCAAGATATGATCTTGATTATTTAATTTATATATATAATTTAGATCAAACGATCCTATATATAAGGCAAAGATATGATCTTGATGCATGTTAGATAGATTAATATGTAATCTTTAAGTTTCCGCATTGATAATTGTTATCAAATTATTAAAATATGCATGCCTCGGAGGTTGTTTCTCCCTACGGTATCAGAGCATGGTTTCTAATTTATTACATGTAAATTAATGCTCTATTAATTTTGTAATCAAAGCTAAAATGGATCACCAGGCTATTCGATCACAGATGGATTAAAAATCCAAATTACCCATTCAATGAGGTATTCTGTGACATATTGCCGTGACATTATGGTTCTTGATGTTTAGTCAAAAGATAATTTAAATTAATTTTTGGCATCAAAACACAGATTACACACACTCTCAAAGATGTTTTATATTTGATACATATTGATGTTGTATAAAAGCATGATATTTGCATGTTTAGTATAAAAACATAGATATGAGATATGATGGCTTATTGTCTATGTTATGAAACATACAAATATTTATGAGAGTCTTATTTGAATGTCAAATATTTATTCATAATCTTTTTATATATGATCTAAATATAGGAATTATGAGTAGTTAAATAATGCAACTGATGCATGATCAAAATATATGATATGAAATATATTTAACCTTTGGGTTAGCTAAATCAAGTCCATAAAGGGTTAGACCCTAAGGTTTAAATCAAATGGACTATAAGAGTATTTGATCAAATCTAAATTAATTAGATTAGGTTAAGGATGCTCTAAATCAAACAATAGTTGTAGTTGATCATGTCCTTGTCTTTGATTAAACCAAATGGAAGTAGATTAGGCTCCGTGGTTGAGCATGAATCTCTTAGATGGTCAAATCAAAATTGGTTAACCATATGATGTCAAGGTAAGTTGGCAAGTTGCTCTAGGATCAACGATCGAATGGTTTTTAATTGGGAGCTACTCGTATTGATGCATCTTTAACGAGTTAATGGCATATCCCTCCCATCGATCTCACTTACCTGATCAATATGGTGAACCATTTATGATTCAGATCATTTACTGATTCGGATTGACCCATGCCTGTAAGAAAATCAGTCTGACTGATTTAGGTGCCACTTAACCTGACTTAATCTTGTTTCATTCTACCGATTCCATAGATTCAGTGGAGAACTTGATTAGTCAATTTATCTTACATTATTAAATCCTCTAAAATTATTAGGTCCTTAAAATGAAATAGTTATATGATAACTAGTTCATAGCCTCCCATTAAGGTGAGTGATAATGAGTCCGATGTCTTGATAATCATTGGAGGCACTCCATGCCTGGTGCTTGTCAACCATCGGAATTATCATTCATTATATGATAAGTCAGCGTAACTATTAATAAACAGTCAGGTGGGCCGAGCTTCACTCGGGCTTGGTTGTCTATAGATAGATTGCACTGATTATATCATTTAATGGTTGGACCTAACCAGAACTTTCAGTGGAGGCACTCCATGCCTGCTGAAGAGGAACATGGGGCAAAACTAAACACTAAGAATTGTTTGGGAAAACAATTGGTTTTGAACCTACTCTTAGATGCATATGGGTTGGCCAAGCTTCACTTGGGCCTGTATGTAGTCTATGTAGATCTTAGTGCCGACTAAAGAATTAAGAATAATTCTTTGAATTGGGGTGTAGAGGCTGCCAATTTGAATAAAATAGTGGAAGAATCTTTAGACTAAAGTCCAAGTCTTTAGACTGAATCAATTTATATACTACTAAACTTTAGTTTTTTCTTATGCAGAAAATGGCCACTAATTTATCATTAAGGTCCCTATTGATAGTGACAAGTTGAATGGTTTAAATTTCAATAGCTGGTTTAGAAAACTTAAGATTGTCCTTGAGCATGAGAGGATTCTATATATTCTGAATAATCCTGCACCAAGATACCTGATGCAAACACCAAAGTTCTGAGAGAGACACTTATCAGAAGTGGCTCAGTGATAGAACTAGCGTGCCTTGCATCATGCTAGCAGCAATGAATGATGAATTCGGTCGCCGTTCGAGAATGCTCAGCGGAAGAAATCATTCAAGCGTTGAATGAATCTTTCGGCACACCCGACGACGTTGAAAGGCACAAGACTAGTTGTGCTATTTTTAATGCTCAAATGAGGGATGGATCTCCTATCACTGATCATGTATTGTACATGATCGAGAAGATAGAACTCCTAAGCAAGCTCGGCTTTCCCCTACATGAGCAGTTGGGAAAAGATGCGATCCTGAATTCCTTGCCTCCATCCTTCCGACCTTTCCTTACTCATTTTCGAATGACAAAGCCTGCAGTCAACTACCACGGTTTGTTGGGGTTGTTACAGAACTTTGAGAAGGATAACCAGCTCTCTAAGGGTTTGGTTAATGTGGTTGAAGGATCTAAGGTAGGGCGTCAACCCTTTGGGAAAGGGAAGAAGAAAAAGAATAAGAAAAAGGTGCAACATGCTAGGACATCTATAAGGGGTCAGATGCAGAAGAAGAAAGTTGATAAAAGTCAAGCTAAATGCTTTCATTGCAAGATGCAAGGGCACTGGAAGAGGAACTGTCCTCTTTACATTGCCACACTTGATCCAAACAGGCCAAAGAAGAAAAAGGGCAAGATGTTGCTCAACAAGGTATTTATATGATAACACCTTGTAATTTTTCTGTATATGATAATCAGACCTGGGTATTGGATACCAGGAGTCCTTTTAACATTTGCAATTCATTGCAGGGACTACATGTCACTAGAAGATTTGAGGACAATGAAAGATTCCTTAATGTCGGCGATGAAAGATTAGTTCCAGTCTGGCATTAGGAGTTCTTGAAATAGTTTTCAATAGAAATGTCATTGTACTAAATGATTATCATTTTTGCCCAACGTTCTTGTTGAACGTAATTTCTGTAGGCCTTCTGGTCAAAAGTCATTATGAAATTTCAATAAAGGATGTTACTTTGAATATCATTATGAATGGAGTCACTGTAATGACTGGGCATTATCTAATGGCATTTATATATTATCACAGCCTATGAATGTAGTGTACAAATCAAGTAAGCGCCCTAGAATAACTGATGTCACAGATGTTTATCTTTGGCACCATAGGCTGGGTCATATCAACAAGAACAGATTAAACAGGTTAACTCAGGAGGGCATCCTTCAAGTTGATGATTGTGAATCATTAACTACCTGTGAATCCTGTCTTCTTGGTAAAATAACCAAGTCATCTTTTACTGAAAAGGTGAAAGAGCCAAAGAGCTATTGGGTCTAGTACATACTGATGTATGTGGACCAATGAGCACTTGTGCCAAAGTGGATATTACTACTTTATTACTTTTACAGACAACTTTCTAGGTTTGGTTATGTCTATCTTATGAGACATAAATCTGAGTCATTTAAAATGTTCAAACTATATCATAAAGAAGTAAAAAAATAAACAGAAAATGTATTAAGACCCTTTGATTAGATCGAGGAGGCGAATACCTTTCAAATGACTTTGTGACATATTTAAGGAAGAATGGATTCTCTCCCAATGGACTCCTCCAGGAACACTGCAGCATAACGTGTGTCGAAAGAAGGAATTGAACTCTGTTAGACATGGTTCGGTCCATAATGGGTTTTGCAAGCTTGCCAATATCATTTTGGGGATATGCATTAGAATCAGCTTGTCATATTCTCAATAAGGTTCCAAGTAAGTCTGTTTCTAAAACTCCACATGAGATGTGGTATGGACATAAACCAGTTATCACCTATCTGAGAGTCTGGGGGTGTCCGGCTTATGTGAAACGTGCAAAATCAGACAAACTTGAACCCAAATCTGACAAATATTTTTTTATCGGCTATCCAAAAGAAACCAAAGGATATTACTTCTACAATACTGAAGAACAAAAGTTGTTCATTAGTAATAGGGCAGTTTTTCTTCAAAAGGAGTTCCTTAGTGAAGGAACTGTTGAGAAATTATTGAAACATAATTGCCCCAACTTTGTTGATTTTGATGATTTCCAAAAGCCATGAGTACCTTAAAGAATACAATGTGTATATTATCAAAAACCTTGAGCTTATTCAAATTGAAGAGAATGAACTATCAATGGCTATATTAAATGAGTTTTGAATCTATTAGAAAAAGGAATTTCAAGCTCTATGCTTAAAAGATTTCAAAAGGAATTTTTACACATTATAATTCAATCGATGAATTCCTGGAACATGTCTTGAATCCATGATAAATGTCATATTTAATGTATTCAAGTCAAATTTATATTTTAAATTTAATTGGGACAAGTTTAAAGTCAATCAGAACATTTTTCTGATTTTTGTATCGGTCCCGAGCCGACTCAAGGGTTTCGAGTCGACTCCCCAAAATGTCTGATTTTCTCGAGTCGACCCTTGGTTTTCAAGAGTCGACCCCTGACTTCTTGCGAGCCGACTCCTGTCTGTGCGAGCCGACTCCGCTCAAACAACAGAACCCATGTCTTTTGAGCACTTCTCGAGTCGACTCCCCATTTTCCTCGAGTCGACTCCCGACTTTCAGGAGCCGACACTTTAGTTTTCGCGAGTCGACCCTTCAATGCTTAAAATGTTTCTATTTTTGGTAATCGACCTCGAGCCGACTCCCTCAGAGCTCGAGTCGACTCCACGAAATCTGGGCACGATTTTTAACGATGACACATCAGCCCCAACGGTTAGATTTTTGAATAACGGCTATTTTTCCTTGTCTCTAACAGATATATTTTGCAGATTCTATAAATAGAAAAGCTCTTTTCAACTCAGAAGAATCGATTTTGAAAATCAAAGAGAGAAAAGAATATCTTTTTGTTGAGAAATTATTGAAACATAATTGCCCCAACTTTATTGATTTTGATGATTCCCAAAAGCCATGAGTATCTTAAAGAAAACAATATGTTTATTTATCAAAAACCTTGAGCTTATTCAAGTTGGAAGGAATGAACTATCAATGGTCATATCAAATGTTTTTTGAACAGTTAGAAAAAGAAGTTTCAAGTTGTATGCTCAAAAGGATTTCTAAAAGGAATTTCATACATTGTATTTCAATCGATGAATTCTTGGAACATATCCTGAATCCATGTTAAAATGTCATATTCAATGTATTCAAGTCAAATTTATATTTAAAATTTAATTGGGACAAGTTTTAAAGTCAATCAGAACATTTTCTGATTTTTGTATCGGTCCCGAGCCGACTCATGAGTTTCGAGTCGACTCCCCAGTTTGCCTGAGTTTCTCGAGTCGACCCTTGGTTTTCAAGAGTCGACCCCTGAATTCTTGCGAGCTGACTCCTGTCTGTGCGAGCCGACTCCGCTCAAACAACAGAACCCATGTTTTTTGAGCACTTCTCGAGTCGACTCCCAGTATTCCTCGAGTCGACTCCCGACTTTCAGGAGCCGACACTTATGTTTTCGCGAGTCGACCCCTCAATGGTTAAAATGTTTCTATTTTTGGTAATCGACCTCGAGCTGACTCCCACAAAGCTCGAGCCGACTCCACGATTTCTGGGCGCGATTTTTAACGATGACACATCAGCCCCAACGGATATTTTTTTGAATAACGGCTATTTTTCCTTGTTCTAACGGCATATTTTTGCAGAATCTATAAATAGAGGAGTTCTTTTCAAATCAAAACAACCCAGAGAAAATCAAAAAGAGAGAAAAGAATATCATTTGAAAAGAGGGAAAAACAGAGCATATTGGAAAAATCTTTTTGCTCAAAGAGGAGTGATTCAAAAGGAGTGAAATCCAAGTAAGAGTTTCGTCCACTCCTTCTCATCATTCCACAAAAGCCAGAAGAAAATCCAAGTGCGTTTCAAAGGTCAAATCTGCGGATTTTCAAAAGAGGGAAAAGCTTCATCTCAACTCCAAAGCTTCAACGTCAAGAATCTAGCTGAGGCGTGATTCACACTTCTAAGAGGAGTTGAAGAGAAGAAGGGAGAAAGCCAAGCATCACCATCTGCAAATTATCAGGCTTTTCTAACCTTTTAATATTTGTACTTAATTTGTATATTTGCTCAAGGGGAGCACTTATTGTTCAAACTCTATAATTTTTTGTTTGCTGATTCAATCTATGGATTGAATTAGTGGAGGTTGGTATACCTCGTTACAAGCCGGAGTGCTTGTGTTGGGTTAGTTGTGAGCCCTAGAAAAACAACGTGTAGGGTTTTGTGCTGGTAAGCCCGAGTTAAAACCAGCTGGGTTCGTTGTGCACCCGGAAAACAACAAGTTTGAGTTGTGAGCTTGGAAAACAACTCGGCTGTAATCTAGAGAGATTATAGTGTGGACCCAAGTGAATCTTGGGAGTGGACGTAGGTGTTGGTTGCACCGAACCACTATAAAATTATCTTGTGTTTGCCGTGCCTATTTTCTCTTCTCTATCTCTCTTTATTAACTGCTTGTGCTTGCTTATTAGTTAATCTCACTTGCACATCTTGCTAACTAATCAATTAAAGTTAAAAAGTCTTAAATTTTTAAGAACCCAATTCACCCCCCCCTCTTGGGTTGCCATCTGGGCCAACAATTGGTATCAGAGCAAGTGCTCATTTAGAATTTGATCTCACGATCAAGGGCTAAAGATCATTATGGCAACACAAAGTGGTTCAAGTTTTGCTGAAGGTCATTCTACGAATAGACCTCCACTTTTTAATGGCTCAAACTATTCTTATTGGAAAGCTAGAATGAGGATATTCATTCAAGCTTCTGATTATGAGCTTTGGGGTGTTATATTAAATGGACCTAGTACACCCACACACCTTATTGATGGCACTATTGTTCCTAAACCCGAAAGGGATTGGAATGATAATGATAGGAGAATGGCTCAACTTAATGCTAAAGCCATTAATATTTTATATTGTTCCTTAGATCAAATGAATTCAACCGAATCTCAACTTGTAATTCCGCAAAAGAAATTTGGGATAGGTTGGAAATTACACATGAAGGAACAAACCAAGTAAAAGAATCAAAAATAAATATTTTGGTTCATAAATATGAATTGTTCACATGGAACAAACTGAAACCATCACATGCATGTTCACTAGATTCACTGATATTGTGAATGGTTTGAAAAGTCTTGGTAGAATTTATACTAATGCTGATCTTGTGCGCAAAATTCTTAGGTCACTACCAAGATCGTGGGAAGCAAAAGTCACTGCATCCAAGAAGCAAAGGACCTCAATGCACTACCTTTAGAGGAGCTTCTAGGATCCTTAATGACCCACGAGTTGACAATGAGGCAGCATGTTGAGGAGGAAACAAAAAGAAGGAAAACTTTTGCCCTCAAGACTGCAGAATTGGAAGAGAGCAGCAGTGAAAGTAATGATGAAGATGATGATGAAACTGCTCTCTTGGCCAAGAAGTTCAGAAGATTTATGAGAAAAAGGCCCTTCCATAAAAAGAAATTTGGAGCAAGATTTGAAGGAGAAAAGGAAAGAAAAAGGACAAGGAGAAAGAAAAAGAAAAGAGCCCTTAGTATGTTATGAGTGTAAAAAGCCAGGGCACTTAAGTATGATTGTCCTTTACTGAAAAAGGCCTACAAGAAAAAGAAGAAAGCTTATATGGCAACATGGTCTGAAGAATCTTCCTCGTCGGAAGAAGAAGAGCAAAAGGAAGTTGCCAATATTTGCTTCATGGCCAACGACGACGACAACGACAATGAGGTAAGTTCTGAAAACTCAAATGATGATTTTACATTTGATGAAATGTTTGAGGCTTTCAATGAACTTATGATTGATTTTAAATCCTTAAAAAAAAGTATAAGTTTTTGAAAAATGACAATATTAGTTTAGCTAAAAGTAAAAATGAATTAGCTTTAGAAGTTAAGAACTTAACTAATGAAAAAGAAGAACTTAGGAAAGAAAGAGATAATCTTAATCAAGAAAAAGATTCATTAAAATCTGAAACTAAAAACTCAACTAAAGATTTAAAAGATCAAATAGAAACTTTAGCTTTAGATAAAGAACAGCAAGCTAAAGAAATTGACTCTCTTAAGAAAGATGTTAAAAAATATAAGGACATTGTTGAGAAATTCACTTTAAGTTCAACTAAACTTAACATGATCCTAGATAGTCAAAAAGCTGTTTTTGACAAAGCTGGTTTAGGATATAACACATTAAGAAAACAGAAATCACTAAAGAATATTTTTGTAAAAGCCAACCAAAGTAATATAACTTGTTTTAAATGTAATGAAAAAGGTCACAAATCCTTTGAATGCAAAACATTAAAAATAACAACAAGTTAAATATTAAAGCTAAGAAAATATGGGTTCCGAAAGGAACAATTTTTATTGCTGCTAACCATGAAGGACCCAAGAAAGCTTGGGTACCTAAGCATAAAGTTTGATGATATTGCAGGAATGTCTTGTAGCCAAAAGATCAAAGAAAAAGTGGTACCTTGATAGTGGCTGCTCAAGACATATGACGGGTGACAAAGATGAATTCATCACCCTAGAAGAAAAGAAAGGTGGAGTTGTGACGTTTGGCGATAACGGTAAAGGTCAAATTATGGGCCTTGGTAAAGTTCGCATAACTCCATCTATAGTAATTGATAATGTACTTTATGTTAATGGTTTGAAGCATAATCTAATTAGCATAAGTCAATTATGTGATAAAAACTTTAATGTTTCATTTAAATCTTCTATATGCACTGTAACTAATTCTATTGATGATAGCATTGTATTTACTGGTTATAGACATGGCAATGTTTACTTAGTTGACTAGAAAAATTATCTTTGAGTGATCATTGCTTAATTGCTGACAATGCTAACATAAATGAAATTAGTTGGTTGTGGCATCGTAGATTAGGTCATGCAAGCACACACCTTATTTCAAAACTAATTAAAATGGATTTAGTTAAAGGATTACCTAAATTAGATTTTGAAAATAATAAAATATGTGATGCATGTCAATTTGGAAAACAAACTAGAAGTTCATTTAAATCTAAAAACTTTGTTTCAACTTCTAGGGGACTAGAGCTACTTCACATGGATCTTTTCGGACCAACTAGAACCACAAGTCTAGGAGGAAAGAAATATGGTCTAGTGATTGTAGATGATTATTCTAGATATACTTGGGTAATGTTTTTAGCTCACAAAGATGAGACTTTCTCGATGTTCCTGAAATTTTTCAAGAAAGTCACAAATGAGAAAAACACTACTATAGTATCTCTAAGAAGTGATCATGGAACAGAATTTGAAAATCACTTATTTGAAAATTTCTGCACTGAAAATGGAATTAATCATAATTTTTCAGCCCCTAGGACTCCACAACAAAACGGTGTAGTTGAAAGAAAAAATAGAACTCTAGAAGACATGGCCCGTACCATGCTATGTGAAAGCAACTTACCAAAGTATTTTTGGGCGGAAGCAATTAACACAGCATGTTACATCTTAAACAGAGCTTTAATAAGACCAATATTAAAGAAAACACCTTATGAATTATGGAATGAAAGAAAACCAAATATAAAATACTTTCATGCATTTGGATGTAAATGTTTCATTCATAATAATGGTAAAAACAACTTAGGAAAATTTGATGCTAAATCTGATGAAGGAATTTTTCTAGGTTATTCAACAACTAGTAAGGCATATAGAATCTTTAACAAGAAAACCTTAGTAGTTGAAGAATCCATTCATGTAGTTTTTGATGAATCTTTAGCAACTGGATCTGAAAAGATTGATGATGAGGAAGATACAAACATAATTGAAAAAGATCTTGAAAAACTTAATATTGAAGTATCTTCTGATCATGAACAAGAAGCTAAAGATGATGATTCACATAAGGACGATGATGTCAATATTGATCATAATGATGTAGATCTTCCAAGAGACTGGAGATATGCTCATAGTCATCCTAAGGAATTGATTATAGGCGATCCATCTCAAGGAATAAGGACTAGATCATACATGAGAAATATTAGTAATCATCTTGCATTTGTATCACAAATTGAACCTAAAACTATAGAAGAAGCTGAAAAAGATAATTGGATGTTAGCTATGCAAGAAGAACTAAATCAATTTACAAGAAATAATGTTTGGACCTTAGTTGAAAGACCTAAAAACATTCAGTAATAGGATCAAAATGGATTTATAGAAATAAACTAGATGAAAATGGCATTGTAATTAGAAACAAAGCTAGATTGGTTGCTAAAGGATATAATCAAGAAGAAGGTATTGATTTTGATGAAACCTTTGCACCTGTAGCTAGATTAGAAGCCATTAGACTATTACTTGCATTTGCATGTCATATGAACATTAACTTATTTCAAATGGATGTAAAAAGCGCATTTTTAAATGGATTTATTAATGAAGAAGTTTATGTAGAACAACCACCAGGTTTTGAAGATCACGAATTTTCAAATCACGTTTTTAAATTGCACAAAGCTTTATATGGTTTGAAACAAGCACCTAGAGCTTGGTATGATAGGTTAAGTAAATTCTTAATAGAAAATGATTTTACAAGAGGAAATGTTGATAAAACTTTGTTTTTAAAAAGAAAAAGTAAAGATTTACTTGTAGTACAAATATACGTAGATGACATTATTTTTGGTGCTACTAACGAATCTCTTTGTCAAGAATTTGCAAAGTTGATGCAGGGAGAATTCGAGATGAGCATGATGGGAGAACTCAACTTCTTCCTTGGACTCCAGATCAAACAAAGCAAAGAGGGAATCTTTATCAACCAAACCAAATACACAAGAGAACTACTCAAAAAGTTTGGTATGGAAACAATGAAACCCCTCGGAACTCCAATGAGTCCTTCATGCAAGCTGGACAAAGATGAAGAAGGTAAAAAGGTTGATCAAAAGTATTATCGAGGTATAATCGGATCCCTTCTTTATTTAACAGCAAGTAGACCAGATATCATGTTTTCAGTATGTTTATGTGCTAGATTTCAATCTGAACCTAAAGAATCACATTTAATAGCTGTTAAAAGAATTTAAGATATCTAAATGGAACTAAAAATGTAGGTTTATGGTATTCTAGAGACTCCACATTAAACCTAATTGCATATTCAGATTCTGATTATGCTGGATGTAAATTGGATAGAAAAAGCACAAGTGGTGCATGCCAATTCTTAGGTAGTAACTTAATCACATGGTTTAGCAAAAAGCAAAATTCAGTTGCATTATCAACTACTGAAGCTGAATATGTAGCAGCTGGAAGTTGCTGTGCGCAAATCCTATGGATTAAGCGACAACTTGAAGACTATGGTATCACACTTAATAAAACACCCATAAGATGTGATAACACTAGCGCAATCAACTTAACTAAAAATCCAATTCAACACTCAAGAACAAAACACATAGAAATTAGATATCATTTTATAAGGGAACATGTAGCTAATGATGAAATTTGTTTAGATTATGTAAACACTGAAGAACAATTAGCTGACATATTCACTAAACCTTTAAATGAAGAAAGATTTTGTTATCTTAGAGGAGAATTAGGAATTTGTAATCCTTTTGAATAAATTTTGAAATCTCTAAGGAAATATATCTAGAATTCTTTCAAATTCTCAAAATCTTAAGGAAATTTTATCTAGAACTCATATCAATTTGATCTCTCAAAGTCCATGATTTTTAATCATACTCAAAGATCAAATTTCGGACTTAATTCGGATTCTCTGAATCTCATCTAATTTTTCTCTGAATTGTCCGGGAGCCGACTCGAGAGTTTCGGAGTCGACTCGAGTTTCTGCTGAAACTCAGGAGTCGACCCCTCCTCTGAGCGAGTCGACTCGAGATCGTGTCCGTGCTCTGTGACTTGTCGCGAGCCGACTCCACACTTTGCGCGAGTCGACTCGACGTGGTCCCAGTCGATTTATTTAGGGCACGAGTCGACCCGACGGACATTCCATTCTTCCAAAATCTTCCAAATCCTCTCCAAAACCTTCCCAAAACCCTCCAAACTTCAATTAACCCTGATTAAACAATCCTTCAAGATCAATGGCACCTAAAACCCGAGGAGCAAGCTCGAGTGGCGCCGGTGTGAAGAGAAAAAGGACCGTCCGACGACCCGTCCGCGAGCCGTCAACGGATTCCTCTTCTACGCCTTCGGCTAGTGATCCTCCAGCTCCAGCTCCAGCTCCTACCCCCCAGGTAGATCTCCTAGCCAGTAGGATAGTAACCACTGGAAGGAAAGTGGATTTCGAGATTGTTTGAGAATGAGGGATTTATCATTGGTAGGCAACTTATCGAGATGGGTTTTGAGATATTTGTTCTTTGGATTGCCCAACTTATCCTGCTTTGGTCAAAGAATTTTACAAGAACTTGTCTAGAGGAGATGATGGCCTTGTAAGCAAGGTTAGAGGCATCAGTTTAAACATTACATCCTCCATTCTTTCTAGACTTTTGAAGTTACCATTATCTGGACCTTCTACATTTGCCCCTGAAGATAGGTCTCCTGCTCTCAATCGTCTTTTGAACGGAACTTTGAGGGATTTGAGGAAGTCTTTGCAAGTCAACTACCATTGGAACTAAGGCTTCTACACAATATTTGCAGCAGGATCTTATTTCCCAAGACAGGCCGGTTTGACTATGTTTCAGAACGAGATATCTTTGTCATGGATGCAGTTGTATCTGGAAAACCAATCAATCTGCCTAGGATGATGATTTGGTATATTGCAGACTGTGGCGGGAAGAAGAAATCGAGCTTACCCTATGGCATGGTTTTGACTAAATTATTTCTTAGCCAAGGGATTGTGTTCAGTGATAGTGAGCCAAAGAAAGAGTTAAGACATACAGATATTATACTTTGGCTACAATTCATCGCATGGGGTTTATTAAAAAAATGGAAGTTGGGAGAAAGACTGTACTGAGGATAGAGACTTAGATGCAGAGGCACCCAGACCTTCCTTGAGACATTCATCTCCGGAGCCTCCTCAGCATTCATCTATTCCAGATTCTATTCCAGCTCCTACTTCAGATCCTACCCGCTCCTACTATTGATCCTGCACAGTCTTCCACAGTTTCATCTGCTAGTTTTTCTGATACTCAGTTGGATCAACTTCGATCTTTATTCAAGTCTGAGTTATGATCAAGAAAAGAGATTGAAAGATGAATTTAATGATAAGTATATGAACTTAAAAGAAGCATTGTATTCTCTCAGTGATCGTGTTGCATTGATTGAGTCCACTCTTAGCTCATCTTCCGGTTCCTTAAGTGAAAATTTAAAGAATATCTTTGGAGAGCTTAAGGACATTTGCGGTGATTCGGAGACTTACTCACAATGCAACGCAGAGCTTCAAGATAAAATCACTTCTGCTTGCACTTTGTTGATGAAAACTTAAAGACTATGTAAGGCTTCAATGCGAAGGAATGAAGCAAATTGTAGATCATTTGAATAGAATCACAAGAAGAAATTTTTAAGTTTTCATGTAACCTTTTTGATGTAGTAAATTTACTTTCAATGCAATGTACAAGTTTATTTCCATGTACTTTCATTTTGAAGTAATGAGAATGTTTGATGCTTCACTTTTTCTATTTCAATTGTGAGTACCCTTGAATATCTTTGAATGCTTATGTTTAAATTGATATAATTTTGAATATCTCAATACTCAATTGATAACTTAGATGCTGAATGAATTCGAATGAGTTTAATCAATTTGATGCTCTGATGCATCTCAACCTTTTTGTTGATTACAAAAAAGGGGGAGAGATTTATATGAATTAATCGTATATTGCATCATCTTTTTAATTGCCCTAATTAAATAAGGGGAGAGAATTAAATAAGAAAAAAATATATGTTTCATATAAGGGGAAGAGATAAATTGAATTTCATAAAGGAATTGCTTAAGTTTTTGATTTTGAAAAATTTTGAATGATTTATAAGATTAAGGTTCATAGGGGGAGCTACCTCATTGAGGGGGAGCCTTTCCATGAACACAAAAGTTGATTTTGGAATCACAAATTTTTTCAATTTTATAATGCATATACTCAATGTTTTTGTCATCATCAAAAAGGGGGAGATTGTTGAGAAATTATTGAAACATAATTGCCCCAACTTTATTGATTTTGATGATTCCCAAAAGCCATGAGTATCTTAAAGAAAACAATATGTTTATTTATCAAAAACCTTGAGCTTATTCAAATTGAAGGAATGAACTTCAATGGTTATATCAAATGTTTTTGAACAGTTAGAAAAAGAAGTTTCAAGTTGTATGCTCAAAAGGATTTCAAAAGGAATTTTACATTATATTTCAATCGATGAATTCTTGGAACATGTCTTGAATCCATGTTAAATGTCATATTTAATGTATTCAAGTCAAATTTATATTTTAAATTTAATTGGGACAAGTTTTAAAGTCAATCAGAACATTTTCTGATTTTTGTATCGGTCCCGAGCCGACTCATGAGTTTCCGAGTCGACTCCCCAGTTTGCCTGAGTTTCTCGAGTCGACCCTTGGTTTTCAAGAGTCGACCCCTGAATTCTTGCGAGCCGACTCCTGTCTGTGCGAGCCGACTCCGCTCAAACAACAGAACCCATGTTTTTTGAGCACTTCTCGAGTCGACTCCCAGTATTCCTCGAGTCGACTCCCGACTTTCAGGAGCCGACACTTATGTTTTCGCGAGTCGACCCCTCAATGGTTAAAATGTTTCTATTTTTGGTAATCGACCTCGAGCCGACTCCCTCAGAGCTCGAGTCGACTCCGCGAATTCTGGGCGCGATTTTTAAATGACACATCAGCCCCAACGGTAGATTTTTGAATAACGGCTATTTTTCCTTGTCTCTAACGGATATATTTTTGCAGAATCTATAAATAGAGGAGTTCTTTTCAAATCAAAACAACCCAGAGAAAATCAAAAAGAGAGAAAAGAATATCATTTGAAAAGAGGGAAAAACAGAGCTTATTGGAAAAATCTTTAGCTCAAAGAGGAGTGTTTCAAAAGGAGTGAAATCCAAGTGAAGATTCGTCTACTCCTTCTCATCATTCCACAAAAGCCAGAAGAAAATCCAAGTGCGTTTCAAAGGTCAAATCTGGATTTTCAAAAGAGGGAAAAGCTTCATCTCAACTCCAAAGACTTCAACGTCAAGAATCTAGCTGAGGCGTGATTCACACTTCTAAGAGGAGTTGAAGAGAAGAAGGGAGAAAGCCCAAGCATCTACCATCTGCAAATTATCAGGCTTTTCTAACCTTTTAATATTTGTACTTAATTTGTATATCTGCTCAAGGGGAGCACTTATTGTTCAAACTCTATAATTTTTGTTTGCTGATTCAATCTGTGGATTGAATTAGTGGAGGTTGGTATACCTCGTTACAAGCCGGAGTGCTTGTGTTGGGTTAGTTGTGAGCCCTAGAAAAACAACGTGTAGGGTTTTGTGCTGGTAAGCCCGAGTTAAAACCAGCTGGGTTCGTTGTGCACCCGGTAAAACAACAAGTTTGAGTTGTGAGCTTGGAAAACAACTCGGCTGTAATCTAGAGAGATTATAGTGTGGACCCAAGTGAATCTTGGGAGTGGACGTAGGTGCTGGTTGCGCCGAACCACTATAAAATTATCTTGTGTTTGCCGTGCATATTTTCTCTATCTCTATCTCTCTTTATTAACTGCTTGTTCATTGCTTATTAGTTAATCTCACTTGCACATCTTGCTAACTAATCAATTAAAGTTAAAAAGTCTTAAATTTTTTAAGAACCCAATTCACCCCCCCCTCTTGGGTTGCCATCTGGGCCAACACTTTTGAAAAGAGGGAAAAACAGAGCATATTGGAAAAATCATCTAGCTCAAAGGAGAGTGATTCAAAAGGAGTGAAATCCAAGTGGAAGCTTCGCCTGCTCCTTCTCATCAATCCACAAGAGCCAAAAGAAAATCCACAAGCATTTCAAAGGTCAAATCGGAGGATTTTCAAAAGAGGAAAAAGCTTCATCTCAACTCCAAAGACTTCAACGGTCAAGAATCTTGCTGAGGCGTGATTCAACGTTTCAAGAGGAGTTGAAGAGAAGAAGGAAGAAAGCCCAAGCCTCTACCATCTGCAATACTATCAGGCTTTTCTAACCTTTTAATATTTTGTACTTCATTTGTATATTTGCTCAAGGGGAGCACTTCATTGTTCAAAACTATTATTCTTATTGTTTGCTGATTCAATCAGTGGATTGAATCAGTGGAGGTTGGTAGACCTCGTTACAAGCCGGAGTGCTTGTGTTGGGTTAGTTGTGAGCCCTAGAAAAACAACGTGTAGGGTTTTGTGCTGGTAAGCCCGTGTTAAAATCAGCTGGGTTCGTTGTGCACCCGGTAAAACAACAAGTTTGAGTTGTGAGCTTGGAAAACAACTCGGCTGTAATCTAGAGAGATTATAGTGTGGACCCAAGTGAATCTTGGGAGTGGACGTAGGTGTTGATTGCACCGAACCACTATAAAATTATCTTGTGTTTGCCGTGCCATATTTTCTCTTTCTCTATCTCTTTATATTTGCTTGTGCATTGCTTATTAGTTAGCCTCTCACTTGCACATCTTGCCAACTAATCATTTAAAGTTAAAAAGTCTTAAATTTTTAAGAACCCAATTCACCCCCCCCCCTTGGGTTGCCATCTGGGCCAACAATTGGTATCAGAGCAAGTGCTCATTTAGAATTTGATCTCACGATCAAGGGCTAAAGATCCATATGGCAACACAAATTGGTTCAAGTTTTGCTGAAGGTCATTCTACGAATCGACCTCCTTTATTTAATGGAACCAACTATTCATATTGGAAAGCTAGAATGAGAATATTCATTCAAGCTTCGGACTATGAATTGTGGGGAGTAATAATAAATGGACCTAGTACACCCACACACCTTATTGATGGCACTATTGTTCCTAAGCCCGAAAGGGATTGGAATGATAATGATAGGAGAATGGCACAACTAAATGCTAAAGCCATTAATATTTTATATTGTTCCTTAGATTCAAATGAATTCAACCGAATCTCAACTTGTAATTCCGCAAAAGAAATTTGGGATAGGTTGGAAATAACACATGAAGGAACAAACCAAGTTAAAGAATCAAAGATAAATATTTTGGTTCATAAATATGAATTATTCACATGGAACAAACTGAAACCATCACATGCATGTTCACTAGATTCACTGATATTGTGAATGGTTTAAAAGTCTTGGTAGAATTTATTCTAATGCTGACCTTGTGCGCAAAATTCTTAGGTCACTACCAAGATCGTGGGAAGCAAAGTCACCGCTATCCAAGAAGCAAAGGACCTCAATGCATTACCTTTAGAGGAGCTTCTAGGATCCTTAATGACCCACGAGTTAACAATGAAGCAGCATGTTGAGGAGGAAACAAAAAGAAGGAAAACTCTTGCCCTCAAGACTGCAGAAATGGAAGAGAGCAGCAGTGAAAGTAATGATGAAGATGATGAGAAACTGCTCTCTTGGCCAAAAAATTCAGAAAGTTTATGAGAAAAAGGCCCTTCCATAAAAAGAAATTTGGAGCAAGAATTGATGGAGAAAAAAAGAGAAAGGACAAGGAGAAAGAAAAAGAAAAAGAGCCCTTAGTATGTTATGAGTGTAAAAAGCCAGGGCACTTTAGTATGATTGTCCTTTGCTGAAAAAGGCCTACAAGAAAAAGAAGAAAGCATACATGGCAACATGGTCTGATGAATCTTCCTCGTCGGAAGAAGATGAGCAAAAGGAAGTTGCCAATATCTGCTTCATGGCCAACGACGACGACAACGACAATGAGGTAAGTTCTGAAAACTCAAATGATGAATTTACATTTGATGAAATGTTTGAGGCTTTCAATGAACTTATGATTGATTTTAAATCCTTAAAAAAAAGTATAAGTTTTTGAAAAATGACAATATTAGTTTAGCTAAAAGTAAAAATGAATTAGCTTTAGAAGTTAAGAACTTAACTAATGAAAAAGAAGAACTTAGCAAAGAAAGAGATAATCTTAATCAAGAAATAGATTTGTTAAAATCTGAAACTAAAAACTCAACTAAAGATTAAAAGATCAATTAGAAACTTTAGCTTTAGATAAAGAACAGCAAGCTAAAGAAAATGACTCTCTTAAGAAAGATGTTAAAAAATATAAAGACATTGTTGAGAAATTCACCTTAAGTTCAACTAAACTTAACATGATTTAGATAGTCAAAAAGCTGTTTTTGACAAAGCTGGTTTAGGATATAACACATTAAGGAAACAAAAATCTTAAAGAATATTTTTGTAAAAGCTAACCAAAGTAATATAACTTGTTTTAAATGTAATGAAAAAGGTCATAAATCATTTGAATGCAAAACGTTAAAGAATAACAACAAGTTAAATATTAAAGCTAAGAAAATATGGGTTCCGAAAGGAACAATTTTTGTTGCTACTAACCATGAAGGACCCAAGAAAGCTTGGGTACCTAAGCATAAAGTTTGATTATATTGCAGGAATGTCTTGTAGCCAAAAGATCAAAGAAAAAGTGGTACCTTGATAGTGGCTGCTCAAGACATATGACGGGTGACAAAGATGAATTCATCACCCTAGAAGAAAAGAAAGGTGGAGTTGTGACGTTTGGCGATAACGGTAAAGGTCAAATTATGGGCCTTGGTAAAGTTCGCATAACTCCATCTATAGTATTGATAATGTACTTTATGTTAATGGTTTGAAGCATAATCTAATTAGCATAAGCCAATTATGTGATAAAAACTTTAATGTTTCATTTAAATCTTCTTATGCACTGTAACTAATTCTATTGATGATAGCATTGTTTTACTGGTTATAGACATGGCAATGTTTACTTAGTTGATCTAGAAAAATTATCTTTGAGTGATCATTGCTTAATTGCTGACAATGCTAACATAAATGAAATTGGGTTGTGGCATCGTAGATTAGGTCATGCAAGCACACACCTTATTTCAAAACTAATTAAAATGGATTTAGTTAAAGGTTACCTAAACTTAGATTTTGAAAATAATAAAATATGTGATGCATGTCAATTTGGAAAACAAACTAGAAGTTCTTTCAAATCTAAAAATGTTGTTTCAACTTCTAGGGCTTTAGAGCTACTTCACATGGATCTTTTCGGACCAACTAGAACCACAAGTCTAGGAGGAAAGAAATATGGTCTAGTGATTGTAGATGATTACTCTAGATATACTTGGGTAATGTTTTTAGCTCACAAAGATGAGACTTTCTCGATATTCCTGAAATTCTTCAAGAAAGTCACAAATGAGAAAAACACTACTATAGTATCTCTAAGAAGTGATCATGGAACAGAATTTGAAAATCACTTATTTGAAAGTTTTTGCACTGAAAATGGAATTAATCATAATTTTTCAGCCCCTAGGACTCCACAACAAAATGGTGTAGTTGAAAGAAAAATAGGACTCTAGAAGACATGGCCCGTACCATGCTATGCGAAAGCAACTTACCAAAGTATTTTGGGCGGAAGCAATTAACACAGCATGTTACATCTTAAATAGAGCTTTAATAAGACCAATATTAAAGAAAACACCTTATGAATTATGGAATGAAAGAAAACCAAATATAAAATACTTTCATGCATTTGGATGTAAATGTTTCATTCATAATAATGGTAAAAACAACTTAGGAAAATTTGATGCTAAATCTGATGAAGGAATTTTTCTAGGTTATTCAACAACTAGTAAGGCATATAGAATCTTTAACAAGAAAACCTTAGTAGTTGAAGAATCCATTCATGTAGTTTTTGATGAATCTTTAGCAACTGGATCTGAAAAGATTGATGATGAGGAAGATACAAACATAATTGAAAAAGATCTTGAAAAACTTAATATTGAAGTATCTTCTGATCATGAACAAGAGGCTAAAGATGATGATTCACATAAGGACGATGATGTCAATATTGATCATAATGATATAGATCTTCCAAGAGACTGGAGATATGCTCATAGTCATCCTAAGGAATTGATTATAGGTGATCCATCTCAAGGAATAAGAACTAGATCATACATGAGAAATATTAGTAATCATCTTGCATTTGTATCACAAATTGAACCTAAAACTATAGAAGAAGCTGAAAAAGATAATAATTGGATGTTAGCAATGCAAGAAGAACTAAATCAATTTACTAGAAATAATGTTTGGACTTAGTTGAAAGACCTAAAAATCATTCAGTAATAGGATCAAAATGGGTTTTAGAAATAAATTAGATGAAAATGGCATAGTAATTAGAAACAAAGCTAGATTGGTTGCTAAAGGATATAATCAAGAGAAGGTATTGATTTTGATGAAACCTTTGCACCTGTAGCTAGATTAGAAGCCATTAGACTTTACTTGCATTTGCATGTCATATGAATTTTAACTTATTTCAAATGGATGTAAAAAGCGCATTTTTAAATGGATTTATTAATGAAGAAGTTTATGTAGAACAACCACCAGGTTTTGAAGATCATGAATTTTCAAATCACGTTTTTAAATTGCACAAAGCTTTATATGGTTTGAAACAAGCACCTAGAGCTTGGTATGATAGGTTAAGTAAATTCTTAATAGAAAATGATTTTACAAGAGGAAATGTTGATAAAACTTTGTTTTTGAAAAGAAAAAGTAAAGATTTACTTGTAGTACAAATATACGTAGATGACATTATTTTTGGTGCTACTAACGATTCTCTTTGTCAAGAATTTGCAAAGTTAATGCAGGGAGAATTCGAGATGAGCATGATGGGAGAACTCAACTTCTTCCTTGGACTCCAGATCAAACAATGCAAGGAGGGAATCTTTATCAACCAAACCAAATACACAAGAGAACTACTCAAAAAGTTTGGTATGGAAACAATGAAACCCCTCGGAACTCCAATGAGTCCTTCATGCAAGCTGGACAAAGATGAAGAAGGTAAAAAGGTTGATCAAAAGTATTATCGAGGTATTATCGGATCCCTTCTTTATTTAACAGCAAGTAGACCAGATATTATGTTTTCAGTATGTTTATTTCAATCTGAACCTAAAGAATCACATTTAATAGCTGTTAAAAGAATTTTAAGATATCTAAATGGAACAAAAATGTAGGTTTATGGTATTCTAGAGACTCACATTAAACCTAATTGCATATTCAGATTCTGATTATGCTGGATGTAAATTAGATAGAAAAAGCACAAGTGGTGCATGCCATTCTTAGGAAGTAACTTAATCACATGGTTTAGCAAAAAGCAAAATTCAGTTGCATTATCAACTACTGAAGCTGAATATGTAGCAGCTGGAAGTTGCTGTGCGCAAATCCTATGGATTAAGCGACAACTTGAAGACTATGGTATCACACTTAATAAAACCCATAAGATGTGATAACACTAGCGCAATCAATTTAACTAAAAATCCAATTCAACACTCAAGAACAAAACACATAGAAATTAGATATCATTTTATAAGGGAACATGTAGCTAATGATGAAATTTGTTTAGATTATGTAAACACTGAAGAACAATTAGCTGACATCTTACAAAACCTTTAAGTGAAGAAAGATTTTGTTATCTTAGAGGAGAGTTAGGAATTTGTAATCCTTTTGAATAAATTTTGAAACCTCTAAGGAAATATATCTAGAATTCTTTCAATTCTCAAAATCTTAAGGAAATTTTATCTAGAACTCATATCAATTTGATCTCTCAAATCCATGATTTTTAATCATACTCAAAGATCAAATTCCGGACTCATTTCAGATTCTCTGAATCTTAATTTTTTTCTCTGAAATGTCTCGGAGCCGACTCGAGAGTATCGGAGTCGACTCGAGTTTCTGCTGAAACTCAGGAGTCGACCCCTCCTCTGAGCGAGTCGACTCGAGATCGTGTCCGTGCTCTGTGACTAGTCGCGAGCCGACTCCACACTTTGCGCGAGTCGACTCGACGTGGTCCCAGTCGATTTATTTAGGGCACGAGTCGACCCACGGACATTCATCGTTTCAAATCTTTCCAAACTCTCCAAAACTTTCCCAAACCCTCCAAACCTCAAAAACCTCTGATTAACCACTCCTTCAAGATCAATGGCACCCAAAACCCGTGGAGCTAGCAGTGGCGCCGGTTTGAAGAGAAAGAGGACCGTCCGACGACCCGTCCGCGAGCCGTCTCGGATTCTCCTCTACCCTTCGGAGTGATCCTCCTGCTCCAGCTCCTACCCTTCAGGTAGATCTTCTAGCCAGTAGAGTTGTACCACAGGAAGGAAGGTTGATTTTGAATTGTTTGAGAATGAAGGATTTATGTTGGGTAGACAGTAATTGAGATGGGATTTGAGAAATTTGTTCTTGGACTGTCCCACTACCCTGCTTTAGTTAAAGAGTTTTACAAGAATTTGACTAGAGGAGATGATGGCTTAGTGAGCAAGGTGAGAGGCATTGGTTTGAACATCACTCCTCTATTCTATCTAGATTATTGAAATTACCCTTGTCTGGACCATCCACATTTGCCCCAGAGATAGATCTCCAGCCTCACTCGATTATTGAACAGAAATTTTGAGGATTTGAAGAAGTTTTGCTAGTCAATTGCCTTGGAGTTAAGATTACTTCACAATATCTGCAGCAGGATTCTTTTCCCAAAACAGGCAGATTTGACTATGTTTCTGAGAGAGATATTTTTGTATGGATGCTGTTGTTTCTGGGAAGCCCATCAATCTACCTAGGATGATTTTGGTATATTGCAGATTGTGGCGGGAAAAAGAAATCAGTTTGCCCTATGGCATGGTTTAACTAAATTATTTCAAGCCAAGGGATTGTGTTAGTGATAGTGAGCCAAAGAAGGAATTAAGACATACTGATTATTATACTTTGGCTACTATTCATCGATGGGGTTTGTTAAGAAAAATGGAAGTTGGGAGAGAAAGAATGTTACAGAGGACAGAGCATAGATGCTGAGGCCCCAGACCTTCTGAGACATTCATCACCTGAGCCTCCTCAGTATTCCAGATCTGTTCCTGCTCCTGCTTCAGCCCCTGCTCCCTGTTGCTCCTGCTCAGTCTTCACTTTTCATCTGTAGCTTTTCTGATACACAGTTAGATCAACTTGATCATTATTCAAATCTGAGTTAAGTGATCATGAAAATAGACTGAAAGAAGAATTTGATGAAAAGTTTATGAATTTAAAAGAAGCCTTTATTCTCTTAGTGATCGGTTGCATTGATTGAGTCTACTCTCAGTTCATCTACCGGCTCCTTAAGTGAAGATTTAAAGAATATCTTTGGAGAACTTAAGGATATCTGCGGTGACTCGGAGACATATCCCAATGCAACGCCGAGCTTCAAGATAAAATCACTTCTGCTTGTACTTTTGTTGATGAAAAACTCAAAGACTATGTTAGACTTCAATGTGAAGGAATGAAGCAAATTGTTGATCACTTGAATAGAATTACTAGAAGAAATTTTTAAGTTTTCATGTAATCTCTTTTTGATGTAATCAAGTTTACTTTCAATGCAATGAGCAAGTTTACATTTTCATGTACTTTCATTTTGAAGTAATGAGAAAGTTTGATGCTTTACTTTGTCTATTTCAATTGTAAGTATCTTGAATTTCTTTGAATGATAATCCTCAATTGATAATTAAATGGAAAAAGATAAAGAATGTTATTGATCTTCCTAACCTTTTTGTTGATTACAAAAAAGGGGGAGAGTTTTTATTAATCGTATATGAATTAATTAAAGTTTAATTTTGAAACATAAGGGGAAGAGATAAATTGAATTTCATAAAGAAAATGCTTAAGTTATTTTGAAAAATTTTGAATGATTTATAAAATTAAGGTTCATAGGGGGAGCTACCTCATTGAGGGGGAGCCTTTCCATGAACACAAAGTTGATTTTGGAATCACAAATTTTTCAATCATAATGCATATACTCAATGTTTTTGTCATCATCAAAAAGGGGGAGATTGTTGAGAAATTATTGAAACATAATTGCCCCAACTTTATTGATTTTGATGATTTCCAAAAGCCATGAGTACTTAAAGAAACAATGAGTTATTTATCAAAAACCTTGAGCTTATTCAAATTGAAAGAATGAACTATCAATGTTAATAATGAGTTTTGAATCAATTGAAAAAGTTTCAAGCTCTATACTTAAAAGATTTCAAAAAGGAATTTTTACACATTATAATTCAATCAATGAATTCTTGAAATGTCTTGAATTCATGATTAATGTCATATTTAATGTATTCAAGTCAAATTTATATTTAAATTTATTGGGACAATTTTAAAGTCAATCAGAAATTTTCTGATTTTTGTATCGTCCCGAGCCGACTCAAGAGTTTCCGAGTCGACTCCTGATTTTCTCGAGTCGACCCTTGGTTTTCAAGAGTCGACCCCTGACCTTGCGAGCCGACTCCTGTCTGTGCGAGCCGACTCCGCTCAAACAACAGAAACCATGTTTTTTGAGCACTTCTCGAGTCGACTCCCCATTTTCTCGAGTCGACTCCCGACTTTCAGGAGCCGACACTTTTTTTCGCGAGTCGACCCTGTTAAAATGTTTCTATTTTGGTAATCGACTCGAGCCGACTCCCACAGAGCTCGAGTCGACTCCCGAAATCTGGGCGCGATTTTTAACGATGACACATCAGCCCCAACGGTAAGATTTTTGAATAACGGCTATTTTTCTTGTCTCTAACGGATATATTTTTGCAGAATCTATAAATAGAGGAGCTCTTTTCAAATCAAAGAAGAGAAAATCAAAGAGAGAAAAGAATATCTTTTGAAAAGAGGGAAAAACAGAGCTATTGGAAAAATCTTAGCTCAAAGAGAGTGATTCAAAAGGAGTGAAATCCAAGAGGAAGATTCGTCTGCTCCTTCTCATCAATCCACAAGAGCCAAAAGAAAATCCAAAGCATTTCAAAGGTCAAATCGAAGGATTTTCAAAGAGGAAAAAGCTTCATCTCAACTCCAAAGCTTCAACGGTCAAGAATCTTGCTGAGGCCTGATTCAACACTTCAAGAGGAGTTGAAGAGAAGAAGGAAGAAAGCCAAGCCTCTACCATCTGCAATACTATCAGGCTTTTCTAACTTTTAATATTTTGTACTTCATTTGTATATTTGCTCAAGGGGAGCACTTCATTGTTAAAAACTATTATTTTATTGTTTGCTGATTCAATCAGTGGATTGAATCAGTGGAGGTTGGTATACCTCGTTGCAAGCCGGAGTGCTTGTGTTGGGTTAGTTGTGAGCCCTGAAAAAAACGTGTAGGGTTTTGTGCTGGTAAGCCCGTGTAAAACCGGCTGGGTTCGTTGTGCACCCGGAAAACAACAAGTTTGAGTTGTGAGCTTGGAAAACAACTCGGCTGTAATCTAGAGAGATTATAGTGTGGACCCAAGTGAATCTTGGGAGTGGACGTAGGTGTTGGTTGCACCGAACCACTATAAAATTATCTTGTGTTTGCCGTGCCATATTTTCTCTTTCTCTATCTCTCTATATTTGCTTGTGCATTGCTTATTAGTTAGCCTCTCACTTGCACATCTTGCTAACTAATCATTAAAGTTAAAAAGTCTTAAATTTTTAAGAACCCAATTCACCCCCCCCCCTCTTGGGTTGCCATCTGGGCCAACAGGAACAAATAGCTTTAATGTTGAACTTGAGGAAGTTCATCAAGTAGAAGGGACAACACAAACCAGTGAACCCTTAGAATCCGAGTTGATTAAATCAAACTCAAAACCCATTTTAGATGCACCATTAAGGCGATCTGGTAGAGTACCACATCAACCGGATAGATACTTAGGTTTTTGGTCCAGAACGAGGATCCTATTGAGCTCGATGAGAACAACGAGGATCCGATTACCTATATAGATGCTATGCAAAGGACTAACTCTGATAAATGGCTTGATGCCATGAAATCGAACTTGATTCCATGAAGGAAAATAATGTATGGACATTAGTTGACCCACCCGAAGGGATAAAACCCATAGGGTGTAAGTGGGTTTTCAAGAGGAAAAGAGGCATAGACGGAAAGATAGAGACCTACAAAGCACGTCTGGTTGTCAAGGGGTATCATCAACGTTATGGTATTGACTATGACGAAACGTTTTCTCCTGTGGCAATGCTGAAATCCATTCGGATTATGCTAGCTACAGCAGCACACTTAGATTATGAGATTTGGCATATGGATATTAAAACCGCTTTTCTAAATGGTAATTTAGAAGAACAGGTGTATATGATACAGCCTGAAGGTTTTATATCTGAAGACGAGTCTAAAGTGTGCAGGCTACAAAAGTCCATTTATGGACTTAAGCAAGCATCTAGGAGTTGGAACATACGATTTGATAATGTGATCAAATCTTATGGCTTTGTTAAGAATAAAGAAGAACCTTGCATTTATAAATGGGCTAACGGTTTCATTATTGTATTTCTTGTATTATATATGGATGATATTCTCTTAATCGGAAATGATGTCCCTGCATTACAAGGAATAAAGACATGGTTATCATCACAATTCTCCATGAAAGATCTGGGAGAAGCATCATACATCCTAGGGATGAAGATCTATAGAGATAGATCTAAGAGGATGCTTGGTTTATCCCAATCTACGTACATTGACACCGTGCTAAAGAGGTTTAGCATGGAGAATTCCAAGAAAGCTATCTTCGATAGGCCATGGAATTCATCTTTCTAAGAAGGATTGTCCGATAACTCCTAATGAAAGAGAACGTATGAGTCAAATTCCATATGCTTCGGCAGTGGGATCGATTATGTACACCATGACATGTACAAGACCAGATGTGGCATACTCACTAGGAGTAGTGAGTAGATACCAATCTGATCCAGGAGAAAAACACTGGCAAGTTGTTAAGACAATCCTTAAGTATTTGAGAAATACTAAGGACCAGTGGTTAGTCTATGGAGAGTCTGATTTGAAACTTGTTGGATATACTGATTCCAGTTTTCAATCAGATCATGATGATAGCAAAAGTGTATCGGGTTTTGTATCCTAAATGGTGGAGCTGTTTGCTGAAAAGTTCCAAGCAACATACAGTGGCAGATTCGTGTGCGAGGCAGAGTACATCGCTGCATCAGATGCTGCAAAAGAAGCTGTGTGGCTGCGAAAGTTCATCTCTGAGCTTGGAGTGGCACCTTCCATAGATGGACCAGTCCTGTTGTACAGTGACAGCACTGGTGCCATAGCTCAAGCAAAGGAACCACGAGCACATCAGCGCACCAAGCACATACTGCGTCGGTTTCATCTTATTCGAGAGATTGTAGACCGAGGTGACATAAATCTTCAGAAGATTGATGGAAAGGAAAACCTAGGTGACCCATTTACTAAAGCACTCAGCATCAAGGAGTTTGATGACTATAAGTTGAAGATGGGTATTAGATACTGTAATGAGTGGCTTTAGGCTAAGTGGGAGTTTGTTGGGAATTGTATCCTAAAGCCATCATTTGATGATTGTGCTAATGTAAATTGTATATAAATTGATATATTAATAAAAGTTATTTGGCAGTTTATTCATTACAAGAACATCTTCTTAAAACTCCTAATAGTAATGAAGCCCTTAGGATCTTCCTTCACGATAAAGGAGGATTTATCTTTGAAGGTCCTTAAAAGAGTTCGCGACCAAATGATATACTATGACAGGGCCATAGTACTATCAATTATAGGACGTTGTATATCATATTTGTTGGTTGTCCTCTTAACCAAGGAGTGTAGAGACACTGGTATGACATACAGGTGAAAGTGTAGGAGTACATTTCACCGAACGTGACTCATTTTCGGATACTCTGCTGTCAAGAGTTAATCCGAGAAGATATAGGTATAAGTATCCTTCAGACCTGAAGATCACAACCAGTGGCTTACAAGCAACTCATTGTACTTAGGTGCCGGACCACCTGGATTTCTAATCCAGCTACGAAAGGTTACTGGGTGCAGTCAAGTACTTGTGGTAGTCAGTTGTGGATCAAGATGGAAATTTGACCTATCCCGTTAAAAGGAGAAATGCTTGTGTTTCAATTTAGCAAGACCTTGGCCAAGGCACTTCATGTGAAAGTCACATGATCACTAAAGTTGAAATCACTTTATGGATTTGCTGTTTAGAGTTGACAGGCTCTTAAGCCATCCTTAGCATTTGTGGTCAAGAGGATGAATTATACGGTAACTGTTTCTTAGGGTTCTTGGAGTTTGCTCGGCAACTCTTCGACCTATCCGGACGTCGGGTTCCATTGCTAGATGGGCACATCGATTAGTATAGAAAGTTGTTTCTATGCTACCGGCTTAGGTTCGAACCTAGAGAGTCACACGCATAGAAGTTTCCTAGGATGATCTATTTGCTGATCAACGATTGAGAATCGTATATGATTTAATTAATCAATTTGATTGATTGAATTATCTCAATTGGGTTAAGTACAATTGAATAAGATTCAATTTGGTTTAAGTCTATTAGAAGGACTAATCAATTTCAAATATTGATTTGAAATTAGACTTGATTTGAATTTAAATAGATTCAGGACTAGCCAAATTTGATTTGGGCTAGGACCATGATCTATGTGGGTTCAGTCCAATAAATTCAAATTAGCTTAAACCAAAACCCGAACCCAAACCCTTCGCATAAGGATCTCACATGATGAGATAACTTGATTAAATTCTCATGTAGAATTTAATTAATTTAATCTTCTCCAAACCATTTCCGTTGGAATTCTAAGTGTTAGAATTCATTTGGAATTAATGTGCCTCTTTGAATTAACCAACCACATCTCTTTGGTTTTCACCGAATGTCGAAATTAACAAAACAATTCTCAAACGTTGGAATTCTAAGTGTTAGAATTGGTTTTCACCGAACATCGGAATTAACTAAACGTTGCGTCTATTTCATTTTCACCAAACGAAGAATTCTAAGTGTTAGAATTCAATGGCTAAGGCTAATTGAGCCTATAAATAGAGACATTCTTCACAGATTAACAACCGAACACACGATATGTCGTGGATTGAAATTCTAAAGAGTTAGAATACAAAATCTTGGTGTGATTCTGGTGTTAGCAAAAGTTTGGTGGATCTTGGAGGAAGATTCAAGTGGGAGGATTTAAGATCAGCAAAGTTATTTTTCTGTGAGCTAGCACTCCGGGAATCCGATCATTCGGGGGCTTCGCGTGGACGATACTAGAGGCCGGACGATTGAACGGCTGCAGAGCACAAAGGATTTACCTACTGTTCTTAAGGTAAGTGATTTGATCCCTAGATCTTAAGGCAGGCTTCAAGACAAGTAGTATGACTTCTCATCTTGAAGATCAAGATATGATCTTGATTATTTAATTTATATGCATATTTAGATCAAACGATCCTATATATAAGGCAAAGATATGATCTTGATGCATGTTAGATAGATTAATATGTAATCTTTAAGTTTCCGCATTGATAATTATTATCAAATTATTAAAATATCCATGCCTCGGATGTTATTTCTCCCTACAATTATAACTAATGACATGGCAACACTTGAGGAAGAGATTTCAATTATTTTATGTAAATTAGAATGAATTTTTTCTTCAAGTTTTTTTAATTGCATGGAATATCTACCTGTTCATTTGGTATATGAAGCTCAGATTGCTGGACCTATTCAATATCGTTGGATGTACCCATTTGAGAGGTAACTTAGTTTGTTTCATATTTTATTTTATTATGTTCACTATATTGAGTATCTTATATTTTTAAAAATTTAAATTTTTAGGTACATGAAGAAATTTTAAAAAAATGTTTAAAATAAGGCAAAAGTTGAAGGATTAATATGCAATGCATATTTGGTGGAGTCATCAAATTTTGCATTGCACTACTTTAATGAACATGTCCAAACTAAGCATCAAAAAGTGCCACATAATTTAGATGGTTGTGGACAACCATTTGGAGTAGATGATGGAAGCATCTCTATTTTCAAGATGTTGGTAGGCCATTTGGGCTCGAAAATAGGAGATATCTGTTGAATGAAGAATTTAAAGCTGCTCACAATTATATTCTGATGAACTGTTTTGAAGTGGAATCGTTCATAGAGTAAGATGTTATTCCTTCAAAGTAAGATGTTATTCCTTCAACTCAATTTGTCCGTATAATTTATTTTTTATATTATTTTCAACTAAGTTGATATAAACTGTTATTTTCAAGGATATTTTGTGATATGTGGAGAGAACAAGATCCTTACATTAGCGATGGTGAAATTGGATTAAAACTTTATACAGAGTTTGCATATTGGTTCAATGATCATGTAAGTATTAAATTTACACATTACTTATAGGTTATAAAGCACATATCATATAAATACTCATTATGTCTCTCTGATTTTTTTAGACTAATAATCCATCATCGAATGTTGATAACATTTTCATTAAATCCCTAGCACAATGATCGTTGTCTAGAGTGAATATATATACTTGATATTTTGTGAATGGGTACAAGTTTCAGGTTCATTCTTTGGGTTCTTCAAGAGCAACTCAAAATTGGGGGGTATGTGTGCAAGGTCAAACTGTTGGTGCAGATTAGCAAAATTATTATGGAAAGCTAAAGGAGATTGTTGAAGTTGAGTATCTTGTTTGGCCTATTAAACACACTGTATTGTTCAACTATGAATGATTTGATCCAATTCCAAATGTAGGGACTAAAGTGCATCAAGATTATAACCTTGTTGAAGTAAATCATAGAAGAAGGTTGAACAAATATGAACCATTCATTCTGGCATCTCAAGCTAAACAAGTGTACTACTCCACATATCCAAGCCTTCGAAATGATAAGCAAGATTGGTGGGCTATGAGTAAAATAAAGCCAAGAGAAACATTTCTATGCCGGTAAGCTCATCTACGCAAACACTTGAATCTTCAGATCTAATTTCAAGAAGATGTCACGGTAGCACATGCAATTCAAAATGATTCGCTTGATCCGGATCCAGTCCGTAATGATCCAACCGATGCTTTACTTGAAATTGAGAATGTCAATGAGGTCTTAAATGATGAAGAAGATGAATATGAATTACAATCTGAGACAGAATTAGACAAAGAACTTGAACTTAAGGATATAAATGATAGTGATTGAGTATTTATACCTCTGATTATATTTAGAAATAGAAATTTTTGTTTTATATTTTTTTTATTATTCAAATTGATTAATTATAATTCTTTTACATATACTGTACTATGAGGGGTCATGGATGAATCATAGCTAGGAGGGGTTTAGTTGGCATGGACGACGACTCTCCTTTCGATATACCACATGATAGCTCCTCCGGATAGGAGCAACATATGTATGAGACATTTGCTGATGAGATGCCAAGATCATCTGTCAGGCCATCGTCAAGCAACAGTATTTCATCCGATGGAAGGAGGAGGCTTCTACTGGTAGATGGCCAGGAAGTGTATTTCTATCTTCATATTAATTTTTTTATACAATTATTATGTTATTAAATTCTATCTTATGCTTTACTAAATTTAATATATTTGTAGAGAGACATGTTGTCTCAAGGTGAATCACAAATATACTTAAGAGGCGTGCAAATCCATAGGGCTACTATTGGGAGCGCATCAATAAGGAGGTGAGGTAGTTTTACTCGATAAAGTTTTAACTTATAATTATCCTTATGTTGATACAATTTAAAACTTATTCTTTTATTATATTAGCTAGTTGCATTTATTATTATAAACATATTTGGATTATTTTGATTTTTGTTTCAATTCTAATATAGAATTATACGTACAAGATTAGTATACATGAATTGCATGGTTCTTAATTGCATTCATAATGTCATATTATCAACATTTATATGTATCATTTATGTGTTATTTTCTTTATATTCACACATTTTTTGTTTGCAAAAGAATTTGAGTGGGATCCAGCCCTAACTTCTTTTGTTAGAAAGGCTTAGACTTTACTCGCTCGCTACCGATACTCTGATAATTTGTCACTAGCAGAGGGCATCGAAATGCTCCGCTCATATCTCCTATTCAATATGGGATGGTGGCAGTTAAAGTGGGCGGATCTTGAGTGGCGTAAGAGGTCGCCACAGCTAGCTCGAACCGCCGATCCGAGAAAGGTGGTCAGGGCACTGGTCTTTCCTGCCACACAACAAGATCCATTTTGATTGAGGAGCATCGACATTGTCTAGTAAGTATAATAAATTATTTATTTTGTATACATATTAATGATATTTTTTTTAAATGAGCATAACTACAAATTTAAAATATTATTTTTTAGAAGCTGAAGGAAGGCGTCGATCCAGGGCACTAACGGCTCTTCAAGGTGACCCATTTGAAAAAAAAATAGATCTTGGGTCGACAGTCACTCCCAGCGTATTAGAGTAAGTAAATCATCAAAAATTTGATGTGTTTATTCATATATTTATACCTCCGATATAAGTTACACTATATTTGATATGTATTTGATGCAAGCACGTATGGACGAGATGTAATCACAGACCTCTCAGACCACACAACCATTAGTGGAGGGAGGGTCCACACCCGATCCTTCGTCACAGGAGACCAGTTACATCTTTTTAGAAGCTGTTAGTGCACATCCAAACGATCGTAGAGTTTACGATCTAGGTGCCAAAACTTCTACATTCTTTGGCCGATGCGGTTCCTCTTCTTTCAATCAGAGTGATACCGGTGACTATGTGAATATTAAGCATTCCATCGTGAAACGTATGAGATTGGATATAATGACCGAGATCTTGGACATTCGTTGAAAACATCGACAGCAACTTGATCATTATGAGCAGCAGTTGCAGGAGATACGCTAGTTGGTTTTGCAAATGTCCCTGCGATATAGTTCACTAGTCCACCTTTAGCTCCAGATGACTCTCCCTCTAGCTGATCGACGTTGATATTTATAGATTTTATTGTATTTTATGAGTACTATATGTATCTGCTACACTTTTTGTAATTATGTACTACTTATTTGTATTATAAATATTTAATTTTTATATATTTTATTTTAATTTCAATGAAGAATTTTGTTTGTGAATGTATCTCTCATTTTAATTTAATATTATTTGAGCATGTTATTAAAATTAATTATTTAATTTTTAAATAAAAATAAAAAAATAGCTATGCCTTAACGGCGTAGCTAACGGCGTCGCTAATTTCGACAACGATGATTGGTTTAGCAACGGATTTTTTTGCGTCGCTAATTAGATCAGCGATGTCTTATTTAGGATTAGCAACACCAAAATGGCATCGCTAATCCTAAAAAATCTTGTAAGCTCATAGCATAACAAATATTTAGTCGAGTACAAATCATAGTCTACATCAGGCTATCAACAACACTGGCATATAAGATGTAGCTCATCTTCTTCTTCTCTTCAAGAGTTTTAGGGCCTTTATTAAAACTTATTTGTTTACATTTAGTGATAAGAGTATCAATGGGTTTGTAATTGTGCATTTGAAACCATTTAAGAACTTTTTTTAGATTGGCTTATGTGATAATGCCAAAAACATTTTTGAACAATATGTTAAGATCTTAACTCCAACCGTATAATTTACTTTACCTATATCCTTCATCTCAAAATTTAAGGACAACCACAACTAAATGGCAACAATTATCTCCTTGTCACTCCCAATTAGTAATATGTTATCAACATACAAAGATAAGATAGCAAAACATTCCTTCGACCGTCTTATGTATAGACAATGATTGTTTTAGATCATTGTAAATAGATCATCAATGATAGCTTGAAGAAATCTTATACTCATGTTTGGATAATTACTTGAGTCCATAGATGAATCTATGAAGCTTCCAAACTCTATGCTCTTGTCCGTCTACAACGAAGTTAACCAGTTAATCAATATAGATCTCATCGTCCAGCTTTCCATTGAGAAAAGCCATATTAATGTTGGTAACAGGTTGGGTTTGAAATATTCACTGATATATATACATGCAAAACCTAATCCAATTATACATGCTAGAGTCATATGTAAACTTATAATGAATTGAGCCGACCTAATTTGATCTAATCTCAACCTGATTCTTATTTAAACCTTAATCTTTGTCTGACATATCAATGATATTTTGATCTTTAAAACTTCTGTTGAAATCATATGTGAGGTCCAATCATTCCTTCCAGTTAAGTTTAATAAGAAAGATTTAGGTAAAAAATAAGTAATGCTTGGGATAAAGTTGATCAAATCCCACGAAGAAAAATCACTCTCTTTTATTCAATAGAACAGATGATCAAAAAGTTTATTTTTTCTAATCTAGAATTTGCCTCCACTTCTTATAGTCTAAGTGCACATCTAAAGAAAAATCTAAGTGACTTTATTAATCAAATAAAACATTCTTAGATCATTGGATCTTTTCTGCACATAGAAAATAGGATAAGATTTGATATTATTCATATTGTAGAAAGATTAAGTAAATATATTTAAAGTCCTAACTAATCACATTGGATTGCTTTAACAATTTGTTTCGATATCTTCAAAGAATCCTAACTTTTCTTCCTTCTATGTTGCATACCTTGAGATAGTTGAAAATTATAGTTATGTAAATTAGGTTATTGGTTCTCTACATCTTAAATCAACCATCAGATATCAAAATAAACCTTTATATTTAAGAATACCATAGAGATCGAGTTAATATATAAGAATAACATTATACGAGGATACCATTTGTATTGGAATAGAGTAGTCGAGCTACCTTTAATATCTAAGCTACTTTGACAATTTCAATTTGTTGTAATAATAAGGTTGTAATTGAATTAACTAATCAAAAGAAAAGTGAATCATCATATCTAGCTCCATCTTAAATACCTCTGATAACATAACAAAAATAATGTAATTTTCTTCAAATATATTATGTTTAAAATCCTGGAATATATGAAGTCTAAAAAATAAACTTGGTAGTTCTATTTAAGAATGGTGTCTTAAAATTATCAAGAGAGATGGACTTGCTCATTTAGTCATTAGTAGTAGACTGACCTCTGTGATTAAAAATCCTATGAAAGAGGTTCAATATAATAGAAATAAAGTTCGTTAAGTGATAAAATAAATTAAAAGTTCAATTATACTTTTAATGAGTCCAATATAGAATGTCCATAAGGCATTAAATTACAAATATTCTTGAAGGACTTTCGTATGTACAAATTATTATATAATGCTATGATTATATTAGGAGGGTGAGCTAATCGAAAGCAATTTTTATAAAAATCATTAAATACAAGACTCTTAATATGCACTAATCATATAAACCTAATAGATTCATGTGTGTGTGTGTGTGAGAGAGAGAGATATATATATATATATATATATATATATATATATAGGTAATAGTTTGAATCAAGAATCTATTTTAATGTATAACCTGCTATTTTTTCTTTAAATGGATACTATTAACATTAAATGTGATTCAAAACCGAATACTTCGTCTATAGCATAATATAAGATATCTAGAAATTTAAGTTAATTGGTTTTAATAGCTTTTAAAAAATTTTAAACTTATTATAGGGGATTAATTTCTGGAAAAAATCGTTGTTCATTGTTTTTATAAATAAGAAAAGTTCTAAATTTTAAAGCACTCTTTATAAGCGCTAGCTTACGATGGAACAAGGATTCTGTTGGGAATACACCCTCAATCATCCTCGGAACAAATATGCGTGCACAATCACAGAAAAATATACCGATCTACCATAATCACAGAATATGCAGAATAAAAAACAAACACCACACAAAAACACCAAATTTACGTGGAAAACCCCTCCAATGTGAAAGGAAAAAACCACGGGGCAAATTCCGAGAGCACTTCACTAATCTTAATAAAAGATTACAACTTTTTTCCTAATTTCTTTTTGCCCAAAAATCAGGAAACACTTCGAACTTAAAATAATAGTTGATGTGGGTACAAGAAGGATCTCACCAACGTGTGGTTGCTCTTCCGTGCCCCCTAAATCTGCTCTCAGACTCGTCCGTATCGACCTCCTGAGGTTGCACAGGATTTTTCCCAAGCCTGGGCTTCTCTAGATCTCTCTCAGGTCGCACACAGCTCTCTCCCCCAATCTGGGATTTTTCATCTCTCATATCTACCACATACGGATCTCTCTCCCCCTCCTTTATTTTCGGGTTTGTTTTCCCTTTTTGAAAACAGCTCCGTAACAAACTGTGATGCAGTTTGTTATCATGGGCTGGTTCCCTCCCCACGTGGAGGGAGCACCCAACAATATCTCCCCCTCCCGACTACGTGGGGAAATCCACCAAGCCTGCTTTCTTTCTACAAGCTTCAACCTTCTTGATAGGTAATGACTTTGTCATTATATCTGACCCATTATCATCTGTATGGATCTTCTCCAACAGCAACTGCTTCTCTTCCAGGACATGTCTGATCCAGTGATAACGCATATCAATGTGCTTCGACTTGGAGTGAAAAGTCGGATTCTTGCTCAGGTGAATAGTGCTCTGATTGTCACAATAGACCACATAAGTATCATGTCTAACACCCAGCTCCTGAAAAATCTCTTCAGCCACAATATCTCCTTGCATCCTTCTGTCACTGCTATGTACTCGGCCTCTGTGGACGATAATGCAACACACTTCTGTAACTTGGACTGCCATGAAATTGCACCTCCTGCAAATGTAACCAAGTAACCGGATGTGGACTTCCTGGAGTCAACATCTCCTGCCATATCTGCATCTGTATATGTCTGTAACACAGGTTCTCCCTGTCCATAACAAAGACTCAAGCTAGTTGTACCTCTCAAGTACCTCATGATCCATTTGACTGCTGCCCAATGCTCCTTTCCTGGATTCGCTAGGAACCTGCTCACTAAGCCAACTGCATATGCTAAGTCTGGTCGGGTACAGACCATAGCATACATAAGACTACCCACGGCTGAGGCATAAGGGACTCTCTTCATCTCCTGCTTCTCTTCCTCTGAGGCTGGGCTCTGCTCTGAACTCAGCTTGAAGTGTCCAGCTAGTGGACATGCCACTGACTTGGCATTGCTCATGCTGAATCTCTGAAGCACCTTCTCTATGTATTTCTTCTGGGACAACCATAACCTGCATGCTTGTCTATCCCTGAATACATGCATCCCCAATATTTGTTTCACTGGCCCCATATCCTTCATATCAAAAGCTTTCCCTAACTCCTTCTTCAGTGTGACAATCTTGCTGGTGTCCTGCCCAACAATCAACATATCATCCACATATAAGAGAAGGATGATAAAATCACCTCCAGGGAACCTTCTAATGAAGACACAATGATCTGTGGTTGTTCTTTTATAACCAACCTGTACCATGAAAGCCTCAAACTTTCTGTACCACTGCCGGGGCGCCTGCTTGAGACCATACAGACTCTTTCTAAGTCTGCACACCATGTGCTCCTTGCCTTTCACCTTGAAACCTTCAGGCTGCTCCATATAGACCTCTTCCTCTAAGTCACCGTGCAAGAATGCTGTCTTCACATCCAACTGCTCTACCTCCATGTTCATGCTAGCTGCCAATCCTAACACCGTCCTGATTGAGGTCATCTTCACTACTGGAGAAAATATCTCATCGAAATCAACTCCCTTCTTTTGTGCAAAGCCCTTCACAACTAGTCGTGCTTTATATCTAGGCTGTGAGCTTTTCTCTTCTGCCTTTACCTTGTAGACCCACTTGTTTCTGAGTACCTTTCTCCCCTTGGGCCTAGCTACCAAGTCATATGTATGATTATGCAGAAGAGAGTCCATCTCCTCCTGCATAGCTCTCTGCCACTGCTCCGCTGCTCACTGACATGGGCCGCCTCATATGACTCTGGCTCATCTGCATCTGTCAACATGATATATTCATGCACTGAATACCGACTAGATGGTTGCCTTGCTCTCGTGGATCTCCTCACCTCTGTCGGTAGCTCCTCCTCAGGGATCTGAATCTCCTGATCTGTATCCTCAATAGGTGTAGGCTGCTGCTCATCTGCACCCTGTACTGGCTGTTTCTCTGGCTCATCTGCATGAACTGCTGGAGGACTGACAGGCTCTATATCTACTGGGCCATACATATCTGACTCAGACTGATGCTCTGCCCTCTTGATGTCTTCTATGGTTTGATCCTCATAGAATATGACATCTCTGCTCCTGACTACCTTCCTATCAACTGGGTCCCACAGCTTATAGCCAAACTGCTCATCACCAAACCCCAGAAAGATACATTGTCTTGTCTTGTCATCTAACTTTGTCCTCTCATCCTTAGGCACATGCACAAATGCCCTGCAGCCAAAAATCCTTAGATAATCATATCTGACATTCTTGCCTGTCCACACCTTCTCTGGCACCTCTCCATCTAGAGCTGATGAGGGAGATCTATTTATCAAATAACATGCTGTCTGGACTGCCTCCCCCCAAAAGCTCTTGGGCAACTTGGACTGGGAGAGCATGCACCTGACTCTCTCCACTATTGTCCTGTTCATTCTCTCAGCTACTCCATTCTCCTGTGGAGTCTTTGGCACTGTTTGCTCATGTCTGATGCCTTGTGCTCTGCAGTACTGGTGAAAGACTCCTATGTACTCTCCCCCATTGTCTGTACGAATGCATCTCAACTTCTTTCCTGTCTGCCTCTCCACAAGCCTGTGAAAAAACTCAAAAACTGCTGCCACCTGGTCCTTGGACTTTAAAACAAAAACCACACCTTTCTGGAAGCATCATCTATAAATGTGACGAAATATGAGGCTCCTCCTAAGGTCTTCTCCCTTATGGGTCCACACACATCTGAGTACACTTGCTCCAAAAGGCCAGTCTTCTTCTTGGAGCTACTCTGAAATGTCACCCTGTGCTGCTTACCCACCACACAGTGGGTACAATCACTGAGAACTCTGTCCTGTATCTCTGGTAAGACCCCTGCCCTGACGAGAGTTTGCAATCCCTTTCCGCCAATATGGCTTAATCTCTTGTGCCACAAATCTGCAGTATTGTTGGCCCAGATGGCAACCCAAGAGGAGGGGGGGGGGGGGGGGTGAATTGGGTTCTTTAAAAATTAGCCTTTTTAATTTTAGTTTGCTTGAGATTAATGAGGGCAATGCAAGATAACTATAAAGTGCAGTGAGTAAGATAGAGATAGATAAAGAGACAATAAGACACTGCAAACACAAAAGATTTTATAGTGGTTCGGTGTATCCAACACCTACGTCCACTCCCAAGATTCACTTGGGTCCACACTATAATCTCTCTAGATTACAGCCGAGTTGTTTTCCAAGCTCACAACTCAAACTTGTTGTTTTACCGGGTGCACAACGAACCCAGCTGGTTTTACTCGGGCTTACCAGCACAAAACCCTACACGTTGTTTTTCAGGGCTCACAACTAACCCAAGCTTAAACAAGCTTAAACCGAGGTAAAACTACCTCCTCTAGTTCAATCCCCCAGATTGAACTAGGCAAAATAAGATGAGTTTTGTTTGTGAATACAAAGCTCCTCAATGAGCAAATATACAAATTAAGAATAAGGTTTAGAAAAGCCTGATTTGTAGATAGGTTGGCTTTTGATCTTTTCTTCTTTTCTTCTTTTCTTCTTCTCCTTGCTGGATTGAATCAAGCCTCAGCTCCGATTCTTCGTGGTTGAAGCAGTTGAGAAGGTTGAAAAGCAAGAACGAATCTCCTTTCTCCAAGTTGGGAAATCCTCCAAGACTTTGATTTTGAACGCTTTGGATTCCTCTTGAGCTTTTGGAGTGGAGTGGATTTGAGCTAGAAGGTTTTCCTTTCAAGATTCAAGCTCACGGATTTTTGAAATGGGATTTGTCTATCTCAGATTTTCTCTTTGTTTTTTAGATTTTTTTTTTCTCTCTTTCTCTTTTTTTTTTTTTGAACAATAGACTCCCCTTTTATAGATTTCTTTTACACCTCTTTTGGAATAAAACTATCCGTTGGAGTGTACCTTCTATCAAAATATATCCGTTAGAAATGAGTAAAAATAGAAAAGTTACCGTTAGAGCTGATCTGGCAACTTCGTTTTTCGTTCCAGGTGGGTTGGAGTCGACTCTAACTTTTCTGGAGTCGGCTCTAGCTCGAGGCGTTTCAAACTGATATTTCCGGAGTCGTCTCTGGCTTTTCTGGGGTCGACAAGAAACTTTTCCGGAGTCGACTCTAACTTACCCGGAGTCGACTCTAGGTTGGAGCCAGAAAAATCGACTTTCTGCTCCGTCTGTGAGAGTCGACTCTAACAGTCTCGGAGTCGACTCTAATGACCGTGCCAGTTCCGGAGTCGGCTCTGTGATTCTCGGAGTCGACTCTAATGTCTGCAATTCTTACCTAGACATTAGATTCGATCCAGAACACATTGTAACTCTTGATTTTGATCTTTCAATAGTCTTATAGGCTGAAACACTAAATCAAAATCATCAGAGCCTTCAAAAATTATACTCAAATAGTTTTGTTAATCATCAAAATCATCAATTGGGTCAACAATCTCCCCCTTTTTGATGATAACAAAAACTTTGAGTATATGCATTCAAAAATTCAATCAAACTAAGGATTATAGTCATTTTAACTTTAAACATTGAAATTAAGGTTTTGATGCCAATGTTCAATGTAAACTTTAAAATTGTACATGAGTTCAATATAATCCATCAATTATGAATTTAAACTTAATGTGCATAAGATTGTAAATGAGCTTTTTGTTAAGCTCCCCCTGCATTGAGTAGCTATATATAACATCAAATTGTAACTGATTAATCATTTCAATTCATTTTGCATAATTAATTCTCCCTTCTCCCCCTTTCTTTCTTTCTTTATGCATATACTACACAACTATCTCTCCCCCTTTTTTGTTATTAGCAATAAGGAGAGTAAAGAAAAATTTATTCTCAATAAAGCATAGGAATCCAATCAATCAAAATTTGAAAAAGTGAAATTGTATTTCATATGCAAGAACCATTACATCAGTTGATTCATTTACATTCAAAATGAAATACATTGGATAATTAAAAACTTCCTAAGTACAAGCTATCAAACTCAAAAACAAGATCAAATGTGCTTGAATACAATTTTCTTTAGATGACCTATTATCTCCATTACATCATCTTTTTGTGCTTTCTTAAAATTTTCAAGACAGCTTCGATTTGAGAGACTGCAAGGTCAATATCCTTCTTCAATTGACCCGTTGCATGAACATACGATCCAGATCCATCGGCAATGCCTTCCATCCTTTCGAAGATCTTGTGAAGCTCAGCTCCAAAGGATTCTACAGAACTGCCTAAGGTAAAGGATAGCATGTCCAGTCTCGAATTTAATTCTTCTTTTAACTGATTAAAGTCTTCTTTCAATTGATTAATTTCATTTGATCTGTGACTGTCATACTCAGCAAGTAAGCTTCTTAACTGATCAAGTTGTTCATTAGAAAATCTTCCAGAATTTGTTATAGGCTGATGTGGAGGTGATGGAATAGAACTCGGTCCGGCCTCCGAAGGTCCAGCAGACGAAGGTCCCGCAAAAGATGAATCAGGGACTGATGGTCCCGCAGTGGATGGTCCCGGGATTTCTTCTAGTCTGGTTCCCTCTGCACCATCCCTATCTGTTCTTTCCTCTCTCCTCATCCAAACACCATTAACTTTCTTAAATCCCATTCTATGAATAGTAGAAGTGCTGTAATAATCAGTGTGTCTCAGTTTTCTTAATGGTTCATTTTCCATGATGAGCACACCCTGGCTTCTAAAAACTAATGTCAGAATCATACCGTATGGCAGTGTTGATCTTTTCTTAGTAGCTGCCTCTGCCATGTAACCTATCATCATGCCAGCTAAATTGACTGGCCTTCCAGTTATAATGCAGTCCATCATCAGAACGTCTCGCTCCGAGACATACTCGAATCTCCCTATTTTTGGAAATAAGATTCTACCACAATATTATGCAATAATCTGAGTTCTAGGTTTAACTGATTTGCAAAGATCTCTTCGAACTCAGTCACATCTCTTCCTAGCATCCTTGATAGTGCACCACTTCTGTCATTAGTTGACATTCCATTAAACCAACAGTGGGCATTTCTAATAGGGTTCCAAGAATTTCAGTTGTTACCATAACCCTAGTTCCTCTTACTGTGCTTATCAATCCTCCTTCTCCTCTGCTTAATCCATTATAAAACTCTCTTACCAATGCTGGATATGTGGGCAAATCTAGTGAGCACACTTTCTCCCATCCCATATCCCTTAAATTTCTTCCAATAGAGAAACCCTCCGATTCAAATAAATCAAAATTAACTTTCCTCCCAGTGGTAATGGTCTTACCAGCTAATTGATCAACCTTAGGAGATGAGGGTGAAGGTGGAGAATCCTCTTGAGTGGCCGAAGAGGAAGAAGGCGATGGTTGCCTCCGAACCGTGCGTCTCTTCGTTGGAACGGATGCTCCAGCGACGAATCCGCGCCTCTTTGGTGCCATTGAGAGGATTGGAAGGTTAATCAGGGGTTTTGAGTGGATTTGGGGAAGTTGGAAAAGTTTTGGAGTCTTAGGAATGGTTTAGGAGACGATTGGAATGATTGGGGGTCGACTCCGCCTTTTTATTTTTGACCTAACTCGACTTAGAGTCGACTCCCGAAAACTGGGTGTCGGCTCCGAGCCAGAAAGTCTGTCAGCGCTCGTATTAGAGTCGGCTCCACAAAAGCCAGAGTCGGCTCTAATCACTTAGACAGAAAATCAAAAACTCAGGTGTCGACTCCGCAAACTGTCAGAGTCGACTCTAACAGTTTCAGAGATAAAAAATTGAGTTTCAAGATTTGAAACTATTCAAATTAATCATCAAATTATAGATTAAAGTTCTTTAGCAATTGGGGAAACAATGAATCAAGATCTAGATAGATTTCCTTATTGAAATATCAAGATTTTTCAAGAAAATGATGAAATCTAGATAGATGTCCTTAAGAGTTTCAGAAAACTATTCCAAAGGATCACAAACTCCTAATTCTCCTCTAAGATAACAAAATCTTTCTTCACTTAAGGGTTTTGTTAATATATCTGCAAGTTGTTCTTCAGTATTCACATAATCAAGACAAATTTCATTATTGGCTACATGTTCTCTTATAAAGTGATATCTTATTTCAATATGCTTTGTTCTTGAATGTTGAATTGGATTTTTAGTAAGATTTATTGCACTTGTATTATCACATCTTATGGGTGTCTTATCAAGTGTGATACCATAGTCTTCAAGTTGTCTCTTAATCCATAGGATTTGAGCACAGCAACTTCCAGCTGCAACATATTCTGCTTCCGCAGTAGATAATGCAACCGAATTTTGCTTTTTGCTAAACCATGAGATTAAGTTACTTCCTAAAAATTGGCATGCACCACTTGTGCTTTTTCTATCTAACTTGCATCCGGCATAATCAGAATCTGAGTATGCAATTAGATTTAATGTGGAGTCTCTAGAATACCATAAACCTACATTTTTTGTTCCACTTAAGTATCTTAGTATTCTTTTAACAGCTATTAAGTGTGATTCTTTAGGTTCTGATTGAAATCTAGCACATAAACATACAGAAAACATAATATCTGGTCTACTTGCTGTTAAATAAAGAAGGGATCCGATAATACCTCGATAATATTTTTGATCAACCTTTTTACCTTCTTCATCTTTGTCCAGCTTGCATGAAGGACTCATTGGTGTTCCGAGGGGTTTAATTGATTCCATACCAAATTTCTTTAGAATCTCTCTTGTGTACTTTGTTTGGTTGATAAAGATACCCTCTTTGCTTTGTTTGATTTGGAGTCCAAGGAAGAAGTTGAGTTCTCCCATCATGCTCATCTCGAATTCTCCCTGCATTAACTTGGCAAATTCTTGACATAGAGAATCGTTAGTAGCACCAAAAACAATGTCATCAACATATTTGTACTACAAGTAAATCTTTACTTTTTCTTTTCAAAAATAATGTTTTATCAACATTTCCTCTTGTGAAATCATTTTCAATTAAGAATTTACTTAACCTATCATACCAAGCTCTAGGTGCTTGTTTCAAACCATATAAAGCTTTGTGCAATTTAAAAACGTGATTTGAAAATTCGTGATCTTCAAAACCTGGTGGTTGTTCTACATAAACTTCTTCATTTATAAATCCATTTAAAAATGCGCTTTTAACATCCATTTGAAATAAATTAATGTTCATGTGACATGCAAATGCTAGTAATAGCCTAATGGCTTCTAATCTAGCTACAGGTGCAAAGGTTTCATCAAAATCAATACCTTCTTCTTGATTATATCCTTTTGCAACTAATCTAGCTTTGTTTCTAATTACTATGCCATTTTCATCTAGTTTATTTCTAAAAACCCATTTTGATCCTATTACTGAATGATTTTTAGGTCTTTCAACTAATGTCCATACATTATTTCTTGTAAATTGATTTAATTCTTCTTGCATTGCTAACATCCAATTATTATCTTTTTCAGCTTCTTCTATAGTTTTAGGTTCAATTTGTGATACAAATGCAAGATGATTACTAATATTTCTCATATATGATCTAGTTCTTATTCCTTGAGATGGATCACCTATAATCAATTCCTTGGGATGACTATGAGCATATCTCCAGTCTCTTGGAAGATCTATATCATTATGATCAATATTAACATCATCGTCCTTATGTGAATCATCATCTTTAGCTTCTTGCTCATGATCTGAAGATACTTCAATATTAAGTTTTTCAAGATCTTTTTCAATTATGTTTGTATCTTCCTCATCATCAATCTTTTCAGAACTAGATGCTAAAGATTCATCAAAAACTACATGAATGGATTCTTCAACAATTAAGGTTTTCTTGTTAAAGATTCTATAAGCTTTACTAGTTGTTGAATAACCTAGAAAAATTCCTTCATCAGATTTAGCATCAAATTTTCCTAAGTTGTTTTTACCATTATTATGAATGAAACATTTACATCCAAATGCATGAAAGTATTTTATATTTGGTTTTCTTTCATTCCATAATTCATAAGGTGTTTTCTTTAAGATTGGTCTTATTAAGGCTCTATTTAAGATGTAACATGCTGTGTTAATAGCTTCCGCCCAAAAATACTTTGGTAGTTGCTTTCGCATAGCATGGTACGGGCCATGTCTTCTAGAGTCCTATTTTTCCTTTCAACTACACCATTTTGTTGTGGAGTCCTAGGGGCTGAAAAATTATGATTAATTCCATTTTCAGTGCAAAAACTTTCAAATAAGTGATTTTCAAATTCTGTTCCATGATCACTTCTTAGAGATACTATAGTAGTGTTTTTCTCATTTGTGACTTTCTTGAAAAATTTCAGGAATATCGAGAAAGTCTCATCTTTGTGAGCTAAAAACATTACCCAAGTATATCTAGAATAATCATCTACAATCACTAGACCATATTTCTTTCCTCCTAGACTTGTGGTTCTAGTTGGTCCAAAAGATCCATGTGAAGTAGCTCTAATCCCCTAGAAGTTGAAACAATATTTTTAGATTTAAAAGAACTTCTAGTTTGTTTTCCAAATTGACATGCATCACATATTTTGTTATTTTCAAAATCTAGTTTAGGTAATCCTTTAACTAAATCCATTTTAATTAGTTTTGAAATAAGGTGTGTGCTTGCATGACCTAATCTACGATGCCACAACCAACCAATATCATTTATGTTAGCATTGTCAGCAATTAGGCAATGACTACTTTCAGATAATTTGTCTAAGTCAACTAAGTACACATTGCCATTCTATAACCAGTAAAAACAATGCTATCATTAATGGAATCAGATACTATGCAAATAGAAGATTTAAATGAAACATTAAAGTTCTTATCACATAGTTGGCTTATACTAATTAAATTGTGCTTTAAACCATCAACATAAAGTACATTATCAATAAATAGATGGAGTTATGCGAACTTTACCAAGGCCCATAATTTGACCTTTACCGTTATCGCCAAACGTCACAACTCCACCTTTCTTTTCTTCCAGGGTGATGAATTCATCTTTGTCACCCGTCATATGTCTTGAGCAGCCACTATCAAGGTACCACTTTTTCTTTGATCTTTTGGCTACAAGACATTCCTGCAACATAATTTAAACTTTATGTTTAGGTACCCAAGCTTTCTTGGGTCCTTCATGGTTAGTAGCAACAAAATTGTTCCTTTCGGAACCCATATTTTCTTTGTTTAACATTTAACTTGTTGTTATTATTTAACGTTTTGCATTCAAATGATTTATGACCTTTTTCATTACATTTAAACAAGTTATATTACTTTGGTTAGCTTTTACAAAAATATTTTTAAGATTTTTGTTTCCTTAATGTGTTATACCCTAAACCTGCTTTGTCAAAAATGCTTTTTGACTATCTAAAATCATGTTAAGTTTAGTTGAGCTTAAGGTAAATTTCTCAACAATGTCTTTATATTTTTTAACATCTTTCTTTAATAAATCATTTCTTTAGAGATTGATTCTTTTTCTAAAGCTAAGGTTTCTAATTGAACTTTTAAATCTTTGTTGAGTTTTAGTTTCAGATTTCAATAAATCTATTTTGATTAATATTTTCTCTTTCTTTCCTAAGTCTTCTTTTTCATTAGTTAAGTTCTTAACTTTTAAAGCTAATTCATTTTACTTTTAGCTAAGCTAATATTATCATTTTTCAAAACTTATACTTCTTTTTCAAAGATTTAAAATCAATCATCAATTCATTGAAAGCTTCAAACATTTCATCAAATGTAAATTCATCATTTGAGTTTCAGAACTTACCTCATTCGTTGTCGTCGTTGTTGCCATGAAGCAGATATTGGCAACTTCCTTTTGTTCTTCTTCTTCCGATGAGGAAGATTCATCTGACCATGTTGCCATGTATGCTTTCTTCTTTTTCTTGTAGGCCTTTTCAGTAAAGGACAATCATATTTAAAGTGCCCTGGCTTTTTACACTCATAACATACTAAGGGCTCTTTTTCTTTTTCTTTCTCCTTGTCCTTTTTCTTATCCTTTTCTCCTTCAAATCTTGCTCCAAATTTCTTTTTATGGAAGGGCTTTTTCTCATAAATCTTCTGAATTTTTTGGCCAAGAGAGCAGTTTCATCATCATCTTCATCATTACTTTCACTGCTGCTCTCTTCCATTTCTGCAGTCTTGAGGGCAAGAGTTTTCTTCTTTTTGTTTCCTCCTCAACATGCTGCTTCATTGTCAGCTCGTGGGTCATTAAGGATCCTAGAAGCTCCTCTAAAGGTAGTGCATTGAGGTCCTTTGCTTCTTGGATGGCAGTGACTTTTGCTTCCCACGCTCTTGGTAGTGACCTAAGAATTTTGCGCACAAGGTCAGCATTAGAATAAATTCTACCAAGACTCTTTAAACCATTCACAATATCAGTGAATCTAGTGAACATGCATGTGATGGTTTCAGTTTGTTCCATTGTAAACAATTCATATTTATGAACCAAAATATTTATTTTTGATTCCTTAACTTGGTTTGTTCCTTCATGAGTTATTTCCAACCTATCCCAAATTTCTTTTGCGGAATTACATGTTGAGATTCGGTTGAATTCATTAGAGTCTAAGGAACAATATAAGATATTAATGGCTTTAGCATTTAGTTGTGCCATTCTCCTATCATTATCATTCCAATCCCTTTCGGGCTTAGGAACAATAGTGCCATCAATAAGGTGTGTGGGTGTACTAGGTCCATTTATTATTACTCCCCACAATTCATAGTCAGAAGCTTGAATGAATATTCTCATTCTAGCTTTCCAATATGAATAGTTGGTTCCATTAAATAAAGGAGGTCTATTCGTAGAATGACCTTCAGCAAAACATGAACCACTTTGTGTTGCCATAAGGATCTTTAGCCCTTGATCGTGAGATCAAATTCTAAATGAGCACTTGCTCTGATACCAATTGTTGGCCCAGATGGCAACCCAAGAGGGGGGGGGGTGAATTGGGTTCTTTAAAAATTAGCCCCTTTTTAAATAGTTTGCTTGAGATTAATGAGGGCAATGCAAGATAACTATAAAGTGCAGTGAGTAAGATAGAGATAGATAAAGAGACAATAAGACACTGCAAACACAAAAGATTTTATAGTGGTTCGGTGTATCCAACACCTACGTCCACTCCCAAGATTCACTTGGGTCCACACTATAATCTCTCTAGATTACAGCCGAGTTGTTTTCAAGCTCACAACTCAAACTTGTTGTTTTACCGGGTGCACAACGAACCCAGCTGGTTTTACTCGGGCTTACCAGCACAAAACCCTACACGTTGTTTTTCAGGGCTCACAACTAACCCAAGCTTAAACAAGCTTAAACCGAGGTAAAACTACCTCCTCTAGTTCAATCCCCAGATTGAACTAGGCAAAATAAGATAGTATTGTTTGTGAATACAAAGCTCCTCAATGAGCAAATATACAAATTAAGAATAAGGTTTAGAAAAGCCTGATTTGTAGATAGGTTGGCTTTTGATCTTTTCTTCTTTTCTTCTTTTCTTCTTCTCCTTGCTGGATTGAATCAAGCCTCAGCTCCGATTCTTCATGGTTGAAGCAGTTGAGAAGGTTGAAAAGCAAGAACCGAATCTCCTTTCTCAAGTTGGGAAATCCTCCAAGACTTTGATTTTGAACGCTTTGGATTCCTCTTGAGCCTTTTGGAGTGGAGTGGATTTGAGCTAGAAGGTTTTCCTTTCAAGATTCAAGCTCACGGATTTTTGAAATGGGATTTGTCTATCTCAGATTTTCTCTTTGTTTTTCAGATTTTTTTTTCTCTCTTTCTTTTTTTTTTTTGAACAATAGACTCCCCTTTTATAGATTTCTTTTACACCTCTTTTGGAATAAAACTATCCGTTGGAGTGTACCTTCTATCAAAATATATCCGTTAGAAATGAGTAAAAATAGAAAAGTTACCGTTAGAGCTGATCTGGCAACTTCGTTTTTCGTTCCAGGTGGGTTGGAGTCGACTCTAACTTTTCTGGAGTCGGCTCTAGCTCGAGGCGTTTCAAACTGATATTTCCGGAGTCGTCTCTGGCTTTTCTGGGGTCGACAAGATGCTTTTCCGGAGTCGACTCTAACTTACCCGGAGTCGACTCTAGGTTGGAGCCAGAAAAATCGACTTTCTGCTCCGTCTGTGAGAGTCGACTCTCACAGTCTCGGAGTCGACTCTAATGACCGTGCCAGTTCCGGAGTCGGCTCTGTGATTCTCGGAGTCGACTCTAATGTCTGCAATTCTTACCTAGACATTAGATTCGATCCAGAACACATTGTAACTCTTGATTTTGATCTTTCAATAGTCTTATAGGCTGAAACACTAAATCAAAATCATCAGAGCCTTCAAAATTATACTCAAATAGTTTTGTTAATCATCAAAATCATCAATTGGGTCAACAAGTATCATGCTCTGCTGCGTATATCTCTTCCCTAACCAAACTGGACTGCAACTTGTATAATGTGCATGATCTCTGTCCTTTGATAATCACCATAGCACCTTTGATTAACTTCCATTGATCTCCCCCAAACTGGCTAACATATCCCTCTTCATCTAGCTTGCCTGCTGAGATGAGATTCATCCTGAGATCTGGAACATGTCTGACCTCTTTGAGTATCAATCTGCTGCCTTCACGGGTCTGGACTACTACTTCTCCTATCCCACATATTTTGGAAACACCATTGTTTCCCATTCGGATCACACCAAGATCACTTATCCTGTAGGATGTGAAGAACTCTCTCCTGGGTGTGGCATGATAAGAAGCTCCAGTATCTACCACCCAATCAACCTGATTTGATGTGGTGGCTAAGCACTGATCAACACATTCTGTAAATAGAATGATGTCTTCTCCTGAGGCAACTGCTGCTACCTCTCTATCTTTCTTATCTTCTGCCTTACCGCCTTCATTGTTCTTCTTCTTTAGCAGTCTACATTCACTTTTGTAGTGTCCTTTCTTATGACAATGGTAGCATTCGATTTCCTTCCTTGGTCTGGATTTGCTTCTGCCTCTGTTGTTTTCTTTTCTAGTAAACTGTCTCCCTCTGCCCTCTGTGACAAGTACATCTGTCTGTGTTTGAGACTCTCCAGTTCCCTTCCTTCTTTCCTCCTCATTGAGCAAGCTGCTAGTAGCCTGACTAATGGTGATAACTCCATCAGGGGCGGAGTTACTCAATGACACCACCAGTGTCTCCCAACTATCAGATAGAGAACTCAACAACAGGAGTGCCTAAGTTCATCTTCCATAAGCATCTTCATTGTGGCCAGCTGGTTCACAATGCTCTTCATCTCATTTAGGTGCTCTGCAATTGATTTTTCCGGCTTGTACTTCAGATTTACAAGCTTTCTGATTAAGTATGCTTTATTTCCGGCAGTTTTCCTCTCATACAACCCTTCTAACTTCTTCCATAGTTCATAGGCTGAGGTTTCATTTGAAATATGATGGAATACTGTGTTATCCACCCATTGCCTGATGACACTGATTGCTTTTCTATCCATAGTAGCCCAATCTTCATCATCATATTTTTCTGGCTTCTCTCCCATCTTCTCAATCGGCTTGGCTAAATCTTTGCAATACAAGAGATCCATCATCTTTGGTTTCCAAATCAACCAATTACTGCCATTGAGACTAATTATCCTGCTAGTATTAGTGGTAGAATCCATCTGTGGCATGCTCAAATAATTTGTTCTGGGCTTGCAACCAGGCTCTGATACCATAATTGTTGGGAATACACCCTCAATCACCCTCGGAACAAATATGCGTGCACAATCACAGAAAAATATACCGATCTACCACAATCACAGAATATGCGGAATAAAAAAAAACACCACACAAAAACACCAAATTTACGTGGAAAACCCCTCCAATGTGAAAGGAAAAAACCACGGGGCAAATTCCGAGAGCACTTCACTAATCTTAATAAAAGATTACAACTTTTCTCCTAATTTCTTTTTGCCCAAAAATCAGGAAACACTTCGAACTTAAAATAATAGTTGATGTGGGTACAAGAAGGATCTCACCAACGTGTGGTTGCTCTTCCGTGCCCCCTAAATCTGCTCTCAGACTCGTCCGTATCGACCTCCTGAGGTTGCACAGGATTTTTCCCAAGCCTGGGCTTCTCTGGATCTCTCTCAGGTCGCACACAGCTCTCTCCCTCCAATCTGGGATTTTTCATCTCTCGTATCTGCCACATACGGATCTCTCTCCCCCTCCTTTATTTCCGGGTTTGTTTTCCCTTTTTGAAAACAGCTCCGTAACAAACTGTGATGCAGTTTGTTATCATGGGCCGGTTCCCTCCCCACGTGGAGGGAGCACCCAACAGATTCCTGATGCGATTTCGGGCACTTGTTCACAGCGGTCGTCACATAGCCATTGATTGCACGCGGCACTCGTCAAGCGAACGAGAGGGCGAGCATGGGCGTGGTGCTCGTTGCACGATCCACGCGCTCGCAAAGAGAGGTTGTCATGCAGAGAGCTATTGAACCGAGCACATCAATAAGCTTCAGGTTCAAGATTTTTCATACAACAACCTTAAAGGCCTTCTGAGCTTAAAAATTTCACTGATTTTAATTCAACATACTATTTATCAAGTGAACCAGTATCCTACAAAATAGAGCTCGCTATGCATCGAATTCAGGTCGATTGGTTCAAATATTTCTCAACCCAAGCAAAGCTTATCCTAATTCTGTCCAAATAAGCAGATGCAAATCCAATCTGATTAATTTTGCCGTGAGTTAAACTATTCAAGTCAGGTCACACTCACCTTAGACTGAAACTGATTATTCTCTTCATCTGAAGCTGATCCAAGTACATTCAGGTTGAAACAAGCTGAACTAAAACCAAGAGGTCCAACTTATTTCCCAGTCCAATCCAAAAGTGGCCAGCGAATATCACCCACAGTGTACATTATTATCTTTGTAATACCTTAAAAAAATAGTTACACATCGAATGAAAGAAAAAGTTTAAAGTACTTATAACTTCATCTATTACCATTGATTTTTGTTTGAATTTTTAGAACCACATGATTTCGATCCACTAACGGGTTAATTGAACCAATAGATAAAAACTTGAGGTATCATGAATTACAAATAATACCAAAACCAATACAAATTTGCAGCACCAAAACCCAGAAAAGGTTGTAATACCCTGAGATAAGAATATCGTGATAGACTCTTATAACACGGGAGAGAAAAAAGCTTGAAGTGCTTAAATATTATATTTAGAAATTAAATAAAAAATGCTTTTAATAAAAAAAAAAAAGGCATGAACAATTATTACATAGTATTATTATTTATAAGTTATTTATTTCATAGTTAATCTAAATAATACATTAAATAATATTTTTTTCTTATAAAATATAACATTTTTGTAATATAATTATTTTATACAAATATTAGTATAATAGAATAATATTTATATTATACTACCCATATAATAATATTATATTTTGTTATATATTTATAATATTATAATGCCATTATCTTATATTATAATATCTTACACTATATAATTATATCATGTTTATAATAATATTATAAATTTAAATATATTCAAATATAGTAAACATAAACCCAGTCATCTCTCCTACGTTCATATGGTTCATGAATCCGAACAATCAAAAAAAATAAAAAATAAAAAAATTACTAAATTCTAAATTTGATTACATTCAAATATACCCAAATTTATCTTTTATATCATTATATTATTCTTATTATAACAAATAGCTGTTCATGAAGCGTTTGCCCATAAGCTCATATTAAAGCTTCCACTACTTTTTTTTTTTTTTTTGTTGGACTTTTGAAGAAACCATTAAGTTGCTTACCAAACACCTTTTTTTTTTTTTTTAAACAACTTCAACCCTTTCTAAAATACTTTTGACCTTTCGGAAGCAATGCAAACGAATTTGCAAATTGTGTGAGGCCTACTTCATTGTCTTCTTGTAACATTGGGCCTGCAGATCGTAGACTGAAACTAGATGCCTACCATCCCACAGCCATCGTGAAGAGATCCAAAGAGCTTATGATATCTTTAATACACTTCGATAAAAAAAAGTCTTGCTGTACCACCTTCGGTGATTGATATACATCACGTACATATACGCGTATGCACACAGCTAATCACCGAAGCCGATGCGGGCTTACTGCACCGCCCCAGTGCAGCAAGACTTTTCCCACTTAGATAATGATTGCAGAGATCTCCCAGAATTCTGTCCTCTTGTTTGGTTTATCCTCCATTCAACGAATGTCCCATTCATTTACCACAGAAAACGTACTCATACCTCCTTCCCTCTGCGTTTGAGTGTTGACCAAATCCTAGTTTTGCTTCCGAGAAATGTGAACTCCGAAGTTATTGTGCTTCCAAAATCCCTTTTACAACCCAGATTCCAACATATGATATGGTCTAAACTTTGAAAAATAACTTTTAAAACTAAAAAGCTGTGCAATCTTGAGGCATTGTGTAAGATCCCTGATATTACCATCTCCACACGCACACAATGAACAGTCCTGCAAGATAAGGAGGTTAATCCATATATAAACTCTCTTTAATGGGCTCATTAAGAAGAGCAATAACCTTGGTTGATACACTATATACTCTCTAATTGCTCGACGCAATCATGTGTTTTTAGGCAACAATGACGTTTGCCTACATCTCTAAATTTTTCATACAATAATTATCACAAAATATAGTAATCGCCCAAAATTATGAAAGCAAAATAATTTATATCAACAGTTAAGGAAAGAAAGCAACATGACCTGGTGAAAGGAAACTAGATCTGTTGTGGCCCTCCAATTTATGGGAACCACCCCCTCTCCTTCTGCGTAGATTTGAGCTTCATAACCAGTTCTGCACGCTGGGCCTCCACTTCAGCATACTGGAGGCTCATTTGGAGGAATCGTTCCTGGATATCCTTCAACTCTGCCTCTAATGAGGATACCTTGCTATCTTCACTGATCTTTGTATCATTATTGCTTGTAGTTTTACTTTTTTCCCCATCAATAAATCTACAAGAAAAATGCATGACACATGAAAAATAATGAGTGAGACTTACTCTTATTGGTTATCCAACTTCATACTTCGTGCTGTCAATTGTTGAAAAAAAATGCACAAAAAAGCTTCAGTTCTAATGTTAGGGACACAAATAATAACTAACTGAACAGATATTAGCACTGAGGTAGAAGCTACCAGATCATATAAAAATCTTAATAGCATTGATTATTAAGTATTCAAATAACATTCTTCTTAAGAATACCATATGCTTGGCTTGTTTTCATAATGATTTAGAATAATGCAATTTGTTCAGCAATGGCTCAAAATCTATGGATACTGTTTGTCGCAAATCATATGAATGATGACTCAGAAATTGGTTAAAAACACAAGATTGACAAAAATGATGACACAGCATATCATATTATGATATACACCATAATTAATGGGTTGCTTGTCATAAACTCGACTGACAATGCATTGGCTAATCATGTTCGCTTAATCAAAATATATTAATACTGTAATGAAGGAGTTCCTTGCTGCACATAAGAACTTGGCCTTTCATTTTAGCTTGAGATTGATAAAAAAGTACATGAGAATCTTAGATAAACCAATTGCCATATGTGGTCATGAGACAAAGCTTGAAATACCCCAATGTCTTTGAAAAGTTACTATTGAAACAAATCTTGACCGCTAGACTCAAAATACCTGCAAAAGCCTGCTACTAACTCCTAAAATTTCCTGGCAGTCATTACACATTGCTGCATGATAAGCCATGGGTCCCACCATCCAATCGGCATCCCATACCAAAAGGTATGAGATTGCTATACCAGCAGTACCCTCAGGTTTTTCAATCACACAGCGGCCTCCCAAACAGGCCTCTAGTGATTTAAATAAAAATTGTTTTCCAGATTTTCTAATTGATGATGGTGTTCTACAGTTGAACTACCTCCTAACACAATGTTTCCATAATAGTGCAATTTTAAACAACAAACTACAAAAGACTATTGGCTCCTTCACACAGGTACGCTCATATAGTGGATTTATAATTTACCATGATGGTTATATTTAAAAAATAACAATTTACCATGATGGGATGATAAAATATGTTATGCATTGATTGGGAGAAAACAGCAATAAAACCCTAGAAGAGTAAACTAGACTCAAGACATCATGTCTGTGATCCCTCAAAGATATAAGAAGATTAAGAGAGGAAGAATGAAGATAGCAAGAAGGGACCAAATGGCGACGAGAAGACATGAGATGGAAGAGATCAGGGCAGCAGACAGCTTCAATACGATGGAATGCAAGCCCTTTGCCTATTAAATAAGGGGACAAAATACCTATCCATACCACCCCCATACATGGTAAATTGTACTATATCAATATTGAACTGATACTTGGTATAAGAATGTATTGAGCATCCCTACACTGTACTAATACAATATTGGTATGAGGCCTGGTGCTGAGATTGTGAAAACTTGTGAGAGGATTTTCCCCTCAATTGGGTCCACTATATCAATTTTCACAAATTAGGAGCTAGTCCGAACTTACATAATTAAAATAATGGGCCTTATCATTTCAACCAGTTGCAAAATAGGTCCATATATGATAATTAATTGAGTAAATGGGATCAATTACCAGAGAGAGAGAAAAACACAATATCCCTATATATTTTCAATAAAGAAAAACCATCTAGCATGCAGGTGTGTGCGGTGTGTGTGTTTGTGTGTATGTATCTTCAACAATATAAGACCAACTAGCAACATGGAATGAAGACCTAATTGATGTGTTGTACGGAGTGAAGCATAAGGAACAATGTACAAAAAGTTGGAAGAAGATTCTGCTCTAAGAAGATTTTTATTGAATCATAACAAGTCTGCCACAAACTAAACCCTAGGCCACCTTATATTGATACCCGACTGATGCAATGATTATTCAACCACAACATATAAATTTGATGGAAACTAATGTTGACTCTCATGGTCCAACTGATCATAGTATATTAATAATTTAATGTCTCCAATCTATATTTATATAAAAAAAGGCTTCGAGTCAGCACACAAATTGACTCCAAAGCCTTCCATATTCTTTTTTGTAGTTCCTAGGGATTTGTTGAAATCCAATTCACTAAGGATGGTGAAGCAGCACAACCCCAAAAAGGAATTGCAAGTGCCCCGACTAGTAATGATACAAGCACAAAATGTTAGAGCCAGCTATGTCAACTTTAAACTAGTATCTCTTTTGTTTGAAGAATGTCACATGCTGCCACATATGATGGGTCCAATGGAATAAGCTGAACATGGATTCCATCAGATAGTAGCTAGAAATTGTTAATTATGAAGTTTACATAATTCACAAGTTTTGTTCACTTAACCATCATTTCATTAAAATTATCCTACAAAATTGCTTAGAATTTCTGTCATTTCACTTGAAGTTCTTCACAAGTTAGAACTGGAAGGGAACAGGGTGACCTACCATGACCCTTTATCTCAAGGGTCACAACAAGAGGCGCTGAAACCCTCACTAAGCTCACCATTCTCTCGTTAAATTTCACACTTCATTTTTTTAGCACTATTTTTACAAGTGAGAAATTCAATGAAGCTTTTCTACATGCACAATCAACTTCTTAATTGTTAAGAATGCTGATTGACATGGCCTGTTTTGTGCATACTTCTTTTTTACAAGGCATTTTGTTGACAGATCATGAATGGCACCCATGTTTATTTTCTGCAAGGCATTAGTTTCGAGAATGAGCTAGCTTAATTCTAATGGGGCTTGGTAGTTGACTCATGCAAAAATTAATGCTGCCTTGCCATATGTAATGACAAAGGTTGGGTGACCTATCCTGTAGTCAGTTGTCATGCCGCTATGTATTCTGTTGCAATTGTCTGAAAGGGAGCAACATTTTGGCATATAACTAGATATGGTTAATTGAGACTTACATTTTTTAGTGAGTTTCCTATAAGGTTTAATTCTAATATATATGGTCAATTATATCATTTAGGTTAATCAACATAAAAGTCCTAATGAAACTAACTTTTCTTAACAAGATTATACGGAATATAAACAAATACAGATATCAATTGATTTACCTCTGAAGTTCTGCTTTATACATGTTATTTGTTTCCAAAGCTTCAGCAAGTTTAACTTCAAGCAAATGGGCCTTTGATTCAAAGTCAACTTCTTTGCTTACTTGTTGCCTTCCTGTATGATCCTGAAGCTCATTTTCATCCTAAATCACCAAAAAGAAAAAAAAGTCAAATCATGATTATTTGCACCTGAGAGACATTAACTAACATTATTATACTCAAAAACAAGCACAAGATTTGCTATTATTGCTTTCTCTAAGGTATTTAATTTACAGTATGAACTTCGCTGGTTCATTAGACTATAATCTAAAAAAATTAAAAAGTATTGTAGCTGAAGAAATTAGCAGCAGATAAAATCTTATTCAATATTCATTACTGAACACAAGAATGAATATTACAATCCAAAGGAAGACAGTTGAGAACATAGCTACAAAACAGAAATTAAGCATTTGCAATAACTATGATATCAATAAATGAGCTGAATCCAAAATTTGCCACTTAAGGATACTGTTAGGTGATGTTCAAAATATATTAATAAACAAAACTGTGAAATCAAATCCATCACTTAGGAAGGATGAAACCCATTATTCTATATACATTCTACTTAAACATAAGGGCTGAGAAATCAAAGTTTACTAGAAATTGGATGCAATATGATGGTAATATCCAGAGTGCTAGAAGATTATGAAATATAATTTGTAACCGAACCTTGGCATTGAGATAGCTAATTCCAATACGAGAAACAAAGTCCTGCATGTTATGAGAGAGAAACTTAAAATGTGAAAGACTATCACATTGCAATCATATTGTCCAGCATGAATACACCAATGAATCACATGCGTATAAATGTTATTCCTTTTGATTATTTGTTGAACTCCAGCATATCTATTTTGGGCTAATAATCTTGTCAGTTGATGATGCAGATATTTGTGTCTTCGTCCTTTGCTGCAAGCTCTGAATACAATCAGATTATCTACCATTCATCTCCACTATTTGATTTAAAGATTCCATTATACTGTTTGTACATGTGGAGTCCCAGAACATGCTAGAAACCAACAGCAGACACAAAGGCTGTGTTTGCTTGCTGGTTAAAGTAGAGATCAATGGGATAAAGGCCCCTTTACTCCAACCACCAGCCAAATGCTAGAGTAGCATCCACTTATTCTGAGGGTAAGATGGGTATTTTTGAGAAGTCAGCAACGATATCTTTTCCACTTAACAAAAATAAACTACTCCACCCTATATAGTACATAAGTCCACCACACATTGCTTGCTCTTACTATTTTCTTAACAGGATATTAGAGCTAAATTGCATTAAATAAATCCAAGTGATACGAGAGAAGTCATCAACAAACGATGATATTAATGCTGGTCCAATTAACCTATTTATGAATTCTTATTATTTTCATAGTACATATTGCCCAGATGTACGGAGATGATATTGTCCCTACAACTCAAGAAGATAAGAATTCATTGAAAGATTTATGGATTTTAGATCCTACTTGCTCCTTTTATATTTGTTTGAATAAAGATGATTTGATACTTACAAGGCATGTGATGAAGGATCTATTACTTTAGCTAATGATATTTAATTGGAGGGTGATGGAGTTGGTAATGTGGAAGTTAGTGTAACGCTCCAAGTCACCTGCTAGTCCAATTAACTTATTTATGGCTAAGTTCACGTGGCCTTAAAAACTCAAGTAAAAGTTCATTGGTAGCAAGTGAACTTAAGCTATAATTCTGAGTAGGTATACCTTGAAGGAGTGAAATACTCTTTAACTGTCGTGGTTGATTATTTTCGTTATTAGGATCCATAATTCTGAGTCTGTTTGCTCTAATAGTTCTTTCTATCTCAGGATCTAAGGGTATAAGGTTGGGTTACAACGATCGGCGACCAAGCATACACCCTACCAATGACTCTAAAGCAAACAATAATTCATTTTTTTATTTATTATAATAGAAGAAAAAGAAAGAGATTTAAAGAAAATATCCTAAAAGATTCCTAAAACTAAGAGCAATGAATAATTTAATTAGGGTTTAATAATTCTTAGCAATCAAGTTAGCAAAGATTAAACTCTCTATTCTAGGTTTACCCTATATCTAGACAGCTCCTAACTTCCAAGACCACCTTGGAGCCCTCCAAGTCAAAAATTAGCTGATTAACTAGCCAGTTGAGGATAAGGTCAGTGGGGGTCCCCCTGTTGCTTACTAGGTAAGCGAACGGAACCAATTAAGTAACCACTTTCCTTTTCTTTTCTAGACACCAGTTAAGCAGTCAATCTCGACCCGGTCCAACTCTTTTGGGTGCCTTGTCCTATTGAGCTCGAGTTCCTTAGGGGCTGAGTCTAATTAATTTTAGAGTTAAAGGTTTGGGTTAATGCAAAATGAAGGATGTGGTTTGTGGGCCAAGGAAGGGTGATGAAATCCCCACCTTATCTTGATTAGGGGTTTGTGCCCTTAAAGTTAATTATGAAAATGCTATGCAACAATTAGATGTCCAGCTCTTAAAATTATCAAACAAAATTAATCTAATTATTTATTTATTTATTTAAGATTTTTGTGATTAGGTTTCTAATTTCCTAATAAATTATGAGATGTCAATGGAAGAATTTTGAGTTTTGCAGAAAATAAATCCACCAAGACAATCTAAGCATAAAAATAAAATAATTATTTTGTTTATATATTTTATTTTTATTTGTATAAATTTTTTTATTATTTTGTTTCCTTAAATTAATTATTTTTATGGAAGGTGTCTTAGGGTTTTCTTTCAGTTTTTTTTAGGTAAGTTAATTAAAAGGAAAATTTGATTAGGTTAAAAGTGGATTTGTCGCAAAAAGGAAAGTAATAATTTTTTTATGTTAAAAAAAATAAGAAATTCTAACAATTAAGGAAATAAAATAAAGAGACAATAACTATTCAAAAATTAAGAGAAAATTAATCTAATTTTTTTTATATTTTTTATTTTTTAATTTTTATAATTAATTTTTTTTCAAGATAACACACTTAAGTCCCCGGCAACGCGCCAAAAATCTGATGCGTATCGTAGCGCAACGATTAAAACACCTTAATTTTACTAATAGAATAGCGAGAGTAAGGGATCGATTCCACAGGACTTTAGCGATTATCTTGAAATAAATTTATAAATTTAACTAAATAGATAATTAGTAGTGCAAAATAATCAAGATATGGTCTATCTTATAAGAGCACGGCTCGTACCCGTAGATCACGGCCCGTCTTTTAAGAATAGATCAGTCTAAATTATTTTCACTTAAATAGAATTTAATAACAATTAAACATGAACTTTATGTCATATAATTAAAAAAGTTATGACAACAGATTGCAATAAATTCCTGAATCAAACCAAAGATGGGATGAAGTCTTTGTTCCTCCTCTTCATGCGCCCGAGCCCACGAACGAAGCCTCCACTGCTACTCAATTGCTCCGAGACAAGTCACGAACAGAGGATGAACCCACGGACTCACAGAGCCTCAAGGAAGAACATGGACGCAGCAAGAGCCTCTACGGACTTCTCACAGATGCCACGGAACAGAGCTCTCAGGAAAGGAAAAAGGAAGAACAGGATGGCTCCTGGGCAAAACAGAACAGAGCTCACGAACGGCTCTTGACGGATCTCCTGGATGCAGCGCGCTGGACGGACTTCCCTCCTCCCTCTGCTGCTTTTTGTAGAAGCCCAGATGCGGTGAAGATGCGGCCCAGACGCAACGTTGCCAAAACAGAGGACGCGGGCGGCGCGGAGAAAATCCTGGATAAATCGTGAATAAAATCCAAATTCCTTCAAGATTAATGTAATTCTTCCAATTTGATAACCTCCTATCCAATTTATTCCTTAATTGGTGGAGGAAACGGTTGGATTTGAAATAGGAGAAGAATCGGAGGAAGAATCGGCTGAGAAGACGATGAAGTCGACACTAGGTTTGCCGACTTTGCTTTGAGATGTGTGCTGAAACAGATAAATCAATGTAAAATCAATTCTGGGATCTTAAATCCGATTTGAGTGCCGTTTGTGTCATTAAATTTCTAAAATCGAGCTCTTTAAATTGATAAGGTTTTTCCTAAAATATCATATAAAATTAAAATATTAAATAATAATATGTACGTTAAATTATTAATTAATAGTTTAGTGATAATTATTTATGCATTTATCACAGCTCGGCAATTTCTGCCGAGAGGGCGACGGAGCCGACCATATGAATTGCTGACCGCCCTGACGCCGTGAAGGTCCTCCAGACGCTTGACGGCAATCACCACCATTCAAGACAGAGGAGTTGATGTTCGCCATCGGAGACAAAACTATCAGCCACAGAGACGACGACAATTGCTGGAGATCGGGACAAGAAGACGGATGCATCAATCTTAAAGCAAGCTCAGAAAAAAAACCCTCAGGGACGAAGGAGTAGGGCGGTAACCTTACCCATACTGTTCCTCCGGTCGCTAGCCAGTAGTAGTCTTTCAAGAAGGCATTGCAGTAGTTCCCGAGTCGCTGGTCCCAGCATCATCGCTCGCTCCTTTCACCAGTGGCATGGACCGTCATCATGAAAGGAAGCTGTCATCATGAAAGGAGGAAATTAACCAGCTTTGTGGGTTAGCGCCTGGTTGAGATGGGTTCATCTCAGGCTCTCCCTCCATGAGGCCACGGACCAACCAACTTTGCTGCTAATGGGTCCAATGTGGCCGCTTGAAGGGTGCACCTCATGTGAATTGACCTCAACCAAACGTAAGCCAATTATTATGTGTTTTCGGCGAGGGCCAATAGACCTTCAACTTGAATGTGATCTGAATTTAATAGGATTAATTGAAACAAGCTGGCCTGAAACAAACTGATCATGAAGTAAGTACATCTTATTTGGCCAATATTTTGAGTTAATAAGCAAGTAGGGTTAGGAATTTGCTGGCAGACTTAGAAGTCTACAACCTCGAAGGATGGCTGGCAAACTCCAAATCAAGGCAAGGTCTTGATTATCATTGGGCCTTGTTGGAGGGATCTAATTCCTCATGCTAGACCCACGCTGCTGCTATCAATCCCACCCAGTTTCCAAGTCGTGTGAGTACAAGATATGACTTCAATGAGGAGATGAATGCAATCTATTAATCTACTCCAAAGGTAAGTTAGTGAATTACAAACTGAGGACTCGACGTTTTTTTTTTTTTTTTTTTTTTCAATCTATGCTCACGTTTCGGTCCTGGATCTCTCGTATAATCGAGTTCCAGGTTTTGCCGAGAAGCATTGTCCAAATAAATAAATCGGCTATCAAAACATTAGTCAGGCAGATGGAGGATATTAAACGCACCCAACATCATCAAACATCTCACAAATTGATGGCAGAATTTGTCAAATTTTTCAAAAATAAAAGAGCGTCCATTCGACAGCTATTGTCAAGTATCAACATAAGTTTCATACAAAACTTGCAACCACCTCCAGCGATACATTAGATAAGTGCTACCCCAACGTGGAAAGCCATGATAGCATATCGTGAGCAGAGAAACATTCAGAAAATAACAGTACATTTTACATCAAACAATGCGAGGGAAGATTCATGGAGTTTGAGTTGATTCAGGAGAGTCAACCAATAATCATTGAACTTAGATATATAAATAGAGAAAAAATGTAACGGAATCATCATTTTAACAAAATGACTAATATTTGACTGCTGTACTCTAGCCATAACTGAAACATTTTTCACATTAAATTTCACATCATCTCTATAGAAAACAATGTCCAATGAATGTGGTCTGTGGGAATTGAAGCATAATAACATGTCATATAATAAAGTGACAATATAACATTCTTTTTGGCAGATGTATATGACCCTGTTTTCACATGAAAATGCTTGATCAAAAGGTCATTATTTTGGCTGAAGGTGAAATAGTAGCCATCTTCCAAAAAGTTCCCAACATTGGTTCTTACAAAGCTAAAAGCCAAGAACCAAATATCAAATTAAAGAGTAGCTCCAAAAAATGGAGTAGAGGAAAAAATACTAAAGTTTAAGAAAGGCAACTGAATGTAATTCCATTAACACTTTTTGCTGCATCTAACATTTTTTAGCTGCTTCTGACAAAAGCATGCAACTTTGCTGATAGAAGATGATTGCCGTTCTTTTCTAAATTAAGACGATTAAAATTTTAGATGGTTTTGACCAAAAAGTTATGTGCAATGAGCTCTGTAATGTAAAAAGAGAAATCAACGGAGATCCAAAGCTAAATCAAACGATTTTCCAATCTGATTAAGCTTGAATCAGTGAGTTAAAATTCTCACAATTAGACATAACAAAGCGGTCGTAGATCAAATTTCTTGGAAATAGCAACAATAACAATTAATTCTATTTCTCTTTTACAATTCAAGTCTGTTTCCGATATGATAAGTTACAGTGCCTAACTATACGCCTACTACCATGAATTATTTATCAAATTGAAGCTGAAATCATTACAAGATATAACAAGATCTGAATAGAATTAAAACAAGAAAAAATTCAAAATTAATCATTCAGATACCGGGAAGAATAGCTCGACTGATAATGGCATTGAGTCCATCAGCGAACGAGGCGGTCGTCGAAGTTTTTAGGATCTCTATTTAATAAATAGAGCGATTGCAATCCCTAGGCTTAGACCCGA
>UESW01004570.1:714536-854427 GCA_900491605.1 Calamus simplicifolius | reverse complement strand
TATATCAAAGTATAAAATTTAAGATAAAATCAAAGAATATCATCATAATCAAAAATCGTAATGATAAGCAATTTGGACAGCTACCCAATCAGCGGCTAAGTGTTCCTTATTTTGACCTTCCTTCTGAAAAGGAATGTCACCGAAATAATTGATGATCTATACGATTTGAAATTAATTGCTGGCCTGCAAACAAATTTTTAAATTCTATAGGAGGGTGCTGTCCCAGATTTCATACCGTCCTGGTTCATTTTGACATTTGGGATGGAGAGATATTCTAAGGGATGCTGGTTGGAATGGTGGCAGAAAAGCTTCGTCCGAATGCTTAGGATGATATCTTATCTAGGTGTCCCAAAAAGGAAAGTAGTAGTCTTTCAAGAAGGCATTGCAGTAGTTCCCGAGTCGCTGGTCCCAGCATCATCGCTCGCTCCTTTCACCAGTGGCATGGACCGTCATCATGAAGGAAGCTGTCATCATGAAAGGAGGAAATTAACCAGCTTTGTGGGTTAGCGCCTGGTTGAGATGGGTTCATCTCAGGCTCTCCCTCCATGAGGCCACGGACCAACCAACTTTGCTGCTAATGGGTCCAATGTGGCCGCTTGAAGGGTGCACCTCATGTGAATTGACCTCAACCAAACGTAAGCCAATTATTATGTGTTTTCGGCGAGGGCCAATAGACCTTCAACTTGAATGTGATCTGAATTTAATAGGATTAATTGAAACAAGCTGGCCTGAAACAAACTGATCATGAAGTAAGTACATCTTATTTGGCCAATATTTTGAGTTAATAAGCAAGTAGGGTTAGGAATTTGCTGGCAGACTTAGAAGTCTACAACCTCGAAGGATGGCTGGCAAACTCCAATCAAGGCAAGGTCTTGATTATCATTGGGCCTTGTTGGAGGGATCTAATTCCTCATGCTAGACCCACGCTGCTGCTATCAATCCCACCCAGTTTCCAAGTCGTGTGAGTACAAGATATGACTTCATGAGGAGATGAATGCAATCTATTAATCTACTCCAAAGGTAAGTTAGTGAATTACAAACTGAGGACTCGACGTTTTTTTTTTTTTTTTCAATCTATGCTCACGTTTCGGTCCTGGATCTCTCGTATAATCGAGTTCCAGGTTTTGCCAAGAAGCATTGTCCAAATAAATAAATCGGTTATCAAAACATTAGTCAGGCAGATAGAGGATATTAAACGCACCCAACATCATCAACATCTCACAAATTGATGGCAGAATTTGTCAAATTTTTCAAAAATAAAGAGCGTCCATTCGACAGCTATTGTCAAGTATCAACATAAGTTTCATACAAAACTTGCAAACCACCTCCAGCGATACATTAGATAAGTGCTACCCCAACGTGGAAAGCCATGATAGCATTTCGTGAAGAGAGAAACATTCAGAAAATAACAGTACATTTTACATCAAACAATGCGAGGGAAGATTCATGGAGTTTGAGTTGATTCAGGAGAGTCAACCAATAATCATTGAACTTAGATATATAAATAGAGAAAAAATGTAACGGAATCATCATTTTAACAAAATGACTAATATTTGACTGCTGTACTCTAGCCATAACTGAAACATTTTTCACATTAAATTTCACATCATCTCTATAGAAAACAATGTCCAATGAATGTGGTCTGTGGGAATTGAAGCATAATAACATGTCATATAATAAAGTGACAATATAACATTCTTTTTGGCAGATGTATATGACCCTGTTTTCACATGAAAATGCTTGACCAAAAGGTCATTATTTTGGCTGAAGGTGAAATAGTAGCCATCTTCCAAAAAGTTCCCAACATTGGTTCTTACAAAGCTAAAAGCCAAGAACCAAATATCAAATTAAAGAGTAGCCCCAAAAAATGGAGTAGAGGAAAAAATACTAAAGTTTAAGAAAGGCAACTGGATGTAATTCCATTAACACTTTTTGCTGCATCTAACATTTTTTAGCTGCTTCTGACAAAAGCATGCAACTTTGCTGATAGAAGATGATTGCGTTCTTTTCTAAATTAAGACGATTAAAATTTTAGATGGTTTTGACCAAAAAGTTATGTGCAATGAGCTCTGTAATGTAAAAAGAGAAATCAACGGAGATCCAAAGCTAAATCAAACGATTTTCCAATCTGATTAAGCTTGAATCAGTGAGTTAAAATTCTCACAATTAGACATAACAAAGCGGTCGTAGATGGATCCTAAAAGATCAAATTTCTTGGAAATAGCAACAATAACAATTGATTCTATTTCTCTTTTACAATCAAGTCTGTTTCCGATATGATAAGTTACAGTGCCTAACTATACGCCTACTACCATGAATTATTTATCAAATTGAAGCTGAAATCATTACAAGATATAACAAGATCTGAATAGAATTAAAACAAGAAAAAATTCAAAATTAATCATTCAGATACCGGGAAGAATAGCTCGACTGATAATGGCATGAGTCCATCAGCGAACGAGGCGGTCGTCGAAGTTTTTAGGATCTCTATTTAATAAATAGAGCGATTGCAATCCCTAGGCTTAGACCCGATTGCAATCCTAGGCTTAGACCCGACCTCCGTCGGGTTGGGTATGGAAGACCGGCCGGCACGCGTATACAAGGCAAGTACGAACAAAGAGACCGACGGTACGATCCAGGAAGTGGAAACGAGTGCAGACGAATCGGGCCTCAAAATTGATCAAATCTTGCAAGTAAGATAGAATAAGCTCACTTTAGTAAGAAAAGAGGGAGAAAGAGTGGAAGGAAGAGAAGCGGAGTTACCTTGAAGCCCCTCTCGGATCCTTTGCCGCTCCGCCATGCTAATAGGAGAACTAGAGAGATGCCCGAGGGACTGAAGTTGACGTATACGGATGGGAGAACCAAAGAGATTCGAGCAACATCTTGCTACTTATGTTAAATAGATCGGGTCAAATCGGTTAAGCTTGGGCTTCAGTCGGTTCGGATGAAAAGGGGTCTCGGCTAGGCTGGGCTCCTAAATTAATTATTGTTAGTTAATTATTTATAATATAATTCCTGATAAATCTATAAAACTATTTAATAAAAAAATATTATAGTCAAATACAGTGGCAAATACTATGCTAGCTATTTAAGTAGTCACCGTAGTAAACAGTAGCTATATATCACATAAATAATTTGATTATGATACTTCATCTCTCATAAAATTATAATTATTAAGAAAAACTAAATTTGATGCCAGAAATTAAGAACGGTATGTTTGTGCTTGTTAATTTATGTGCAGATAACATTATATTAGACCAAATTATTACAAACTTAATTTAAAAAAAATCATCCACTAAATAATGCTATGATTTATTAAGTTAACACGATAAAAAATAGTTCCACAAAAAGAAAGAATTATATTTATGACCTAATGCAAGAATATCTAGATAAATTATATTAAATTAATTTAGACTTGTTATAAGATATTCAAGTGATTAGATAATCCTTCTTATCATTACTAAAAAAAAAAATAAAAAAATATTATAATCAAATACAGTGGCAAGTACTATGCTAGTTGCTTAAGTAGTCACCGTAGTAATTAACAACCATATATCTTATAAATAATTTGATTATGGCGCTTCATCACTTATAAAATTATAATTATTAAGCAGAACTAAATTTGATGCTAGTAGTTGGAAACAGTCTATTTGTGCTTGTTTAATTTATATGCAGATAATATTATATTAAACCAAATTATTATGAACTTAATTAAAAAAATCATCCACTAAATAATGCTATAAATTATTAAGTTAACATGATAAAAAGGGGTTCCACAAAAAGAAAGAGTTATATTTATGACCTAGTACAAGAATATTTAGATAAATTATATTAAATTAGCTTAGCCTTGTTATAAGTTATTCAAGTGATTAGGTAATCCTTCTTATCATTACAAAAGAAATAATAATAATAATAATAAATGAATCATTCAGCAAAAAATTATTTTCTCACAAAATCCATCGCAAAATTAATTTTGTGAGGGATCTTTCTAACATAATGGATTCTCTGTAAAAAAAATTCCGATAAAAAAATCCCTCGAAAGTTTATTTTGCGAGGGATTTTTAGAGGGATTTATTTTTTATTAATGAGTCCTTAGTAAATTTTTTTGATGAAAAAAATCCCTCGGAACATCCCTCACAAAATTAATTTCCGAGAGATTTTGCAAGGAATTTTTTGAGGAATATTTTTTATAATAAATAGCTTTTTTGTAAAAAAATTGATAAAAAAATCTCTCAAAAATCCTTCAGAAATTAATTTTACGAGAAATTTTTTGAGGAATTTATTTTTCATTAATGAGTCCTTAGTAAAATCAAAAAAATAACAATAACAATCATCATAAAATATAATAATTAATATATTTTATATCAATAAATAATTAATTATGAATACATTACCTTCATTTGATTTCCTCCAATATTTTAGTAAGAAAAGGAATATAAAAAATGTTGAAAGTTTAAAGCCTTCAAAAATGATTATCAATGATTAAGAAGCAAATTTCATCAAGTCATTTTAGAATAAATAGCATTGCTTATACGTTAAGAAATTTTGGGATCATAGTTATAGCATGAGAATTGATTCTTTCATTCAACTAATGCATGGGGATATGCATTAATATTATCTAATAGCAAATATAAAATATAGTTTTCTCACTATCTTATTTCATAAGAATAAGAGGAAGAAAAGGAAGAAGAATATTTCATTAATGAAGATGATTCAGATCAAGAATAAATGATAACTTGTTTTGTCAATAGATTCTAAGTAATTTCTTTACTTTTTTGTCAATAGATGATAACTGTGTGGAGGGCCCTTCTTTCGCCATCCTAGTGAACGCACAGCGATGAACTACTTCCATCGACAATCGGCCCTCGTCAAGGGTGGCCTCTATCCCCCTACCTGTTTATATTATATGCTGATGCTCTTTCTCAGACTCTAGGAGATGCGGTCCAGCGATCACGTCTAGAGTCTTACCGGGCCGCCTCAGGTGCCCAGTCTCTCTCTCACCTCCTCTTTGTAGATGATTATATTCTCATCGGTTGGGCCTTGCTCCAGAATGCCAGATGCTTTGCTTAGGCTATGGAATCCTATTGCTGAGAGTCTGGCTAGCTTGTTAACCTGCACAAATCTTATATCATCCTCAGTCCCAAAACAAAATCCAGAACAAAGTTAGAAATCTTGACCAGCCTAGGGATCTCGAAGCAGCAGGGGATCCTGACTTACCTTGGCGTTCCCATGACTGACAAACGCTTGCGAAAGCTGGAGGCTAGGCCGATGGTGCAGCGGGTCCGCGATCGACTAAAGGGATGGTAGGCTACTACCCTCTCCATAATGGGCAGAATCATTCTTATCAGGTTTGTGCTTAGCTCCATTCTTATCAACCTTCTGGCTAACACTATGGTTCCTAGATTTTTCCTAACAGAGCTGGAACAGACATTTGCAACTTCCTGTGGAGGCCCAAACAGGACGGCCATGGTGTCCACATATTAGACTATGACACCATCTGTTGCCCTACTAGAGATGGAGGACTCGGGATCTAGTCCCTCATGGCAAGGAGGGAAGCATTCATTGCCAGATACGCTGCGAGATATCTCCTCTAGCCCAGTTGCCTATAGAGTAGAGTGATAAGGGCCCGCTATAGTGCTTGGAGTCAGGGATCCCAGATTTAGCCGATCAGGGGTTGCTCCTTCATTTGGAAGGAGATTTGCGCCCACGCTCCTATCGCAATGGCTCATGTCAGATGCTTGGTTAGAGACAGGATCATAATTTATGTTAGTCAGGATGCATGGATTCCCTCAATCCTTCTATCTAGGTGGCCGACCTTTGTGAGTATGGATGTTGCTGATAACCTCTAGGTATGTGATCTGCTGATGGATGATGGCAGGACCTAAAGAATTCAAGAACTCTCTACACTGTTCGGGCCCCAACTTGTCTCTCGGATCCTTACTATCCTGATTCCACTTCATCAGGGGCGTGACCTAAGGGTCTAGGGCCCTTCCTGCTACTCCAAGGCCCCATTGAGTTTCCTCTATGATCTGTGCAAGGGACCATCTGTTACCAGATTTATGGCAGCATAGATCTGGAGACTCTCTATCCATCCGAGAGTGCAGCTTTTTCTTTGGAAGATGGCCTGAGACCTTCTTCCTACAAGGGCTCTTCTTAGCCAGAGGGATGGACCTCGTGGGGTCCTGCCCAGTATGTGGGGCTCAGGATGAAATGACTGAGCATGCTGTCCTGAGTTGCCCCAAGGTGAGGCAGATTTGGAGGCTTACGAGGAGATGGCTTTGGGATGTTAATGATGGTGCTTGTCTGTGCTCCTTCCTTTGGTTCTTTATCAGAGCTCAACACAAGAGGCCTGCTATGTTGCTTACATTGCCTATCAGGTCTGGCTGGCTAGGAATGCGATGACCTTTGAGGCAGAGGTCATCCGGGTCCACCGAATTCTTCTGAGAGCCAGATGCTTGGCGTCAGAGTACCTGGGATTTGATACTACGACTCCCCTGGCTACCCTAGACTCCTGGGTCTCTCATGCTACTTCGGCAATGGCTCATAGGGAGATTTCTATCTCCTGCGAGCCCCCATGGGGTTTGTTAAAGTGAACTTTGATGGCAGCATCCACGGTACTGATGATGGTGTAGGGTACGTCATTCGGACTGATGAAGGAAGACTCATAGCGGCCGGAGGGGCTTTTCTTCATGACTCTTTTATCCCGGAAGCAAGCTCAGAGTAGCATGGACTGCCATCGTTAGAGTGACCCGACATCTAAAGGGGGCTAGGGCAGCGCTCCTTCTGCAACGCCTCTTCGCCCCTACCATAGAGATTTTTCCTTCTTTCCTGAATCCTCGTTTGTTTGTTCATGTTTTATTCCTTATTCCATCAATATGAAGGGCCCAAATGATGTTTCCTCAGAGATCTCCCTCGAGGATCTGGATAGAATCCATCGACTTTATAAGGTTCCGGGGACGTAGTCTTACAGGTGTCGAGGGCTGAGCATAGGGTTCTGACTGAGTTGAGTCGTGGAGTTTCTTCTACGAGAAAACCTTAGGGTAGGCCTTCGGTTTCCTCTTCACCCGCTGGTACAGGAGGTGATGAGGTTTTACAATATATGTCCAACAATGGTGGCGCCGAATAGCTGGCGCAATCTCATCGAGGTTCATCTCATTGTGCAGCCGCGTTGGGGTGACTGCGACTCTTCCCATGTTCCGAGTTTGCCATAACCTGGTTTCTGGGAGGGGCTCCGAGTGGCCGTATATTGGTCCCTGGAAGTCGTTCAAGATGATCACCGACAACCCATCTTCGATAAAGGAGTGGAAGCCTAGATTTTTTATTGCTGAAGGGAATATCGCTTAGATTTTTGAGGGGATGGGCAAGTTATGTGAAGGATCCAGAAGTGCGCCCGGAGTTGAGCGAGCAGGAGAAGAGAGATCTGATGACCCTTCGCAACGGTCCAGAGGTATCGGCTAGCACTTTGTTGGCGGAGGATGCCCTCTTTACCGCTAGGCTTAGCTCTATCGATCCTCAAGGTAAGTGTACCTTTCCTCTTTGGTTATGATGGCCGGTGTGTTTGGGTATTTCTGTTCGATTGAACTGTTTAGTGTATTTTCAGCCGAGAGGTCGGCGTTTGTGGCTAGATGAAGAAGGAGCTGGGCAAGCGTCATAGGGGCTCCAGCTCTGGGGAAAAACATAGATCCGAGAAGAGGTCTCGCCCCTCCAAGCTCGTTCGAAGGGACCGAAGAAGGATAGTTCCAGTCATCGCTCTCCTATCCCAATAAGGGAGGAAGCGGGAGCGCAGACCGTGGTTGATGAGCCCTCCCTACCGGAGGGGGGCAAAGTAGCAGAGGAAATCACTGGGGGGAGTTCGGAGGGAGCTGTTGGGGTTTTCCCTCTCCAAATAGTAGTCATGTCAGACGATGCCGAGGAGATGTCGCCAGTCGGTCCGGTGATCCTTCCTGCCAGAGGTTTTTTAGTCACCAGCGGTGAGGAGTCCACCGCGCATGGAAGAGACCCCTGCTCAGGCGGAGGGGTCAGGAGAGGCAGCAGTGGCTTCCAAAGCCAAGCGGAGCTGCCTGTTGAAAGGCTGGTGGAGGTCGTGGTACCTTCCGCTGAGGATCCCTCTTCTGCGGTTTCCGGGGACGTCGCGGAAGAGGTTGAAGTTCAGGTGGAGCCTATCGGAGGCGAAGCATCAATAGAAGAGGAGGAAGAAGAAGAATTGCTGAATGAAGGGGATGCTCGGGCCGAGGTTCCCTCAGTCGAGGCCGAAGCATTCGAGGCCTTGCAGGTTAGGGTTCTGATAGAGGAAGCGAGCGGATGGTTCCTCGGGCCGAAGTTCCTCAGGCCAGTTCTTCGGCTATGAGCTCTTTTGTCCACAGCCGGAGGTGGATGATATGCTCACCGCCTTGATGAGGTCTGTTTTGCGCGCGGGGGAGTTCCTCGATGGACGAGCCTGCCATCGAGGATATCATTAAGGTGGCTTTCGGTCGGTTTGGGGTGCCGAAGGATGCTTTCCTTCTCCCCGAAATCAATAACGCTACTCTCATGACGATGGCTTCAAACTACATCTCCCGGTAAGTTATGTACCGAGGTTGTAATTTTGATTGGTCGGTCGGACCGTGGTTTCTCACTTATGTTTTTTCGCAGAATGCCTTGGTCACAAGGGCACTGAATTGGCACTTAAATTTGGCCACTGGGGCTTGCACTCAGGCCAGGAAGGAAGCGGCCGACCTTTGGGCAGGGTGGATTCAACTAGCCGGCTTTCCAGGGCTTGGCGTCCGCTAGGATGGATTTCGAGAGGGTGAGCGAGTCTCACCGACTTGCAACCGAAAGGGCCTCTCGGCTCGAGGCCCAAGTCAGAGAGCTCCAGGGTTTCCGCAACAATCGGACAAGGCTTGCTTGGAGTTATCCCAAATTAAGGCAAAGCATGACGACGAAGTTAAGACCATGCAGCAGTATTTCGACAAAAGGTGGAACCAGCTGAGGGCTAGTCATTCCGAGGAGAAGTAATTGGAGCAGGAGGCTCAAGAAGAAGGAACGCAAGTGCCGGCGGCAGCGGATCAGCTTGCCGATCTGAATAAGGAATTCGCTGATATGGAGAATCGGCTGAAGTGGCAACATGAGCAGATTGCTAGGCTCACCAATGATCTTGATCAATCTCGGCGGATGTCGGGGACACAAGCAGTCCCGAATTAATGACCTCAAGGAGGGTCTTCAACAAAATAAATCGGCCAAGCTGAAGGCCTTGGAAAAATTCAAGAGCTGAGCAATAAAATGGCTCGGCAAGAGGAAGAGGTATAGTGTCTTCTCATTTTTGCTTTCGGTACTTTTCTTTTGTTCGTGGGCTCAAACGTTCTGATGTTTTGCAGATGGGAAAAATTTAGTTCGAGGCGCAGGAGCAATTTAAAGCTCTAAGGGAATTATCCGCGAGTCGCCAGATGAATCTTGAACTCGGGAACTAGTTAGCTGAAGCTAGCGAATTATCTCGGCTGTGGAGGAGTACGAAGGTTCTGTGTAATTTTTCGAGGAGTGGAGGGAGGCTTGTGCCGATGCATTCCGGTTCGCCGAGGAGGAAACTCGGGCGAAAATCTCTCGGTATATCCCGAGTTAGATTTATCTTTTCTGGAGGCCGAGCTTTTTGATGCTTGCACCCCGGGAGCCGAAGAAGCCGAGTATGAGGATATTTCGGACGTCGATCTTGATGCCATCTTGGGCCCTAGTGAGGCCGCGGCTCCTGAAGAACGCCCTCAGCTCGCTGCTGAGGAATCAACAACATTTGAAGTGGGTGAAGCAAGTCAAGTCCTCCCGGATGTTACCGAGGAGGCTCCTGGGACCAACCCAACCCTGATTCTTAAGGGTTGCTTATGTATTTTTTCCTCTCAGATTTGTAATCTGGCCGAAACTTTAATGAATAGATCTTTTGTCTCCACTTGTTTGTCTTTTTCGGACGATCTTTTTGTCACAAGTTTTTCCTGACGGCGAACGAATCATAATCAATTCATGTTCCTAGGTCGGTTTATCCTTTCCGAATTGAATGTCCTGTTTATTCGAAGTTGAACCGATTTGCTTTGCTGACGTAAGCTAGCTCGGTTTGAACTTAAGGAAATGTCTCGGTCGAGGCCGAGGTTAAGCAAATAGGGTTTAAACGTCTGAAATAAGAAATTGGCTCATTTGGCCAAGGCATAAAATGGTCTCGACCTGGGGCCGAGATTTGGTGGATAGTTCGGTCTATGAAGAAATCGTCTCATTTTCTGCTGAGCGGATGAGACGGATTTGTAACTCGCCGAAGGACGCTTTGTTTTTTGCGTAAGGCATTTATCCCGTTGGCCTTTTCCAACGTGGGTCTTTTAACGTACGCGATAAGCATTCGATTGCCATTGGACGGTCATTTTCATAAGGTGATTTCCCAGGCCTGCCCGTATCTCAAGGACCTACGGACGATTTCCTGCATTTAAGGCTCTTGATTCAAGATCAGAGGAAAATCTTTTGTCTTGCGTCATGGCCTGGGAAATGCATTCGCACGCTTTGAAAAGCGCCCTTTTATCCTGAACTGCCACGTGGCAGCGTGGCCAGGGCATTTTGAATCCCGGGCTTTCTGCTTTAATGGTTGCTCCCGGCCTGTTTGCCTATAAAGCGGAGGGAGCTGACCGTGTTGGGCTATCTCCCAAGGCCTTCCTTTTTGTGACTTGCAAGGGTTTTCATGGCATCTATTTCATTGAGATTGAGAGTGGAAAGACGAGCTTTCCTTTTGAGAGTTGGTTTGTCCCAAATAGCTGGGTGATGAGAAGCTGCTGAAGAGCAAGCAGTCCTCAAGGGAGGAATTTTGGAGATCATATGGAGAGCGCACAGGGAGGCCCACAGAGGTCATATGGGGAGCGCACGTATGCGCTTCCTGTGTGTCCTTTGCCACTTGCCATGGGGATCATAGGAAATGCAGAGCATACGTATCCCCCATGGCTAACATGAACTTCGCCTCTTCCCTCAATTTGGATTCCTCAGTTCATCCGCCTGAGGAATCTTTTTCCATGTGAAGAGGGAGGAGGGTGTGGGTTGCTAGGTTCCCTGCCTTTTGTTGTTCAGTGGCTAGCAGTCCAGCATCCCACTTGGGGGGATGCTTCATTGGCATAAGCATCCACGGGTCCTTGACCTGGTTATGATCCCTCAACGTGTTCATCCGAGGGATCCGTGGATGGCCTACTTTGTTCTTTGGCATTAACCAGTGGCTCAACAGAGCTTGTCTGGTTTCTCTGATTTCTGGGGTCGGATGTAAAGACATCGTTATCGACCGAAGTTGACCAGTCCCGAGCTTTTATTTTTTTTATTTCCTGTGCTATGACGCACTTGTAATGCCTCTCAAGAGGTTGTAATTTTTTCATTAATAAAGAAAGTTTTTACTCTTTCTTCTTTTGACATCTGTTTCTTTTTCTGATGTGATTGTGTCGAGAGTTGCTACTCTCATTTTATGCTTTTCAATCTATAGCATAATCTATAAGTTTAGCAGCGTTTTTGCTACTTTGTTTTTGCCAACATGTCATTTAGTCCCCTATGGAGAAAGTGTTTATCTCTGTGTAGGTCAGAGAAAGGCCTGGGCGGCCCTGTGGATTTATGCAGTAAACATGGTCCTATTTAAGGGATGAAGTACATATTTCTTTAAAAAGAAATAACTTGCATAATCTTGCTGGTAAGCGGAGAAAGGTTACTAACCTCTGCCGAAGCATAATAGGACGTCTTAGTTGCGTCAGAGTGTTTGAGAAATTACTCGTTTAGGCCGAGGCTTCCAGAAATATATTACATCGGCTTGGCCGAGGCTTCAAGAACATTTTTTACTTGGCACTGCCAAGGTACAAGACCGTCACTCGGCTTAACGAGCCTTCAAGAATATATCACTCGGTTTGGCCGAGGCTTCAAATAATATATCACCGGTTTGGCCGAGGCTTCAAGAATATATACTCACAGAGATATCGCTCGGTTTGGCCGAGGCTTCAAGAATATATCACTCAATTTGGCCGAGGCTTCAAATAATATATCGCTCGGTTTGGCCGAGGCTTCAAATAATATATCACTCGGCTGGCCGAGGCTTCAAATAATATATCACTCGGCTTAGCCGAGGCTTCAAGATTATATTTTACTTGGCGCTGCCAAGGTACGGAGTCGTCCTAGCCCAGCTGGGATATATTTTACTTGGCACAGCCAAGGTCCGGAGATCGCTCGGCTCGGCCGAGGATTTATAAAGATTGTTGGCCGAGATGACACCCAAGAGGGGGGGGTGAATTGGGTTCTTAAAAAATTTAAACCTTTTAAAAGTTTGCTTAATGAATGAAAGGAATGCAATGCAAATATAAAGTACAATGAATAAATAGAGATAGAGATAGAGAGGAGCACGGCAAACACAAAGATTTTATAGTGGTTCGGTGTATCCAACACCTACGTCCACTCCCAAGATTCACTTGGGTCCACACTATAATCTTCCTTGATTACAGCCGAGTTTTTACAAGCTCACAACTCAAACTTGTTGTTTTCCCGGGATCACAACGAACCCAGCTGGTTTTCGGGCTCACCAGCACAAAAACCCTAACACAAGCTAACCAAGCTTGACCGAGGTAAGACTACCTCCACTAGTTCAATCCCCCAGATTGAACTAGACACAAACAAAAGAAATATGTTTTTCAAGTACACAGCTCCTCAATGAGCAAATAATCAAATAAAGAACAAGTTTAGAAAAGCCTGATTTGTAGTTGGTTGGCTTTTGAGCTTTTCTTCTTTTCTTCTTTTCTTCTTCTCCTTGCTGGATTGAATCAAGCCTCAGCTCCGATTCTTCACAGTTGAAGCAGTTGAGAAGATTGAAAAGCAAGAAACTGATCCTCTTTCTCCAATTTGGGAAATCCACCAAAACTTTGATTTGAATGCCTTGGATTCCTCTTGAGCTTTTTGGAGTGGAGTGGATTTGAGCTAGAAGGTTTTTCTCTTGAGATTCAGGCTCTCTTTTTCGGATTTTTGATTGGGATTTCTCTATTTTTTTCTCTTTTTTTCTTTTTTTCTTCTTTTTTTTGAATGATAGTCTTCCCTTTTTATAGATTTCTTTCAACCATTTTTGGAAGAAAACTATCCGTTGGAGTGTACCTTGCAACAAAATATATCCGTTAGAAATAAGTAAAATAGAAATATTACCGTTAGAGCTGATCTGGCAATTTGATTTTTCGTTCCAGGTGGGTTGGAGTCGACTCTAACTTTTCTGGAGTCGGCTCTAACTCGAAACACTTTAATCCGTTATTTCTGGAGTCGTCTCTGACTTTTCTGGGGTCGACAAGAAACTTTTCTGGAGTCGACTCTAACTCGGGTCCAGAAAAAATCAACGTTCTGTTTTTCTGTGAGAGTCGGCTCTAACAGTCTCGGAGTCGACTCTAACTTCCGTGCCAGATACTGGAGTCGGCTCTGTGATTCTCGGAGTCGACTCTAATGTCTGCAATCTTACCTAGACATTAGATTCGATCCAGAACAAGATTTAACTCCTGATTTTGATCATTCAATAGACTTATAATCTGAAAAACTTAATCAAAATCATTAGAGCCTTCAATTGTTATACTCAAATAGTTTTGTTAATCATCAAAATCATCAATTGGGTCAACAATCTCCCCCTTTTTGATGATAACAAAAACTTTGAGTATATGCATTCAAAAAATTCATTCGAACTAAAGATTATAGTCATTTTAAAGCTTAAAACATTTTTAATGAAGGATTTGATGCCAATATTCAAAGTGAACTTTTAAAATTATGCATGAGTTCTATATAAGCCATCAATTATGAACATTTAAACTAAATGTACAGAAAATTGCAATTAAGCTTGTTGTTAAGCTCCCCCTGCATTGAATAGCTCCCCCTATATAAAAATCAAATTTTAATTGAACTGATTAAAATTTCAAGTCTCTTTCTTTTTGCATAAACAATCATTTCTCCCCCTTTCTTTCTTTCTTTTTGCATATTCAACCATCTCTCATTAAAATTTCAAGTCTTTTTTTTTTTGCATATTCAACCATCTCTCCCCCTTTTTTGTTATCAGCAATAAGGAGAGTATTAGATAAAGAAAGTTATTAGAGAAAAATTGTTGGTTCAATAAGACATAGGGATTCAAGCAGTCAATCATAGACAGATTTGAAAATGTGTAATTGCATTACATAAGTAAGAAACATTACATAAGTTGATTCAAGTACATTCCAAAGTGAAATACATTAGATATTCAAAAATTCCTAAATACAAACTATCAAAATCAAAATCAAGTCAGATATGTTTGAATACAATTTTCTTCAAGTGACCTATGATTTCCATTACATCATCTTTTTGAGATTTCTTAAAATTTTCAAGACAAGCTTCAATCTGTGAGACTGCAAGGTCAATGTCCTTCTTCAGTTGACCAGTTGCATGAACATAAGATCCCGAGCCATCAGCAATGCCTTCCATCCTTTCAAAGATTTTGTGAAGTTCAGCACCAAAGGATTCAACAGAATTGCTTATGGAAAAGGAGATCATGTCCAGTCTCGAGTTAAGTTCTTCTTTTAGCTGATTGAAGTCTTCTTTTAATTGATTAATCTCATGAGATCTCTNCTCAGCACCAAAGGATTCAACAGAATTGCTTATGGAAAAGGAAATCATGTCCAGTCTCGAGTTAAGTTCTTCTTTTAGCTGATTGAAGTCTTCTTTTAATTGATTAATCTCATGAGATCTCTGACTGTCATATTCAGCAAGCAAGGCTCTCAACTGACCAATCTGCTCATCAGAGAATCTCCCAGAAGCAGTAATAGACTGATGTGGAGGAGAGGGAACTGTGCTCGGTCCAGCTCTGAAGGTCCAGCTGTAGATGGTCCCGCAATAAATGGATCAGGGACTGATGGTCCCGCAGTGGATGGTCCAGGGATATCTTCTACTCTGGCCTCTTCAGTTCTATCTCTCTCAGCTCTTTCTTCTCGTCCTCCTTTCATCCAGATACCATTTAACTTCTTGAAGCCCATCCGATGAATAGTAGAAATACTATAATAGTCAGTGTGCCTTAATTTCCTTAGGGGTTCATTATCCATAATTAGCACACCTTGGCTTCTAAAGATCAATGTCAGAACCATACCATATGGCAGTGTAGATCTTTTCTTTGTAGCAGCCTCTGCCATATAACCAATCATCATGCCAGCTAGGTTGACTGGCCTTCCAGTTATAATACAATCCATCAAAAGAATGTCTCGCTCCGAGACGTACTCAAATCTACCAATTTTGGAAATAAAATTCTTCCACATATGTTGTGTAGTAACCTGAGCTCCAGATTTAATTGATTGCAAGAATTTCCTCAAACTCGGTTACATCCCTCCCTAACATTCTTGACAATGCACCACTTCTATCATCATGCTGATATTCCATAATACCAATTGTGGGCATTTCCAACAGATTTCCAAGGATTTCAGCAGTTATTACAACTCTAGTTCCTCTTACAATACTGACTAAACCGCCTTCTCCTCTACTCAAATCATTGTAAAATTCTCTCACTAGGGCAGGATAAGTGGGGATATCTAATGAACAAATCTTTTTCCACCCATTTCTTTTAAACATCTTCCTATTGAGAAGCCCTCCGACTCAAAGAAATCAAAGTTGACCTTCCTTCCAGTTGTGATAGTCTTACCGGCTAGTTGATCTACTTTGGGTGAAGAGGGTGAAGGAGGGGAATCTTCTTGAGTGGCCGAAGAGGAGGATGGCGAGGGTTGCCTCCGAATCGTGCGTCGCCTCGTGGGAACGGACGCTCCTCCGACGAAACCGCGCCTCTTGGGTGCCATTGAGTTGATTGGAATGTGTAATCAAAGGTTTTGAGAAGATTGGGGAGTTGGAAAGGCTTTGGAACTCCTTGGAGGGGTTTTGGGAGACGGATAAAATGATTTGGGGTCGACTCCGCCTTTTTATTTTTGACCTAGTTCGACCTAGAGTCGACTCCCGAAAACTGGGTGTCGGCTCCGAACCAGAAAGTCTGTCAGCGCTCGAATTAGAGTCGGCTCTACAAAGCCAGAGTCGGCTCTAATTGCTTAGACAGAACATCAAAAACTAAGGTGTCGACTCCACAAACTGTTAGAGTCGACTCTAACAGTTTCAGAGATAAAAAATCAAGTTTCAAGGATCTGAAACTATTCAAATTAATCATCAAATTCTAGATAAATGTTCCTTAGCAATTGGGGAAACAATGAATCAAGATCTAGATAGATTTCCTTATTGAATATCGAGATTTTTCAAGAAATTGATGAAATCTAGATAGTTGTCCTTAAGAGTTTCAGAAAATTATTCCAAAGGATCACAAACTCCTAATTCTCCTCTAAGATAACAAAATCTCTCTTCACTTAAGGGTTTTGTAAATATATCTGCCAGTTGTTCTTCAGTATTCACATAATCAAGACAAATTTCATTATTGGCAACATGTTCTCTTATAAAGTGATATCTAATTTCAATATGCTTTGTTCTTGAATGTTGAATTGGATTTTTAGTTAGATTGATTGCACTTGTATTATCACATCTTATAGGTGTCTTATCAAGTGTGATACCATAGTCTTCAAGTTGTCTCTTAATCCATAGGATTTGAGCACAGCAACTTCCAGCTGCAACATATTCTGCTTCAGCAGTAGATAATGCAACCGAATTTTGCTTTTTGCTAAACCATGAGATTAAGTTACTTCCTAAAAATTGGCATGCACCACTTGTGCTTTTTCTATCTAACTTACATCCAGCATAATCAGAATCAGAATAAGCAATCAGATTTAATGTTGAGTCTCTAGAATACCATAAACCTACATTTTTTGTTCCACTTAAGTATCTTAGTATTCTTTTAACAGCAATTAAATGTGATTCTTTAGGTTCAGACTGAAATCTAGCACATAAGCAAACAGCAAACATTATGTCTGGTCTACTTGCAGTTAAGTAAAGTAGGGATCCGATTATACCTCGATAATATTTTTGATCAACCTTCTTACCTTCTTCATCTTTGTCCAGCTTGCATGAAGGACTCATTGGTGTTCCGAGGGGTTTGATTGATTCCATACCAAACTTCTTTAGAATTTCTCTTGTGTACTTTGTTTGGTTGATAAAGATTCCCTCTTTGCTTTGTTTGATTTGGAGTCCAAGGAAGAAATTGAGTTCTCCCATCATGCTCATTTCAAATTCTCCCTGCATTAACTTAGCAAACTCTTGACATAGAAGATTGTTAGTAGCACCAAATACAATGTCATCAACATAAATTTGAACTACAAGTAAATCTTTATCTTTTCTTTTCAAAAATAATGTTTTATCAACATTTCCTCTTGTAAAATCATTTTCAATAAAAATTTACTTAGTCTATCATACCAAGCTCTAGGTGCTTGTTTCAAACCATATAAAGCTTTGTGCAATTTAAAAACGTGATTTGGAAATTCATGATCTTCAAACCCGGTGGTTGTTCAACAAATACTTCTTCATTTATTAATCCATTTAAAAATGCACTTTTGACATCCATTTGAAATAAATTAAAGTTCATGTGACATGCAAATGCAAGTAATAGCCTAATGGCTTCTAATCTAGCTACAGGTGCAAAGGTTTCATCAAAATCAATACCTTCTTCTTGATTATATCCTTTTGCAACTAATCTAGCTTTGTTTCTAATTACTATGCCATTTTCATCTAGTTTATTTCTAAAAACCCATTTTGATCCTATAACAGAATGATCTTTAGGTCTTTCCACTAATGTCCATACATTATTTCTAGTGAATTGATTTAATTCTTCTTGCATAGCTAACATCCAATTATTATCTTTTTCAGCTTCTTCAATAGTTTTAGGTTCAATTTGAGAAACAAATGCAAGATGATTACTAATATTTCTCATAGATGATCTAGTTCTTATTCCTTGAGATGGATCACCTATAATCAATTCCTTGGGATGACTATAAGCATATCTCCAATCTCTTGGTAGATCTACATCATTATGATTAGTATTAATAACATCAGCTTAGGAATCATTATCTTTAGCTTCTTGTTCATGATCTGAAGATACATCAATATTAAGTTTTTCAAGATCTTTTTCAGAATGTTTGTATCTTCCTCATCATCAATCCTTTTGGAACTTGATGCTAAAGATTCATCAAAAACTACATGAATAGATTCTTCAACAATTAAACTTCCTTTGTTAAACACTCTATATGCTTTACTAGTTGTTGAATAACCTAAGAATATTCCTTCATCAGATTTTGCATCAAATTTCCTAAGTTATTTTTACCATTATTATGAATAAAACATTTACAACCAAATGCATGAAAATATTTAATGTTGGGTTTTCTATCATGCCATAATTCATAAGGTGTTTTCTTTAAAATAGGTCTTATTAATGCTCTATTTAGGATGTAACATGCTGTGTTAATAGCTTCCGCCCAAAAGTATTTGGGAGTTTACTTTCACATAGCATGGTACGGGCCATGTCTTCTAGAGTTCTATTTTTTCTTTCAACTACTCCATTTTGTTGTGGGGTTCTTGGTGCAGAAAAATTATGATTAATACCATTTTCATTGCAAAAACTTTCAAATAAGTGATTTTCAAATTCAGTTCCATGATCACTTCTTAGAGACACTATGGTAGTGTTTTTCTCATTTGTGACTTTCTTGAAGAATTTCAGGAATATCGAGAAAGTCTCATCTTTGTGAGCTAAAAACATTACCCAAGTGAATCTAGAGTAATCATCTACTATCACAAGACCATATTTCTTTCCTCCTAGACTTGTGGTTCTAGTTGGTCCAAAAAGGTCCATGTGAAGTAGCTCTAATGGCCTAGAAGTTGAAACAACATTTTTAGATTTAAAAGAACTTCTCGTTTGTTTTCCAAACTGACATGCATCACATATTTTGTTATTTTCAAAATCTATTTTAGGTAGTCCTTTTACTAAATCCATTCTAATTAGTTTTGAAATCAGGTGTGTGCTTGCATGACCTAATCTTCGATGCCACAACCAACCAATCTCATTCATATTAGCATTATTAGCAACTAAGCAATGATTATTAGTAGACAAATTGTCTAAGTCAATCAAGTATACATTGCCATTTCTATTTCCAATAAAAACAATGCTATTATCAATGGGATTAGCAACTGTGCATATAGAAGATTCAAATGATACTTTAAAACCTTTATCACATAATTGACTATACTAATTAAATTATGTTTAAACCATCAACATAAAGTACATTTTCAATATATGTGGAGGGAGTTATTTGAATGTTACCAACCCCAAGATTTGGCCTTTGCCATTATCGCCAAATGTAACAACTCCTCCTCTTTTCTTTCAGGGTGATGAATTCATCTTTGTCACCCGTCATATGTCTTGAGCAGCCACTATCAAGATACCACTTTTCTTTGATCTTTTGGCCGCAAGACATTCCTGCAAAATGATCAAGTTTATGTTTAGGTACCCAAGCTTTCTTGGGTCCTTCATGGTTAGTAGCAATAAAAATTGTTCCTTTTGGAACCCATATTTTCTTTCCTTTAATATTTAAGTTTTTATTAGGTTTTAGAATTTTACATTCATAAGATTTATGTCCTTTTTGATTACATTTAAAGCATGTAAAATTACTTTGGCCAGCACGCACAAAAATATTTTTCAGTGATTTTTGTTTTCTAAAGTGTTATACCCTAATCCGGCTTTGTCAAAAACTGCTTTTTGACTATTTAATAACATGTTAATTTAGTTGAGCTTAAGGTAAACTTATCAACTATGTTCTTATATTTTTCAACCTCTTTCCTTAGTTTATCATTTTCATTGGAAATTAATTCTTTTTCTTTTACCAAAATTTCATTTTCAGATTTAAGTTTCTTAACTTCATTATTAAGATCTTCCTTTTCTTTAATGAAAGTTAATTTTCATTTTTCAAAAGCTTGTATTTCTTTTTCAAAACCTTGAAATCGCCGACAAGTTCATTAAAAGCATCAAATAATTCATCAAATGCAAACTCATCGCAAGGGTTTCGGAACTTACCTCATCGTTGTCGTCCGCCATAAAACATACATTTGCGACTTCCTTTTGTTCTTCTTCTTCGGAAGAAGATTCTTCGCTATCACTCCAAGTCGCCACATAAGCCTTCTTTTTCTTTTTGTAGGCTTTCTTAATTTAGGACATTCATTCCTAAAGTGCCCCGGTTTATTACACTCATAGCAAGTCAAGGGGTCTTTCTCTTTTTCTTTGTCCTTGTCCTTGTTCTTATCCTTTTCTCCTTCCCACTTTGCTCCAAATTTCTTCTTGTGGAAGGGTTTCTTTCTCCTCATAAATCTTTTAAACTTTTTGCTAAGAGAGCAGTCTCATCATCATCATCATCATCATCATCGCTGCTGCTCTCTTCTTCTTTTGCAGCTTTGAGGGCAATCACTTTCTTCTTCTTTGTGTCCTCCTCTACATGCTGCTTCATTGTCAGCTCATGGGTCATAAGGATCCTAGAAGCTCCTCTAAGGGTAAGTGTTGAGGTCCTTTGCTTCTTGGATTGCTGTCATTTTGCTTCCCATGATCTTGGTAGTGACCTAAGAATTTTCGAACAAGTTCAGAGTTAGTATATGTCTTACCAAGACTTTTTAAACCATTTACAATATCTGTAAATCTAGTGTACATGCATGCAATGGTTTCAGATTGTTCCATGCTAAACAACTCATATTTATGAACAAGAATATTAATTTTAGATTCTTTTACTTGGTTGGTACCCTCATGGGTAACCTCTAATCTATCCCAAATCTCCTTTGCGGAATTACATGTGGAGATTCTATTAAATTCATTAGCATCTAAAGAGCAATATAAAACATTCATGGCTTTAGCGTTAAGCTGTGCCATTCTTCCTATCATTATCATTCCAGTCCCTTTCGGGCTTAGGAACAATAGTGCCATCAATAACATGTGTGGGTGTACTAGGTCCATTAATTATAACACCCCAAGTTCATAGTCAGAAGCTTGAATGAATATCCTCATTCTAGCTTTCCAATATGAATAGTTTGAACCATTAAACAGTGGAGGTCTATTCGTAGAATGACCTTCAGCAAATGATCCAACTTGTGTTGCCATTTGGATCTTTAGCTCTTGATCGTGTGATCAAAATCTAATGAGCACTAGCTCTGATACCAATTGTTGGCCCAGATGCAACCCAAGAGGGGGGGTGAATTGGGTTCTTTAAAAAATTTAAACCTTTTAAATATTTTTGCTTAGTGTGATGAAAGTGAATGCAATGCAAAAACAAAATGCAATGAATAAGATAGAGATAGAGATAGAGATAAAGGAGACACGGCAAACACAAAGATTTTATAGTGGTTCGGTGTATCCAACACCTACGTCCACTCCCAAGATTCACTTGGGTCCACACTATAATCTTCCTAGATTACAGCCGAGTTGTTTTACAAGCTCACAACTCAAACTTGTTGTTTTCCCGGGATCACAACGAACCCAGCTGGTTTTTCGGGCTCACCAGCACAAAAACCCTAACACAAGCTATACCAAGCTTGTACCGAGGTAAGACTACCTCCACTAGTTCAATCCCCCAGATTGAACTAGACACAAACAAAGAAATATTGTTTTTCAATACAAAGCTCCTCAATGAGCAAATAATCAAATAAATAACAAGGTTTAGAAAAGCCTGATTTGTAGTTGGTTGGCTTTTGAGCTTTTCTTCTTTTCTTCTTCTCCTTGCTAGATTGAATCAAGCCTCAGCTCCGATTCTTCACAGTTGAAGCAGTTGAGAAGGTTGAAAAGCAAGAAACTGAATCCTCTTTCTCCAAGTTGGGAAATCCACCAAAACTTTGATTTGAATGCCTTGGATTCCTCTTGAGCTTTTTGGAGTGGAGTGGATTTGAGCTAGAAGGTTTTCCTCTTGAGATTCAGGCTCTCTCTTTTTCGGATTTTTGAATGGGATTTCTCTATTTCTTTTTCTTCTTTGTTTTTCCGTTCTTTTTTTGAACAATAGTCTTCCCTTTTTATAGATTTCTTTCAAACCATTTTTGGAAGAAAACTATCCGTTGGAGTGTACCTTGCATCAAAATATATCCGTTAGAAATAAAGTAAAATAGAAATATTACCGTTAGAGCTGATCTGGCAATTTGATTTTTCGTTCCAGGTGGGTTGGAGTCGACTCTAACTTTTCTGGAGTCGGCTCTAACTCGAGGCACTTTAATGTTATTTCTGGAGTCGTCTCTGACTTTTCTGGGGTCGACAAGAAACTTTTCGGAGTCGACTCTAACTTACCCGGAGTCGACTCTAGGTCGGGGCCAGAAAAATCGACTTTCTGTCTTTTCTGTGAGAGTCGACTCTAACAGTCTCGGAGTCGACTCTAACTTCCGTGCCAGATCCGGAGTCGGCTCTGTGATTCTCGGAGTCGACTCTAATGTCTGCAATCTTACCTAGACATTAGATCGATCCAGAACAAGATTTAACTCCTGATTTTGATCATTCAATAGACTTATAATCTGAAACACTTAATCAAAATCATTAGAGCCTTCAATTGTTATACTCAAATAGTTTTGTTAATCATCAAAATCATCAATTGGGTCAACACTCTTTTTAAAATAATAATACTAAAATCTTATACAAAAGTTGACCAGAAATTGTTATTTAAGCTCCTTACTTATACAAAAATGCCTAAAGTATTTCTAATCCATCGCATATAAAAAACCTAAACACATAACTGCAAAGATCATTATTCTCTTGTTTAAGTCATGTTATCCTCACTAACCTTATAAAGAACAAAAAGAAAAAAAAAAGATGTCAACTTCTTATAATGCTTTTTAGGTGAATCATATCAATTCTGTAAGACTTAATTTAAATATATTGATCACGATATCAAATATGCGGAAATATAGTATCTATATATTTATCATGCAAGTTAAGATCGATAAATACCTCCAGCCATTATTATTAATTTTCTTTCCGATGAGGGTAAGGAATTCGATCTTCCTTGAACCAGCTGCACGGGATCTTTATCTTCCTTCTCTCTAGGGATCTTGATCTTCCTCCTCTCGAGGGATCTTGATTGATCTTTCTCCTCCTCTTGATGGATCTTGATTGGTCTTCCTCCTCCTCTTGATGGATCTTGATTGAGTTCTTCCAATTAATGAGCCATCGCACTCTGATGGTGTATGCCCTTAGGATGTGCTCTTGATTAGGACTCAATGCCTCCGCTTATTTTGGTTTTTCTTTCGATAACCTTGTTGAAAGCCTTAGGAAGGGTTCCCTATTTATACTCAAATCCCTTCACCGCCTGCTCCCATCAAGCAGGCGTTCAACATTTAAGGGGGGGGCGTTATCACTTATTAATTAGTGAAACGATAGTAATAAAATTAGGACCATTGAAAGCGACGGGTTATTACATTCTCCCACTTGGTCCGTATATTTTATCAACACTGAATAAGAAACTAAATATATGAATCATAGCGATAGGTCCTCTATAATTGAGTATTATCTTCTATGTATTACAATGCATTCAATTTCTTTATCACTATTCCAAATGTGACAACATAACATAATGAATAAACCATATGTTTATTCAGAATCCAAAGAAAAGTTTATCATTTCTCAAAAGTCAAATAACGTGTACACCTGAATGAGAAATAAATAAATAATTGAAATAAGAGTTTCTTTGTACAATTATTATCCATACAATTATATCATGAAACTAACTCCCATTTTTATCACATGATCCTTAAAATTCTTAATTGGCATGCCTTTAGTCAAAGGATCAGCTATCATCAATTCAGTGCTAACGTGTTCTATGACCACTTTGTTTTCTTTAACACATTCTCTTATGGCTAAATACTTAATGTCGATATGTTTACTTCGACTACCACTCTTATGATTTTTAGCCAAAAATACAGCAGCTGAATTGTCACAGTACAATTTAATTGGCCTAGCAATAGAGTCAACAATTCTAAGCCCTGAGATGAAACTCTTCAACCATACACCTTACGATGTAGCCTTAAAACAAGCAACGAACTCCTCTTCCATAGTAGAGGTAGCAGTCAAAGCCTGCTTTGCACTCCTCCATGATATGGCTCCACCAGCTAACATAAATATAAATCCTGATGTTGATTTCCGAGAATCAACGCGGCCAGCAAAGTCCGAATCTGAGTAGCCCTCTATCTCCAAATATCAGTTTGTCTATACATGAGCATGTAGTCCTTGGTCCCTTGAAGATACCTCATGACCTTTTTAGCAGCTCTCCAGTGGTCTAAACCTGGATTACTCTGATATCTTCCCAACATTCCTACTGCAAATGCAATGTCAGGTCTTGTGCAAACCTGAGCATACATTAGGCTTCCAATAGCTGAAGCATATGGAATGTTGTGCATCTGTTCCCGTTCAAGTTCATTTTTAGGGCACTGGTTCAAAGCAAACTTGTCACCCTTCACTATAGGTGCAACACTTGGTGAACAATTTTTCATCTGAAATCTCTCCAAGACTTTATTGATATAAGTTTCTTGAGACAATCCCAAAATGCCTCGAGATCTTTCTCTATGGATCTTAATGCCAATGACATAAGATGCCTCACTCATATCTTTCATATCAAAATTTTTGGAGAGAAATTGTTTCACCTCATATAGCAATCCTTTATCATTGGTTGCAAGTAGAATGTCATCCACATATAGGACCAAGAAACAAATTTTGCTCTCACTAACCTTCTGGTATATACATTGATCCATGATGTTCTCTTCAAAACCAAAGGAAGAGATCACATCATGAAATTTTAAATACCACTGACGTGAGGCTTGCTTCAATCCATATATGGATTTCTTAAGCTTGCAAACCAAATGCTCACCATCACCAGAGGAAAATCCTTCAGGCTGTTTCATGTAAACCTCTTCCTCTAGATATCCATTAAGGAATGTGGTCTTCACATCCATTTAATGTAACTCAAAATCAAAATGAGCTACCAATGCCATAATTATTCAGAGAGAATCTTTCTTGGATACAAGAGAAAATGTCTCCGTGTAGTCGATTTCTTCCCTCTGAGTGAATCCTTTGGCAACGAGTCTTGCTTTATATCTCTCAATGTTGCCTTGTGAGTCTTTCTTTATTTTGAAGATCCATCTACATCCAATGGCTTTTACACCATCAGGCAACTCAACAAGATCCCAGACTCGATTAGATGCCATAGATTTCATCTCGTCCTTCATGGCATTGAACCACAAGTTTGATTCCTTAGAACTCATGGCTTGTGAAAACGTTTCAGGATCATTTTCGACTCCAATGTTATAGTCAGATTCATGTAGATACACAACATAATCACTAGGAATTGCTGATTTCTTTATTCTAGTTGATCTTTTTAATATTGTGTCAATGACCTCTTGAGGAGTATCTTGCACAACTGATTGTTGATGAACAACATGATCTTCTAGATTACCATCAGCTTGTGAAATCTCAATGACTGGTTGTTGGGCACTTAATTGAGTTTGAGGAGTGCTATAAATAACAACCAATCCTTCACTTGAAGTGGAAGCTGGAATAACTGAATGATCTTTCTCAGAAGAAGCCAAATACTGAGATTGATCACTCTCACTGATCAAGTCATTCTCAAGAAATTTTACATTTCTTGATTCCACAATCCTAGTGCTGTGAGATGGACAATAAAATCTATAACCCTTGGACTTCTCAGCATATCCAATAAAGTATCCACTAATAGTCCTTGGGTCTAGTTTCTTTTCTTGTGGATTATAGACTCTTACTTCAGATGGGCATCCCCAAACACATATATGTTGCAAAGTTGGTTTTCAACCTTTAAATAACTCAAATGGCGTTTTGGAAACAGCCTTAGTTGGAACCCGATTCAATATATATGCAGCAGTTTTAAGAGCTTCAGTCCACAAGGATTTAGGTAAGTTAGAGCTAACAATCATGCTCCTTACCATGTCCAATAATGTCCGGTTTCTCCTTTCAGCTATACCGTTTTGGTCAGGAGACCCTGGCATGGTGTATTGTGCAACAATTCCATTTTCTTCAAGAAACCGAGCAAACGGACCAGGTGCTTGTCCATTTTTAGTGTATCTACCATAATATTCTCCACCTCTATCTGACCTCACGATTTTAATGTGCTTGCCGCATTGTTTCTCTACTTCTGCCTTAAATACCTTAAAGGCATCTAATGCTTCATTCTTATTATGAAGTAGGTAGAGATACATATATCGTGAATAGTCATCAATAAATGAGATGAAGTATCTCTGACCATACAAATCCATATCTGGGCTACAGATATCCGTATGTATGATCTCCAGTATTTCTGAACTTCTCTTGGCATCTTTCTTGGACTTGTTGGTTTGCTTTCCCTTTATGCAGTACACACAAGTGCCAAAATCAGTAAAATCAAGAGTATCAAGTACTCCATCTTTTACTAATCTTTTAATTCTCTCAATGGAGATATGACCTAATCTCCGATGCCATAAAATAGAGGAATTCTCATTTATAACACATCTTTTCATACCAGTTTGGGCGTGCATCACATTATAGGTGGTATTATTTTTTAAATTAATTTGGAAAAGATTGTCTGACAATATACCATTCCAATAAGCTTAGATTTATAAAATAAATCAACAAAGCTTTTATTAAAATTAAAGGAGTATCCTGCTGGTACAAGCCTTGACACTGAAATCAAGTTTCTAGAGAAACTTGGAATATAAAATGTCTTTTCCAAATCCAAAACAAAACCAGAATGTAAAATAAGTCTGCACGTCCCAATTGCTTCCACATGTGAACCCATCTGGATTCCTAAATAGATGCTTTGTTCACTTCCCAATGGTTTCCTTTGATTTAGAAAACCCTGCAAGGTATTTGACATGGATTGTAGAACCAGAATCAATCCACCATGTGTTATGACATATAACCAAATTGGATTCATGACATACGAATGAGGTTAGAGTACCTTTCTTGTCAAGCCAAGCTTTGAATTTGAGACAATCTTTCTTTATATGTCGTTTCTTCTTGCAAAAGAAGCACTTGGACTCCTTCTTGTCTTCTGTATGGATGGATACTTTACCCTTTCCTTTGTGTTTGGCTTTGGGAGCTTTAGTCTTTCTCTGAGTGACTAAATGTGTACTTTCTCCCATTTCTAAAATTAGCCTCCCTTCCTCTTGAACACACATGGTCAGAAGTTCATTAATTGACCATTTGTCCTTATGTGTGTTGTAAGATATTTTGAAGGGACTATACTGCTGTGGGAGTGAGCTCAAAATAAAGTGCACCAAGAAAGATTCTGACATCTCAACCTCTAGAGATTTCAACTGAGCTGTAATGTCTCTCATCTTCATGATGTGCTCACGCACACCTCCAACCGTAGTGAGCTTCATTGATGATAATTTTGTCATTAGGGTGCTAGCCAGTGCCTTATATGAAGACTCAAATTATGCATCAATAGCCTTCAGAAGTTCCTTAACATTTTTGCACTCGGAATTGAACCACGTATACTAGCAGAAATTTTAGTACGTATGAACATCATACTGAGGTGATTGGACCGTTCCCATCGTTCATACGCAGCAATCCCGGCATGAGTGCTAGCAGATATAACTGAATGTGGTTCATCCTTCCTGATAGCATAGTCAATATCCATGCACCCTAATTGAAGAAGAATTCTCTCCTTCCATAATTTATAATTATCACCACTTAAATCGGGAACGTCACATTTCATATCAGAAATATTAACAGGCAAAATAGCTACATAAAAATAAAATCATGTTCATGTAATTGAATTTGAGGCATATAACTTGATGCCATGTTTTACCAATGTAAACATGCAATAACATGAATCAATAACATACAATAACTACCTGTGGGCTAAGTTATTATACTAAAATATACTCATTAACTTAATGATGTGACTAACAAATTATATTCCTTTCTTGATTCCTGTGGGTAATTAAGAAAATAATTTGTTATCGCATCCTAATTAATTATATTAGTGCAATAAAAATTTATGTGGGATAAGATTCATTACATTAATATAATTAGTCACAATTAATGTCATCTAACCTTATGTGATCTTTGCAACTCAATATATAATTTTGATTAATCAAAGATGCTGTGGCTACTCCTCAATTAATCAAAATCATATTGATCACATGACACTGAATTCCATTATATGCATATAGATTAACCAATTTAGCATGATTATTAGGTAGTGATCTTAATCAACGTAACATTTCCAAATCAAGATCTGAGTTAGTCAAATTGGCCAGGCCAGTGAAAGAGAAGTGGGGGTCCCCCGTTGCTTTCCTTAGGTCAGTCAATGGAACCAATTAAGTAACCACAATCTCTTTACCTTTCTAGATACCAACTGACCAATCAGACCTTGAAAGGATTTGCAATGTGATTTTCACACTACCACCAAATTCATGCATAGAATAAATCTAGTATGTAGAACAGGAGACAACATTTCAATTATCTATTTAATGAATTTTAAAATTATCATCTTAAGAGAAATTTTTGTTAATTAAAACACGTCCAGCCGTAGCTCATTATTCCCTTGGGCCAGTCTATGCAAAATACCGTAGGCATAGAGACTCAGGAGGCGTATTTTAATACAAAAATTTAAACTTAAGAAACAAATAATAAAAATAAATCATGTCATATGATTTAATAAAACATTAAACAGATAATAAATGCATTTAAAATTCAACCAATCCAGATTTTAAATCCTGAGAGAAAATTGAAAACCGAAACATGCCATGTTTTCTCTCTTTTTAATCATGTGGTTATGGAAGCCCGCTGCGTTTCCTTTCTTTACTTTTCCTTTCTTTAATGCTACGTTTCTTTTCTCTTCATTTCTTTAAAGCTATCTTTAATACTAGAAAGAAATCCGGAAAACCTTTAATGCCAGAAAGAAATCTTTAATAGAAAAAGAAGAGGCCACGTTTTATTTCCGCAAAAAATCAGAATATGAAGTAGGTTTAATGGTTTCTGCTCAATTCCGTGATCAGAACTGAGCAAAAAATCGAAACCTGAGATCCGAAAAACTGAAAACGAAAAACACGCGGCATAAATTGCTTGAAGATAGAAACTTTGATGGAAACACTCATAAAATAAGGCAGAGGTTTAAATTGCTCTGATACCAAATGTAAGACTTAATTTAAATATATTGATCACGATATCAAATATGTGGAAATACGGTATCAATATATTTATCATGCAAGTTAATCGATAAATACCTCCAGCCATTATTATTAATTTTCTTTCCGATGAGGGTAAGGAATTCGATCTTCCTTGAATCAGCTACACGGGATCTTGATCTTCCTTCTCTCTAGGGATCTTGATCTTCCTCCTCTTGAGGGATCTTGATTGATCTTTCTCCTCCTCTCGATGGATCTTGATTGATCTTCCTCCTCCTCTCGATGGATCTTGATTGAGTTCTTTCTCAATGAGCCATCGCACTTTGATGGTGTATGCCCTCAGGATGTGCTCTTGATTAGAACTCAATGCCTCCGCTTATTTTGGTTTTTCTTTCGATAACCTTGTTGAAAATCTTAGGAAGGGTTCCCTATTTATACTCAAATCTCTTCACCGCCTACTTTCATCAAGCAGGCGTTCAACATTTAAGGGTAATTAGTGAAACGATAGTAATAAAATTAGGACCATTGAAAGCAACGGGTTATTACAAATTCTGGATATGGAACTCCTATAGCCTAGTGAGGAAAGCGTCAGGTCAAAAGACATGCATTCTTTTTCGGCAATAAAGGAGTGATACATCCATGATCACAAACAAGTGGTATTTTTTTAAAAAAAATCATTTTTTATTAATATAAAATGTTTAATATAACCACTCTTTTAAATTCTGATTACGTTTCACTAATGCATCAAAATTCATCTGAAAAACAATATAACATCAGTTTTTTTTTTTTTTTTTGGCCACCCAAGCTGCTATAACATACATATAGCCTTTTAGATGCCAGGTATGTTACAAAATAAATGGATTTTACAAAGTAGAAAAGGGTGATAATACCAACTTAGATTAACTCCTCAACAGCCTCTGTTGGCCAACCAATCTACTACAACATTGCCTTCTTATAAGGATGCTGGATCTTACTTATATCATTCAAAATTCTGCAACAGAGTGTATTACTCATTTACTCTGCCTCTGAAACAGAATACCTGATAACAAATCAAACCCGGTTTCTCATCTTCTCCGCCGACCCCTAGCCACCTGGACAACGGCCGAACAAGGAGCTAACGGATTCTAACAATACCAAGAACCGCCGACCCAAACTAGAAATCAAGCCGGTTTGGTCCAATTCCACATAATTCAAACACATTTTGATATACTGAATCCACTTCCTGCCGAGCCGACCAATCATGAACCAGTGTAGAACCAACCCGAACCCTTTTTGCTAGACTGAACCCAATTTCTGCTGAACCGACCCAATCTAATAACCTGATCTGAACCAGAGCCTAGTTTAATTCAAAAAAAAAAAAGTCTTGCTGCACTGCCCTCAGCAAGCGCAGACCGAATGTACGGATTGGCCGCATGATGGCATGAGCGCATGGATTGGCCACGCGCTCAATGCGCGCTTGCTGCACCGAAGGGCAATCCACATGCTCGATGCGCGCTTACTGCACCGAAGGGCGGTGCAGCAAGTCTTTTTCATGATTCAAATTAACTTCATGGCCCAATCCAATAGATTTAACTAGGTTTGGAGCTAAGTAATTAGACCAAAAACTTCTTATGATTGCTCACAATATTTGTCTTTGAAATTCTAATATCTATTTTTTCAAGCTTTTCACGCACCCTCGATTCGAATGTGTTTTTGTAATTGTTTCAATGAATAATCCTTGGAGTTGTGAAGAAGTTTCTTCCTAAATTCATTCCAAAATGGTGGTAAATTTGCAATAATTGCACCGACTTAGAAAGATTTGGGAACTTCTATCTTTACAGCTATCAACTGGTTGACCATAATCTGGAACTCATACACTTGTTAAGGATAGGCTTGAATCACGCACGGAACACTTTTCTTAAGCGTTATTTGTATGGAGACCGAGACTACAATATCCACAATCAAACTCATGAACCGAGACCTCGTGAGATTGGATCATTTTGATGGCCCAATTTCACATGGTGGCAAGACAAACTCAAGTTCTTACTCACGGCGTTGAAGATCTTCTATGTGTTGGATCCAGATTTGACCCCAATTCCCGAATCCACCACGGAGGACTCTAATGAACTCAGGACTAAAAGAAAGAAGAGGCATGAAGATGATGGACACATTCCCAACGCATTGTCAGATCGCTTCTACGATCTCTACACCAGTACACAATCTCCGCAGGAGATTTGGAATGCACTTGAATTCAAGTATAAGGCTGAGTAAGAAGGTACTAAGAAATTTCTCATCTTTAAATACATTGATTTCAAGATGAATGATGAGAAAATAATTCTTGCACAAGTGCATGAGTTACAGATTATTATCAACAAGTTGATAGCTGTAAAGATAGAAGTTCTTGAACCTTTCCAAGTCGGTGCAATTATTGCAAAATTGCTACCATCTTGAAACATATTTAGGAAGAAACTTCTTTACAACTCCGAGAATTATTTCTTGGAATAATTACAAAAATACCTTCAAATCGAGGAGGAATTGAGGGTGCGTGAAAAGCTTGAAAAAATAGATATTGAAATTTCAATGACAAATGTTGTGAACAATCATAAGAAGTTTAAAATATAAAGAGAACAAACTTGGTCTCAAAAAGAATCAAGATAAGTTCAAGAAATCCAACAAAAATAAGCCTTACGTAAGCTGCTTTGTTTGTGGCAAACATAGGCACTTTGCTCGTGATTGTAGGCACCGAAAAGGGCAAACCAATAAGGAAAATGCAACTGAAGTAGACGATGAGATTGTCACCACTATGAGCGAAGTCATGATGGTGAGAGGCAAGGTTTTCGGTTGGTGGTATGATACTTGTGCCACAGTCCATGTTTCCTATGACAAGTCAATTTTCAAGACTTTTGTAGATATCTCCAATAGACAAAAAATTCAAATAGGCAATGAAGGCCGATCCAAGGTGTTTGGAAAAGGAAGCATGGATCTCCACTTCATATCCAGCAAGAAGATCACCTTGATCAATATGTTGTATGTGCCAGATATGATGAGAAATCTTGTTAGTAAAAATTTATTGGGCAAACCCGGGATTAAAAGTGTATTTGAGTCGAAAAAACTTATACTATCCCGTAATGGTGTTTTTGTTGAAAAAGGCTATTCTACTGATGGAATGGTCAAGCTTTGTATTGTTGACAATAATAATATTATTATTATGTCTTCTGCTTATATTGATGACTCTGTTACTTTATGGCATGGTAGATTAGCATATATTAGTATTAGCACTATGAAAAGATTAATTAAATATGGCATGATTTCTTGCAATGTCGATAAGTTTAATAAATGTGAAATTTATATTAAATCAAAGATGACTAAGAAGTCATTTCATAGTATAGAGAGAAATACTAATTTGCTAGAACTTGTACATAATGATATTTGTGAGTTAAATGGTATGATAACTAGAAGTGGTAATAGATATTTTATTACTTTTATTGATGATTACTCTAGATATACATACATTTACTTACTTAAGCACAAAGATAATGCTTTTCATACTTTTAAAGTTTATAAATCAGAAGTTGAAAATCAATTAGGAAGAAATATTAAAATCCTTAGAAGTGATAGGGGTGGAGAATATTTTTCTAATAATTTTAATATATTTTATGAATAAAATAAAATCATACATGAGTGTTCCGCACCATGTACACCCGAACAAAATGGATTAGCAAAATGTAAAAATAGAACATTTTTAGAGATGATAAATGTCATGTTATCGCATTCTGAGTTGCCTTTTAATTTATGGGGTGGTGAAGCATTATTATCTACATGTCATATTCTTAATAGAATTTCTACTAAAAAGAATAAGACCTCTCCATATGAGTTGTGGAAAGGAAGAAAGCCTAATATAGGCTATTTTAAAGTGTGGGGGTGTCTTGCTTATTATAAGAACATCGATCCTAAAAGGATCAAGTTGGGTCCTCGTAGAATTAGATGCACTTTTGTAGGATATGCTACAAATAGCAAAGCCTATAGGCTCCTTAATTTGGAGTCTAATGTGATAATAGAATCTAAAGATGTGGAGTTCTTTGAGACTTTGACCACTTTCAGAAAGAATTCTCAAAGTTCCATAAATGAAGATTCTTGCAAGGAGAATACTTCAAAGGTTATTGAAGAAGAACAACCGAAACTTCAAAAAAGTAAGAGAATCCGAAAAGTTAAGGATTTGGGATCCAAAGAGACAGATTCCAAACTCATTTCTTTCTATTTGGTAGAAAAAAGTTGAGAGAATTTTATTCGTAAGGTACCTATTGTTCTTCAAGTGGAAGATGATCCTAAAACCTTTAAGGAAGCAATGGCTTCAAGAGATTCTGCTTTTTGGAAGGAAGCAATGGCTTCAAGATGAGATGGATTCTATTATGTCAAATCATACTTGAAAGCTTGTCGATTTATCCAAAGGTTCTAAGCCTATTGGTAGTAAATGGGTGTTTAAGAAAAAATATCATAGTGATGGTACTTTAAACACTTATAAGGCTAGACTAGTAGCTAAAGGTTTTCGACAAAAGGAAGGAATTGACTATTTTGATACATATGCACCTGTAGCTAGAATAACAACAATTAGAGTATTGTTTGTATTGGCTTCATTGCATAATCTTTATGTTCATCAAATAGATGTCAAAATGGCATATCTAAATGGTGATCTCGATGAGGAGGTCTATATGGAACAACTAGAAGGTTTTATTCTACCGGATAATGAACATAAAGTATACAAGCTTGTTAAATCCTTGTATAGATTGAAACAAGCGCCCAAACAATGGCATGAGAAGTTTGACTCAGTCATACTCTCAAATGGATTTGTTCACAATGTTTCTGATAAGTGTTTATATACTAAAGTGCATGGTAACTTTGTGGTATATGTGTGCCTTTATGTTGATGATATGTTGATCATTAGCAATGAATTGAAAGACATACAAGAAACGAAGAGGTTTCTATCATCTACTTTCAAGATAAAAAATCTTAGAAAAGTTGATACTATTTTGGGCATCAAAGTGAAACAAAATAGTGGGGGTTTTGAACTTGGTCAATCATATTATGTTGAGAAAGTGTTATACAAGTTCAAAGAAGTGAACACCCCATTTGATCCAAGTCTAAAGCTTGAAAAGAATAGTGGATGAGCCGTGGCTCAACTTGAGTATGCAAGTGCTATTGATTGTCTAATATATTTGATGCAATGCACTAGACCCAATATAGCATTTGCAGTCAGTAAGCTGAGTAGGTTTACTAGTAACCCAAGACTGTAGAATATTAGAAGGCTGTTGGTAGAGTCTTTGGTTATTTTTTGAAAATCAAAAGAATAGGTCTACAATACTCTAAATTTTCTATTGTATTGGAAGGATATGTCGATACAAGTTGGATATCGAGTGTGGGAGATAGTAAATCTACTGCTGGTTGGGTGTTTACACTAGCGGATGGTGCAATATCTTGAAAATCCAAGAAACAAACTTGTATTACATACTCAACAATGGAGTCAGAGTTTGTGGCTTTAGCTTCAGCAGGACATGAGGCTTAGTGGTTAAGGGATCTTCTATTGAAAATCCTATTGGCTTGTGAGAATATTTCAACTGTATCGATGCATTGTGATAGCCAAGCCACTTTAGCTAGAGCGAAGTGTACAATGGAAAGTCTAGACACATTAGTCTAAGACATTAATATGTGAGGAAATTAATCAAAAATGAAATAATTTCTCTCACTTTTGTGCGATCAAGCTATAATCTAGCTGATCCACTTACTAAACCTCTAACAAGAGATTTAGTGAAGATGACTTCCAGAGGGATGGGTCTAAAACTCATTGAGTATAGATCCACCAATGATGGCAACCCAACCTAATACTAGGAAATGACTGAAGCAGACCTCAACCCAATCATAAGTAGAGTGTCTAAACTCTAATTACGGATATATTAACCTAATTGAACCTTAAGTAGATGGAGAATTGACCACTTTAGTTAATTTAATTAAGTCTTAATTAGAAGAGTCTTAGTATAATTAATCTGAATTAAGTTAATTTAAGTCTAGACCCATCCAATTATATTTAAATTGAGTGATGGAATGATTTCAACTGTGTGATATAATTATATTAAATATTAATTGAATTATAATGATGAAATTGGGATTAACCATTGTAGGTCATCATACATTTGAGAGTGGGCAAGAGTAATAGAGCACCAATCCATGCATTGACATTTGTAGAGGGATCCATCATGAGTTATATCTAGTTTTATGGGTTGCAATTAGATGTAAGAATCTTAACTATACCTTTGTGGATGTATAAAAACTTACTCACACTTTAATAGATATGTAGGAGACTTTTGAAGATGTATAAGATCCTTACTTATACATATATGAGATGAGGATGGTTTCTTCCATACATCTTTAATAATATGCATAATAATTTTATACTCATCATTTTATCAGTATGCTTTGCCGATACATGGATATGACTCATTCAGCTATGATAGTAAGATTTTGAGTTCTGCATACTTATAGCATATATTATATTATGGTAACATTTTTTGATTATATATATATGGATTAAAATCTGATTGGTATATAAAATGTTAAAATATGTGGTGGAGTGGAGGTAAGAAAAAGGGCTTGTGAACTAATCATAAATGTTAGTAGAGTGGCATGTGTGTGGTGATAACTAGTGGCATTGCATGGATAACATTTGTTGAGGCCTAAGTTGATGTCTAGCAGAATTATATAAACAACACTGATTTCGGCTTAAACTAATGATTAGTAGCATGATGTTGTATAGATGTGGCACTGTTTGCAGCCTAAGCTAATGACTAATGGCACTCTATATATATATATGTGTGTGTGTGTGTGTGTGTGTGTGTGTGTGTGTAACACTAGTGCAACCAGATTCATAGTTAGTGGCATGCAATACTGCTTGTGGCTTAAGCTAGTGGCTAAATGTAGCACCATCTAGAATTAGTTTGGACCTACAATAATGGTCAGATTAGATTATTATACTTAGTATAAATTAATTGATGTTAAGTGATGTAGTCTAATGCCGTGAATGTTAAGTTCTGTTTACAAATGTTTTTTTATATTTGGTGCATAGTTTTATGGTATGATGTTTACGATATAATTTATTTTGTTACATATGTAACCTTATTATTATGTAAATATCTTAATATATATTCATATGTGTGTGTGTGTGTGTGTAAGGATTCTTGCGGAGCTTGGGGCTCATATCTTATTTATCACCTTTTATAAAATCTAAGAATTTGGAGACAAAACAAGACTTTGGATTGGTTGAGAGAGATACTTTGTAGATAGATTTGATTTCTTATTTATCATACCTTTTATAAAATCCAAGGATTTGGAGACAAAACAAGACTTTGAATTGGTTGAGAGAGATACTTTGTAGATAGATTTGATTTCTTATTGATATTTATACAAATAGTTACATATTTTAGGATAATAAATTACATTTTCATTTGGCATTATGATTTAAGCTGTGTGTATATTAAAAATAAATAGGCCTTGCATGCTTTTAAAGGTAAGGTTTTGTTCTAAAGCGGTATGCGACCATACCATAGAATCTCAAGGTAGATAGTGGGTCCAAAGCATGACACGGAATACATGTATCCAGTATCAAATGTTTAGTCCATCAGAAGACGAGCTCACTCCTTAAAATAAAGATGCGGGTTACTTTTAATGACATCCTATGTAATAACCTAAAAATAATCTCACATCATATGAGAAAGAATATTTTGAAATATTTATAACTCAAGTTTATTTATCATCTATTAACTTGTACTTGAATTTTTTAAAATCATGAAGTTTCAACCTAATAACAGATTAATTGGGCCAACAGGTGGGTTTAAAGTATTACAAATAGTATTAGAGCCGATCTAAGTGCATCAAAGTTGATTAGTAAGAAGGAACTAATGAGTTACCTATGGAATGACGATATAAAGTCTCACTATAGCATAGAGCCATCTCTGCAGCACCAACGGTCTTAGTCGAAGTATCTACACCGGATTAAAAAAAAAAAAAGCTTAAAATGCTCATAATTCAAATTCAACTGCTACTAACTAATTTATACTTAAGTCGTTAAGGTCACGTAGTTTTAGCTTAATAATAAATTAATTAGGCCCGCACACGAATTTGTATTACATGCTTGAAAGGCCTCGTAGAAGTCCAAACTTCATTCATAAGGGATAAAACCTGAGATGCATTGAACAACCGCACAAAAAATAAATGAGTGTTTTTTTAGAAGAAAATCTTGTTTTACATTTGACCACTCAAATGGCTGCCACTTGACCTCGGACTAGAATACACAAACGATTCATATAGTTGATTTATAAATCATTAAATCTTGAGCTTCGTTTAGCATGCATAGTAGAATATGATGATAAGAAAGACAAACGAGAGAGAAAATAGGATAGCATATATATATATATATATAATGGTATGATTAATGCAACATAGGATAGTAAGCTCAATAGGATAAAAATTATTTTATCTTATATTTGATGTTAGATGAAATTGGAAAAAATTGTAAATATATTTTTTTATTTAATAATTATATTTTATAAAAATAATAACTGAATATTATGCATTATTGAGGATAAGAGTAAAAGAGAGAAAATAATAATAGATAGATAAATTAAAATTAAAAGTGGTTGTTTTGATAAGATAAAGTCTGATCCTTACGGACTACAAATGGAGAATGGACTAAAGAAAACCTATCTTTCCTCTAATCCAGCATATGAAATGCACTCTTGATGAAATATAAAAGACTTATTTCCAAATACATCTCAATATTTTATATCATTATTTGGCGGGTTGAAGAACATTTTTTCTTCTGCTCAATTAGAACAACAAAGAAATTGTTTATTGCATATCATTTTATCCTTTGCCGGACTTTATCTGAATACATGATAATCTAAAGACTAAATCAAATTAAAAATACCAACAAAAAAATAGTAAGGCCCGAGTTTTCCTAAAAGTCTATCATGAATTTAAAGATGAAAAAGTCTTGCTGCATCACAATCTGGTGCAGCAAGCGCACATCAGCCGTGTGGATTGGCTACCCATGTGCCAGCATGCGTAGGAAGTCAATTCGCATGATTGATACATGCTTGCTGCATCGAAGGACGATGCAGCAAGTCTTTTCCCCTAAAGATATGTCTTAAGAAATAGCCAGCATTTTCAATTTTAGAAACTTTTTTGGGCCTTGAAAATATTCCCCAAGCTATGAAACCAGCTCTATGTTTTGAGCTTCGCTAAGCGCAAGCATATTTACAAGATGTGCTAAAATTCTTACGCATTGAGCTTTTGTCCAATGTATACTCACGGACCAGTATCTCTTTATGATATCTTAAATTTAGTTTCACATTATATTAACTCTGTCAAGACCGATTCCAAGCTCGAATAAAGGAGGAGGATTGCGTTAAGTAGCTGACAGTCAATGTAAAACTCTATCAGATCCTTTAAAAATGAACCTACTAAATTAAACTATGTGAAGTGTTAGGATGTTCCCGCTAAGAGATGCATTGCATCTAACTTCGGATATAAAAATAGGTAAGAGGTATCGCACTGATACCTGAGTGTGGTGATAAGTGAGCAAAGGTTATTACACTACAGACGAGTGCACGTAAAAAAGTTAGTCTATGATAGTTAGCTTAAAGTAGTAACTTGAAACATAGGAACACTAACAGGTAAAATTATGGAGATAGTAGACACTATGATTAAGAGAAAAGTAAATATAATATGCTTACAAGAAACTAAATAGGTAGGTGAAAGATCTAGAGAAATAGAGAATACAGGATATAAATTACATTACACAACAAAACATAAAAATAGAAATAAAGTAGAAATAATTGTAAACATGATTTTAAGGAATATGTTATTAAGGTAACTAGGAAAGGAGATCGAATTATATCACTAAAACTTATAATTAAGAATAATATAATTAACATAATTAGTGCATATGCACTATAAGTAGGATTAAATCAACAAACTAAAATATAATTTTGGAAAGACATAAATGAAATAATACAAGAAATATCATAAGAATAAAAGATATATATGAAAGGAGATTTTAATGGATATGTAGGAAAACAGAATGTTGGTCCAGATAGCAACCCAAGAGGGGGGGTGAATTGGGTTTTTCAAAAATTAAACTCTTTTTAAAAACAATCCCCCAGCGGAAGTGAAAACTTAGATGTACACGAATTAAAACAGAGTATGCACAGATAGAGAGTTAGAGACAAGGAAACAATCACTGCAAACACAAGAATTTTATAGTGGTTCGGTATACCTACACCTACATCCACTCCCAAGTACCTCTTGGGTCCACACTATAATCAATCTGATTACAGCAGAGTTGTTTCACAATATCACAACTCAAACTTGTTGTTTTCCCGGGCGCACAATGAACCCAGCTGGTTTTCAAGGCTCACCAGCACACAACCTTACAATACAAGCAACTGCTTGCACAAGGCAAACTGCCTCAACTGAATCAATCCCCTGATTGACCCAGCAAACAATAACGTTTTACAAATCAAGAGCTCCTCCAATGAGCAAATATACAATGATAGAACAAAGATAAAGAGATAGGAATCAAAGCATGATTTGCAGATCTTGGTGGCTTGCTTCTTCTCTTCTCTTGAGTGGATCTTCCTTTAGTATGCTCTTGAAGCTCAGAAGATCAGAAAACTAGGACTTACTTTTCTTTTGAGATTTCTTCAAAATGGAACTAAGAAAGCTAGAAATCTCTCTCTTTTCTGTTGGGAAATCAGTATAATCTTTCCTTTCAAATCTTCCCTCTTTTCTCTTTTGATTTTCTGATGAATTTCACTCTTGTTTTTCTTATTTCTCTGTTTTTCCTCTCTTCTGGTCTTCCTTCTCTCTTTTTTTCGATACAACAAAAACCCCTTCTTATAGACCCTTCTTAATCCATAAATAGCTTAAAACTATCCATTAGAAACAAGTGTAAGAAGGATTAGAACCAAATAGGGTAATAGCCGTTAGGATTAAAAAGGATAAAAATAAAGTTTAGAGACGTTCTGACAGTTTTGGAGTCGTTTCTGATAATCTGGAGTCAACTCTAGAGTTGGCTCTAAATCGAAAATCCCTAATCCACTCGATCTGGAGTCGTCTCTGACTTTTCTGGGGTCGACACAAAAATCCTCTGGAGTCGACTCTAACAGTTCAGGTGTCGACTCTAAGACATGACCAGAAAAACCATCATTCTGTCTTTCTGTTGGAGTCGGCTCTAACAGTCCAGGTGTCGACTCTAAATTCTGTGCCGATTTTTGGAGTCGACTCTACGATTCCATGTGTCGACTCTAATGTCTGCAATCTTACCTTGACATTAGATTCGGACTAGAACTTGATTTGTCTTATGATTTTGATTAATAAATCAAATCATAAACTGAAAACTTAACCAAAATCATTAGTAACTTCAAATGTTATACTCAAATAGTTTTGTTAATCATCAAAATCAATAATTGGGTCAACAATCTCTCCTTTTTGATGATGACAAAAACTTTGAGTATATGCATTAAAGATTCATTTGAAATAAGCGTTATAGACATTGTTAAAGCTTTAAAACTTCCTAATAGAGAATTTGATGCCAAGTTTCAAAATGAACTTTAGAAACATACTTGAGTTCTATTATAAACAGCAATCAAGATGATTTAACTTTACATAGAAAATCATTAAGCTCCCCCTGCATTAAATAACTCCCCCTATGCAAGGTACATGTAAATAAACTGAAATCAATTTGATACCAATTGATTAGAATTTAAAAATTTCTCTCCATCTCAAAATTTCTCTCCCCCTTTTGAGATATGCCAATTGATTAAAACATATTGAAATCTTATATTCTTTCATTCTCTCTTCCTATTTTCTTTCTCTCTCTCCTTTATGCATATACAAATTTTCTCCCCCTTTTTTGTTATCAGCGTGAGTTTAAAAATAATAATGTAGGTTATTAGAGCGAGGTTGTTGGTTCATTCAATCATAGAGATAGTAAACTTCATTAATTGTAATTGCTAAGATAATTGTATTTCAATTCAAGATGCATTACATTGTCTATTAAAATACATTCACAGTAAAGTACCATATCAATTAGAAATTCCTAATACAGGCTAACAAAGTATAGTAAACTAGAAATCCTAAGATACAAACTAGAATATGAAAAGCTAATCTTAGGTTTCTAATAGGTTAGGGTAGGATAGGCTTAGATAGGGTATCACTATAGGAAATAGAAGGTCAATCAAACATGTTTGTAGACAATTTTCTTCAGATGACCTATCAGTTCCATAATCTCATCTTTCTGTGATTTCTTAAAGCCTTCAAGACAACCCTCAATTTGAGCAATAGCAAGGTCTATATCTTTCTTTAATTGTCCAGTAGCATCTAGATAAGCTCTAGATCCATCTGCAATCCCTTCCAGCCTTTCAAAAATCTTATGAAGCTCAGTACTAAGGGACTTGCAGAGCAGCTAATGGAAAATGAAATCAAGTCAAGTCTGGAATTGATCTCCTCCTTAAACTGTCTGATGTCATCTCTCATCTGACTAATCTCATCTCTCCTCTGACTGTCATACTCAGCTAATAATGCTCTGAGCTGACCAATCTGCACATTGAAAATCTCCCAGATACAAATACTGTCTGAGGTGGAGGTGAAGAGTATGTGCTTGGTCCAGCCTCAAAAGGTCCAGCTGTAGATAGTCTCACAACAGATGGGTCAGGGATGTCCTCTGCTCTGGCCTCCTCAACTCTGGCCTCCTATCCTTTCTTTATCCAAATACCATTTGCCCATACGGTGAATGGTAGAGACACTGTAGTAGTCTGTACCTTAGTTTCCTCAGTGGCTCATTATCCATGATCAATACCTTGGATTCTAAATACCAAAGTCAGAATCATACCATATGACAATGTGGATCTTTTCTTGGTAGCTGCCTCTGCCATATAGCCTATCATCATCCCAGCTAAATTTACTGGCCGCCCAGTGATGATGCAATCCATCAGCAAGATGTCTCGCTCTGAGACATACTCAAATCGGCCTATCTTAGGAAATAAGATCCTCCCGTAGATGTTATGAAGTAGCCTGAGTTCCAAGTTCAGTTGATTTGCCATAATCTCCTCAAACTCAGATACTTCTCTCCCCAGCATCCTAGATAGGGCACCACCTCGATCATCATGCTGACACTCATTTAGCCCAACAGTGGGCATCTCTACAAGTTTCCAAGGGTCTCAGCAGTGATTACAACTCTTGTTCCTCTAACATAACTTACTAAACCTCCCTCTCCTCTACTCAAATCATTGTAGAACTCTCTTACGAGGGCAGGGTAAGTAGGAATATCCAATGAACAAACCTTTTCCCATCCCATTTCCTTTAATTGATGGCCAATAGAAAAATCCTCAGAAGCAAAGAAATCAAAATCAACTTTCCTTCCGGTTGTGATAGCCTTACCCGCTAATTGGTGACATGTGGAGAAGATGGAGAAGGTGGAGAAGCCTCTCGGGTGGCAGATGATGAAGACGAAGCTTGCCTCTGAATCGTGCGTCTCCTCGTGGGAACCGCCGGTCCACCAATAGTAGCATGCCTCTTAGGAGCCATAGGGTTTGAATGGAATGAGTAATCAAGAGATTTGAAGGGTTTAGAGGTGTTGGAATCAGTTTGGAACGAATCTAGAGAAGATTTGGAGATGATAGAGTTCGTATAGGTGTCGACTCCGCCTTATATTTTGACCTAGGTTCACTTAGAGTCGACTCCCGCAAAGCGAGGTGTCGGCTCCGAACCAAAAATCTGTCAGCGCCCGAATTAGAGTCGGCTCTACAGAAGCAGGTGTCGGCTCTAATTGCCCAGATAGAACATCAAATAGGAAGGTGTCGACTCCACATACTGAAGGTGTCGACTCCACAATAGTTTCAGTGAAAAATTTAAATTTCAAGGATCTGAAACTGATCAAATTGATCATCAAACTCTAGACAAGTGTCCCTTAACAATTGGGGAAACAATGAATCAAATTTCTAGATAAATTTCCTTATTGAACATAGAGGATTTTCAAGAAATTGATGAAGTCTAGATAGTTGTTGTCCTTAAGAGTTTCAGAAAGTCATTCTAAAGGATCACAAACTCTAATTCTCCTCTAAGATAAAAAATCTTTCTTCACTTAATGGTTTGGTAAAAATATCAGCTAATTGATCATTGTATTCACATATTCAAGACAAACATCATTGTTGGAAACATGTTCTCTGATAAAGTGATGTCTAATTTCTATGTGTTTAGTTCTAGAGTGTTGGATTGGATTCTTCGTTAGATTGATTGCACTAGTGTTATCACATCTAATAGGAATTTTATCAAGTGTGATACCATAATCTTCAAGTTGTCACTTAATCCAAAGGATTTGAGCATAGCAACTTCAGCTGCAACATACTCTGCCTCAGCAGTGGATAATGCAACCGAATTTTGCTTCTTGCTAAACCAAGAGATTAAGTTACTTCCTAAAAGTTGGCATGCACCACTTGTACTCTTCCTATCTAATTTATAACCAGCATAATCAAATCAGAATAAGCAATCAACTTTAAAGTTGAGTCTCTAGAATACCATAATCCTACATTTTTAGTTCCATTTAATATCTAAAGATTCTTTTAACAGCAAATAAATGTGATTCTTTAGGATTAGATTGATATCTTGCACATAGGCAAACAGAAAACATAATATCTTGCCTACTTGCAGTTAAGTAAAGAAGTGATCCGATCATACCTCGGTAATGCTTCTGATCTACTTTCTTACCTTCTTTATCCTTGTCCAGCTTGCATGAGGGACTCATTGGCGTACCAAAGGTTTAGTAGATTCCATACCAAACTTCTTGAGTATTTCTTTGTGTACTTTGTTTGGTTGATGAAATCCTCTCTTTCTCTTGTTTGATTTGAAGTCCAAGGAAGAAGTTGAGTTCTCCCATCATGCTCATCTCGAATTCTCCCTGCATTAACTTAGCAAATTCTTGACAAAGGAGATTGTTAGTAGCACCAAATACAATGTCATCAACATAAATTTGAATAATTAATAAATCCTTTTTTTTTCTTTTTAAAAACAAAGTCTTATCAATATTTCCTCTAAAAAATCATTTTCAATCAAAAATTTACTCAATCTATCATACCATGCTCTAGGTGCTTGCTTTAAACCATAAAGTGCTTTGTGTAATTTGAAGACGTGGTTTGGAAATTCATGATCTTCAAAACCAGGAGGTTGTTCAACATAAACTTCCTCATTTATAAAACCATTTAAAAATGCACTTTTAACATCCATTTGAAATAAATTGATATTGATGCAGCATGCAAAAGCAAGTAATAACCTAATGGCTTCTAATCTAGCAACAGGTGCAAAGGTTTCATCAAAATCTATACCTTCTTCCTGATTATATCCCTTTGCAACTAATCTAGCCTTATTTCTGATCACCAAGCCATTTTCATCCAATTTATTTCTAAAAACCCATTTAGTTCCTATTATAGGGTGGTCTCTAGGTCTGTCTACTAGGGTCAAACTTGGTTCCTAGTGAATTGGTTTAACTCTTCCTGCATTGCTAACATCCAATAACTATCTTTCTCAGCTTCCTCTATAGTTTTGGGTTCTATATGAGATACAAATGCAAGATGATTATTGATATTTCTCATTGATGATCTAGTCCTTACACCTTGAGATGGATCTCCTATGATTAGGTCCTTAGGATGACCATAAGCATATCTCCAATCTCTAGGTAGATCTTTATCATTATGAGCAGTATCAATACCATCATCCTTAGGTGAGTCATCATCCTTAGCTTCAGGTTCTTGATCTGAAGATACATTTAATTTTTCAATACCTCTTTTAATCAAAGATGTATCTTCCTCATCATCAATTTTACCCGAACTTGATGCTAAAGACTCATCAAACACTATATGAATGGATTCTTCTACAACTAAGCTTCTCTTATTAAACTATATATGCCTTGCAGATGTAGAATATCCTAGGAAAATCCCTTCATCAGACTTTGCATCAAACTTCCCAAGATTGTCCTTACCATTGTTATGAATAAAGCATTTACAACCAAATGCATGAAAATAACCTAAATTGGGTTTCCTATTATGCCATAGTTCATAGGGAGTCTTCTTAAGGATAGGTCTAATCAGGGCTCTATTTAGGATGTAACATGCTGTGTTTATAGCTTCCGCCCAAAAATATTTTGGAAGTTGGCTTTCACATAGCATGGTATGGGACATGTCTTCTAAAGTCCTATTCTTTCTTTCTACAACTCCATTTTGTTGTGGTGTCCTAGGTTGAAAAATTATGATGTATGCCTTTTTCAAAACAGAATTTTTTAAATAAGTGATTTTCAAATTCAGTTCCATGATCACTTCTAATAGACACTATGGTAGTGTTTTTCTCATTTGTGACTTTCTTAACAAATTTCAGGAATATTGAGAAAGTCTCATCTTTGTGAGCCAAAAATATTACCCAAGTGAATCTAGAGTAATCATCTACTATCACAAGACCATATTTCTTTCCTCCTAGACTTGTGGTTCTAGTAGGTCCAAAAAGGTCCATGTGTAGTAGCTCTAGTGGCCTAGTAGTTGAAACAACATTCTTAGATTTGAAAGAAGTCTTGTTTGTTTTCCAAATTGACATGCATCACATATTCGATTATTTTCAAAATTTAAGCTAGGAATACCTTTAACTAGATCCATTTTCAATAGCTTAGAAATTAGGTGTGTGCTTGCATGACCTAATCTACGGTGCCATAGCCAACCAATCTCATTCATCTTAGCATTATTAGCAACTAAGCAATGATTACTTGGAGATAAATTACTCAAATCAATTAAGTACACATTGTCATAACGTACCAACAAGAATAATGCTGTTATCAATGATATTAGTAACAGTGCAAATAGAAGCTTCAAAGAAAACTTTGAAACCTTTATCACACAGTTGGCTAATACTTATCAAATTATGCTTAAGTCCATCAACATATAAAACATTAGCAATATGAGTAGATGGAGTAATTTGAATCTTACCAATACCCATGATATGGCCTTGACCATTATCACCAAAAGTAACTACTCCACGTCTTTTCGATTCAAGGGTGATGAATTGATCTTTGTCACCCGTCATGTGTCTTGAGCAACCACTATCAAGGTACCACTTTCTTTTTAGTCTGATGGCTGCAAGACACTCCTGCAAAATATTCATATCTTAACTTTAGGTACCTAAGCCTTCTTGGGTCCTTCATGGTTAGACGCAATAAATATTGTTCCTTTGGAAACCCAAATCATCTTTCTTTATCATGTGGAGTTTTACACATATAAGATTTATGTCCTTTGTTTCCACATTTAAAACAAGTAATATTTGATGATTTTTTAGCATGTACAAAAATATTTTTCAAGGATTTTTTGCTTTTTAAGTGGATTATATCCTAATCCAGCTTTATCAAAAACAGCTTTTTGGTTGTCCAAAATCATATTAAGTTTGATAGAGCTCAAAGTAAATTTATCAACTATAGGTTTAAGTCTATCAACTTCATTTTTCAAACTTTTATTTTCTTTCATCAAAAGTTCTTTTTCTACAACATGCTTTTCATTTTCTAAAGATAGATTTTGCATTTGATTTTTCAGATCTTTGTTCTTTGAACTTAATTTTGCAAAATCATCCATCAATTCATAAAAAATACTATGCAACTCATCGAAAGTAAAGTCATCAAGAAAACTCGGACTTACCTCATCATTGTTCGCCATGAAGTATAGATTGGCCATTTCACTCTTCTCTTCCTCTTCGGAACTTGAGCTTTCCGAATCACTCCATGTGGCCATCATTGCCTTCTTTTTGAATCTCCGGGTGCCTTTCTTTAGTTGTGGGCATTCAGATTTAAAGTGACCCGGCTTCTTGCATTTAAAACAGATAACTTCTTTTTCTTTGCCCTTGTCCTCATCTTTTCTAGCAAATGGCTTTTTCTTTTCAAACTTCTTCTTCTTCATGAATCTTTTAAACTTCTTGTGATGAGTGCCATGTCCTCATCATCACTTTCATCTTCAGATTCATGAGGCTCTTCCATATATTCAGAAATCTTAAGAGCCATAGTCCTCTTCTTCTTTGACTCATCATCATCAATATATTGCTTAACTTGAAGCTCATGAGTCATCAAGGATCCCAATAATTCTTCCAGAGGTAGGGTACTTAGATCCTTTGCCTCTTGTATTGCAGTCACTTTAGCTTCCCAAGTCCTAGGCAAGGAATGCAAAACCTTCCTCACAAGATCAGAATTATCATAAGATTTATCAAGACTTTTTAAACCATTAACTATATCAGTAAATCTTATAAACATATCAGAAATAGATTCACATGCATCCATTTTAAACAATTCATATTATGAACTAGCATGTTAATCTTGGATTCCTTGACTTGATTTGTTCCCTCATGGGTAACCTCAAGTCTATCCCAGATTTTCTTAGCAGAAATGCAAATAGATATACGATTGAATTCATTTGCATCTAATGAGCAGTACAAAATATTCATAGCCTTGGCATTAAGTTGTGCCAATTTTTTATCATGTTCATCTCATTCTGTTTCCGGTTTAGGAATCTCCATGCCATTAATTCTAGCAGTGGGTGTGTGTGGTCCATTGACTATAATGCTTCATAGATCATAATCAAGTGCTTGAATGAAAATTTTAACTTAGCCTTCCAATAGCCATAGTTTAAGCCATTAAACAAGGGTGGTCTATTTGTAGATTGGCCTTCGAAAAAAGATGAACTAGCTTGAGCTGCTATGTGGATCTTTGACTCTTGATCGTTAGATCAAATCAAATGAGCACTAGCTCTGATACCAATTGTTGGTCCATATAGCAACCCAAGAGGGGGTGAATTGGGTTTTTTAAAAATTAAACTCTTTTTAAAAATAATCCCCCAGCGGAAGTAAAAACTTAGATGTACACGAATTAAAATAAAGTATGCACAGATAGAGAGTTAGAGACAAGGAAACAATCACTGCAAACACAAGAATTTTATAGTGATTCGGTGTACCTACACCTACATCCACTCCCAAGTACTTCTTGGGTCCACACTATAATCAATCTGATTATAGTAGAGTTGTTTCACAAGATCACAACTCAAACTTATTATTTTTTCGGGCGCACAATGAACCCAGCTAGTTTTCAAGGCTCACCAGCACACAACTTTACAACACAAGCAACTGCTTGCACAAGGCAAACTGCCTCAACTGAATCAATCCCCTGATTGACCCAGCAAACAATAACGTTTTACAAATCAAGAGCTCCTCCAATGAGAAAATATATAATGATAGAACAAAGATAAAGAGATAGGAATCAAAGCCTGATTTGCAGATCTTGGTGGCTTGCATCTTCTCTTCTCTTGAGTGGATCTTCCTTTAGTATGCTCTTGAAGCTCAGAAGATCAGAAAACTAGGGCTTGCTTATTCTTTTGAGATTTCTTCAAAATGGAACTAAGAAAGCTAGGAATCTCTCTCTTTTCTGTTGGGAAATCAGTATAATTTTTCCTTTCGAATCTTTCCTCTTTTCTCTTTTGATTTTCTGATGAATTTCACTCTTATTTTTCTTATTTCTTTATTTTTCCTCTCTTCTTGTCTTCCTTCTCTCTTTTTTTCGGAAACAACAAAAACCCCTTCTTATAGACCATTCTTAATCCATAAATAGCTGAAAACTATCCGTTAGAAACAAGTATAAAAAGGATTAGAACCAAATAGGGTAATAGTCGTTAGGATTAAAAAGGATAAAAATAAAGTTTAGAGACGTTCTGACAGTTTTAGAGTCGTTTCTGACAATCTGGAGTTGACTCTAACTTTTCTGGAGTTGGCTCTAAATCAAAAATCCCCAATCCGCTCAATCTAGAGTCGTCTTTGACTTTTCTGGGGTCGACACAAAAATCCTCTGGAATCGACTCTAACAGTCTAGGTGTCGACTCTAAGATGTGACCAGAAAAACCATCATTCTATCTTTTCTGTTGGAGTCATCTCTAACAGTCTAGGTGTCGACTCTAAATTCTGTGCCAATTTCTGGAGTCAGCTCTGCGATTCCATGTGTCGACTCTAATGTCTGCAATCTTACCTTCACACTATATTCAAACTAGAACTTGATTTGTCTTATGATTTTGATTAATAAATCAAATCATAAATTGAAAACTTAACCAAAATCATTTGTAACTTCAAATGTTATACTCAAATAGTTTTGTTAATCATCAAAATCAATAATTGGATCAACACAAAAAGATGGATATAAAATGGTACATGAAGGATATGGATTTGAAGATAAAAATAAAGCAGGTGTGAGCTTATCATATTTTGCAGTAGCGTATGAGCTAACAATAGCAAACACTTATTTTAAGAAATGAGATAAATATTTAATAATATTTAAAAGTAAATTTAATAAGACTTTTTCTTAACTAGAAATGTATTTAATAAGAGTCATATAGACTTTTTCTTAATTAGAAAGGTAAATAAAATAATATGCAAAAATTGTAAAGTTATTTTAGAAAAAAGTTAAACTTCACAACATAGGATAATGGCAGCAGATATGTGGATAAAATAAAATCCAGAATAAATATAAAATTATTAATCCAAAAATTATATGGTAAAATTTAAAAGGAGGAAACCTAGAATTATTTAAAGAAAAGTTAGTAAGAGTAATGACTATGAATATAGATAATGATTCCAATTTAATGTGAAAAATAATAAATTTATAAAAAATATAACAAAAGAAGTTTTAGGAGAATCAAAAAAAGTAGGACTAGTAGAAAAGGAAACTTAATGGTGAAACGAGAAAGTTCAAGTTGCCATCAAGATTAAGAGGATAAACTATAAAATTTGGCAAAAGGCTAAGGATGAAGAAAGTCTTAAAAAGTATAGGGATGCAAAGAAAGAAGCTAAAAAAGTGATGAGTAATGCCAAACTTATAGTCTATGGTGATTTATATAATAGACTAAATACGAAAGAAGATGAAAAGACTATATATAAAGTAGCAAAATTAAGAGAAAAAAAATACATGTACTTTATTAAATGTATTAAGGATGAAGATGAAAGAGTCTTAGTAAAAGAAGAAGAGACAAAAGAACGAAGAAAAAGTTATTTTAAAAAATTATTAAATAAAAATAATTTAGTAAATTTAAGGATAGAAGAATGCGATAATCTAGGAGTAATAAATGAATATAAATTTTTTGTAAATTTAACATGCTTGAGGTTAAAAAGGCTTTGAGTAAAATAAAAAATGTAAAGGCATTAGGGCCAGATGCGATCCCTATTAAGGTTTAGAAATGCTTATGAGAAATTGAAGTATGTGGTTAACCAATTTATTTAACTGGATTGTAGTAACTAAAAAATATCAGATAATTGAAGAAAAAGTATATTAATACCCATATACAAAAATAAAAGAGGTATTCAAAACTATGCAAATTATAGAAGGATTAAGCTGATGAGTCATACAATGAAATGATGGGAGAGAGAAATAGAAAATCGAATAAGAGCTAAATTTTGGTATCAAATAATCAATTTGGATTTATGCTTGAAAGATTGACCATGAAAGCTATTTATTTATTAAGAAGATTGATGGAGAGGTATAGAAAAAAAAAAAGACCTTCGTATGGTCTTTATTGATTTAGAGAAAGCATATGATAGAGTATCTAGAAAAATAATATAGTAGATTTTAGAGAAAATGAGTTATCAAAAGGTATATAGAATTTAAAAGATATGTATAATAGAGTAATAACTATTGTTAAAACAACAGTAAGAGAAACTAATGAGTTTTGAATTACTGTAAGTTTACATCAAGGATCTGCCTTAAGTCCGTATGTTTTTGTATTAGTTATAGATGAATTAACCAAGCATATTCAAAATGATATCCTATGATGTATGTTATTTGTAGATGATATATGATTGATGAAATTAAATCTGGAGTAATTATTAAGCTAGAGATTTGGAGAGAGGCTTTAGAAAAAGGTTTTAAGATTAGTAGCTGAATACATGAAGAAACAGTGAAGATTATAGGATAAGCTGCAAAATCTAAATGGAGGAGTGCTTTGGGAGTATTGTATGATTAGTGCAACCCATTAAAATTTTTAAAAAAAAATTATAAAACCGTTATTAGGCCAACTATGCTATATGGAATAGAGTGTTGGGCAATACAAAAACAATATATGATTAAATTAAGTGTAACATAAATGCGTATGTTAAGATGGATATATGGCAAAACTTTAAAAAATAGAATTAGAAATAAACATATAAGAGAAATGATAGGAGTAGCCTCAATTGAAAATAAAATGAGAAAATTAAAATCGATTGCGATGGTTTGGACGTATACAACGTAGACCTTTAGATGCTCCAATTAGAAAAGGTGATCTTTTAACAATCCATGGTAAGGATAGAGATCGAGATAGACCTAAACTAATATGAACATAAATAATTAAAAAATATATAACTATTTTAATTTGAATGTCGGTTTAATTCTAAATAGAGTAGAGTGGAGGAAGCAGAATCATGTAGCCGACTCTATGTAGTTAGAAAAAGGCTTAGATGAGTTGAGTTGAGTATTATATAAGAAAAATATAATGCGCTTATAACTTAAGTTCACTTGTAGCCCATTAACTTTCATTTGAGTTTTTGAGTTACATAGTTTCGGCCCGTTAAAGAAGGTAATTGGGCCAGTAGGTGCACGTGGGGTATTACAAATGATAATTTGATTGTGCGAAAGTTGATGGGCATAAGGAAAGGGCTATAATGGGATGATGGTAGAGTTTCGTTATGGCATGGAACCATCCTTGCAACACCAATAACCCAGCTCAGGGGTGAAACATTGCATTATAAGAAGGGAAGAATTGTGATACCCATTATGAGGAAAGAATTGTGATACTCCAAATTTAGTCATATATTGGATGGGAAAGAAATATATTATGTATTTATAACTCAAGTTCACTTGCTATTCATTAACTTACTCTTGAGTTTTTGGGCTATGTAGTTTCGATTCACTAATGAAGTTAATTGGACCAGCATATGGACTAAGGCATTACGCCCTCCTCATTCTATATTAAGGGGGTAATGTCAATAAATTATTCTTATTAACGAATCTCTTATGATTCAATGCATGTCTAAGTTCTAATTTTTAGAAATTATTTTTTTATTTTGTGTACTCGATGTTCTATTGGAAGACTTCTTGGCTGCTCAAGATTCCCATGTTTCACACTAAAATGCACGCAGCCACCCGCTCAAAGTTGTCTTGCATTGAAGATAATTAATCAATATAATATGGGTTTCTAGCTCGTTATTTTTCAGCCATCACATCTTACAACATGTATACAGTATTCTCCTTTCACACAGGATTCTTTCGTTACGAGGGCCTTAAAATTAAGTTGTTTTCTTTTTAAAAATAAAAATAAAAATTATTGACGCAGAAATTTGCTCTTCGACTCGAATGCGGCTTGGCTCCGGATTTGAACGCTGATCTCTCGCCCGGATGAAACCTGCAAGACAGTCCTCGCACAAAGAGTGTCTGAGGTAGCCCTTTGTGGAAGACCCTCCGATGCCCAAGTAAATGGAAATTCATAGCTAGCAGATGTGAGAAGAAGGCTCTCGTAGAAGAGTTTCTCAAGACGAATGGTCTCTCGAGAACTCAGAGCTCTGCTCAAGCTTCAATAGGGTTTTGAGTTAGAGTATCAGTGAAAGCGTACATGAGAGACTTCAAGACTAGGGTATTTATAGACGATCATATGACTCCTTGGGCACGTTAAAACCGTTCAGATTCGAATCGAATTCGAATCAAGTTTGTTACGAGGCCAGTGGAATCAGTATCTTGTTAGTTAGAGGATCAATGACCAGAAGAGTTGGTTGATGCTTTGAGATTCAGCGATTATGTAGGCCCTAGGCCACTTCGCCTTAGGCCACTTTGTTATTTTTTTGCATAATTTTCCGTTTGAGGTCCTGTTCAACTATCATGAATTTGAACTCTCTCGTTCTTAATTCCGTAGAGGTGCTTAAATGCCTTGGTCTGGCCGGAGTGTAGAAGTAATTCGGTTTGTCGAGGCATGAGAATAGCTCGGTTCGCCGAGGTGACTTGACTTTACAGAGGACGATTCGGCTATGCTATTTTTCAGATGTGACAGCTGACTGACGAGATATCGTGATTGATCTCTATCCTATTGATGATGCGTACGAACATTAATGCAATGATAATTTTATCTCTCATCAAAAATAAATAAAGTCTTTAAAAAATATATGAATAAAGAAGTGGCGGACAAAGCCTTTAGCGTTCGCTGGGTTCAGCCTTGAGGACAGCTCTCGACTGCTTTCGGCTCAAGAAATTATCAGCCACCTTCGTACGTACCAACGTTCTGCAAAGGCTGCTCAAAGTCATCTTCATGCATTATGGTCGTCGAAAGGTTAGCTGAAATCGCTGCAGAATGGTAAACAACTCACATACAGCAGAGTTGGGACTCTGAATCGAAAATAGACTCGGGAGACGTGATCGTTTGTCAATGTATGCCAAACCCTGCCAGGCTTTTCAAGTCCATCTTTTCTGGCGACTGAAATCAATATGAACTAAAAGTATTCTTCTGGAGCATGGCAGATGTTGCTGACCATGATAAGGTATTATGTACCGTTTTATGCATTGGTATCATTTTAAATCAATAACAGCTGATTTCTTATATGTTACAATATGATAGTGTAGTACACTTAAAAGTACTGGTATATAATATATAATATCTTAAAAATAATTTTATATTAAATAAAAAAATTAAAAGACTTATAACTTAAGTTCTTTTACTATAAATTACTTTTTATTCAAGTTTTTAGAATCATGTAATTTAAAATTATTCATAAAATAATAATAAAATTTCATCCTGGCATAAAGCCATTTCTGTAGCACCAACTTAGGATAGATTTTGATGATAGAATCTCGTTATTACATGAAGCCATCCTTTCGATACCAACTTTGAATAGATTTTGGTTAGCTTGTAACATATAGTAATGACATCATATTATAAGGAGTTCACATTGAATGAAAAAGAAAAAAATAAATTAAAAAAATTTGAAATACTTATAGCTCAAGTTCTTCTGCTACCGATTAACCTTTATTCAAACTTTTAAGACTACATGATTTCGATTTAATAACAAATAAGTTTTTAAGGTCACGTAGTTTAACTCGAATTTTAAGCAAGCAAATGACAGTTTAGATGAAAACCATGAATTCAAGTTGAAACTATCCAATCCAAACCACCAAACGATAAAGAATAATGTTAGAAAACAGAACACATATAGACAAGTTGCACAGGTTTGAAAACTACGCAATAAGTTATGGTGTTGTTCTTCCTGTGATATGTATTAATTAAATTTATATGTTTCATCCTTGTCATGGTGAAAAGGATAATTTAGAAGGATTTAGATATTGAATAAGGGGGATTTTGCACAGCGGATGGGTGAGTATAGGATGGCATGTAGGGATTAGTCCATCCTAAAAAAAAAAAAAGAAAGAACTTTATAGAAAAGAGTTATCTGTATTTTTATATTTAAAGGAAAAGTATCTCATTTATTTATGCCAATCTTCCTTTTTCAATAAACTAGTTACTTTGTGCTTAAGTAAAACATTATGGTTCAACCCTCATATGAATGCACATATTGATAATAGATAGCACTACAAGAGAAATAAAATATTACGACGTCCAAATGCATCGCAATTGCGTCGCTAAACATGATATTGCGATGCAATAGCGACACAATGACGGCGTCGCTCAACTGTCGTCGCAATACCCATTTATCGCAATTGTGTCGCAATATTGTGACTCTCTGCGACGCAACTGCAACGCATGCAAATGCGTCGCTATATTTAAAAATAATTTTTAAAAATAAAATTATTATTAAATATTGCGACGCACTATATTGCGTCGCAATATTGCGACGCACTATATTGCGTCGCAATATTGCGACGCAACCAGATGCATCGCAATATTTAATAATAATATTTTTGGTATAATAGCGACACAATTTGAGTCGCTAATGCGTCGCAAATAAAAATTATTTTAAAATATTGCGACGCAGGGTCATTGCGTCGCAATATTTATTAAAAATTTTTAAGATAAAATAGCGACGCATTTGTATTCGCTAATGCATCGCTATTAAATTTATTTTTAAATTATTACGATGCCAGATCATTGCATCGCAATATTTAATAATAATATTTTGAAAATATTAGCGATGCAATTTCAATCGCTAATGCGTCGCAAATTTTATTTTTAAAAAAATATAAAAATTAAAAATTAAAACGGTTAATACAATTTCGCTAAATCTAAATATTGATACAAACATTTTTCACTCAATCCAAACAATAATAAATTTCAAAAATAATTTATATATTAAAATTTTGAAGTTTTTACAACATAAAAAAAGAAAAAAAAATACATCAAGAATCTGGGCGATCACGTGGAGGCTGTGGAGGGTGAAGACTCTGCGACAAGCGTCTAACCATATCCTGCAAATAATGCATCTCATCTCGCATGTCTGCAACCTCCTGATCCCGGCCTTGCATACGATCCTCAAAATCCTGCTCGACCTCCTGGCGAACCTCCTCTGCAATAGATCTGCGAAGGTCCTGTAAATGCTCGGGAGGAAGATCACCAGGAACTCGCGAGCTGGAGGCCTGATGGGGAAAAAATGTAGAAGCTCTAGTGCCCAGACCATAGACCCTGCGGTCTCGTGGCTGGGCACCAACAGCCTCCAAAAACACACGCCGACTCTCCTCTGCTGAGAGTTCGACGGGCGTCTCCCCATCAGTAGAGTCGACCTGCGATGCCTGGGAGCGAAGCTCCTCGACTCGTGTCTTAAATTATGAAATCAACAATAAATGAGTTAATAAATTTCTCGAAATAAAATTTTAGAAATTAAACAGATACTACATATATATAATTTCTTACCGCAACCTCCCGTGATCGCGTATCGACCCAGGAACCATCCCTCCTGGTGTGTGTCGCCCTGAATAGACGAAACTCACTAGGATCTACGCCCTCCTGCTCAGACTATAACAATAAAAAAATGATATTAATACAAATATTTATAAATAACTAAAATAGTAATTAAAATATTTATGTTTTCTTACCATACGCCGTCTGTGCTCCTGAATCGAAATGGAGCCCGAAGTATGGCGGGAGAGACCCATGCCAGGACCGCCCTTCTCAGATCGGCGGTTCGTGCTGGCTGATGCGGACCTCCTGCGCCAGCCATCGGACTCCCAGGCCTGCTGCCACTCGTGCCAAATACCCTCTGGCACATGCGCAGGACGCTGACCCGATGACCTCCAACGATGAAGCATGTCGGAGTATCGGCGTCGCGTCAGAGCCTCCCATGCTGCCCTAATGGCATCATGGCTGGCAGGATCCCACGTAAACTTTTTCTGCATTAAAATAAACAGTTAGTTTATGAATTTATTAAGTTTAAGAAATTTTATATCACTGATAAATTGTATTTAATAAGTTTACCTGAAACTCAGAAAAATAAAACTCCCTCGTGGCTGGAGATACGTGGCGCCAATCGTAGCCACTGGGATCTGCACGCCTCTGAAATACGGCGCTGATGTGGCTGGATACATGATGCTGCTCAATGAATCTGTTAAAAAAATGCATGTTTATAAGTAATTGACTTAAAAACATAAACATATATTTTTAATTAGTATATACTTACATCCCCTGAGCATCAAGTCGAAGTACAGTGCGGCCGAGGGTGGAAGAACTCTCGGAGGTCTGTGCCGATCGGCTGGATGGTAATACTGCTGCAGAGATCGAAGGTTGCGCCTCTGCTGGAGATCCAAACTCTCCATCTCCGATGCTCATGTGATCTGATGTAGCAGGGCTACGTCTCTGCTCACTCCGTCTGTCGTCGGTAGATCTACCTCTGCCCGTCATACTAAAAATACTAAAGATTCACACAATTAAATTACGATTAATGATTGACTATGTAAGAATTTAACTTTTTTAAAAAAAGTTAAATTTTAAAAAACCTCTATATTTAATCGGTGTCATTTGTTTCGTGAAATGTTGGTTCAACATCCGATGCCGTATCGGATTGCAAATCAGTTTCATTATCATCGGAAGGAAACCGAACATTTGCATCCGCAATTTCTTGGACATCACCATTTGGATCTCTAAGTGATGTTTCAGGAGCCCTTGTGTCGTCCTCAATTGCATGCATTTCCATCTCATCCTCTTGAAATGCAGGGCACTCGGCTGATTGACTTGATGAACTCTCCTCTAATATGATTGTTGAACGTGGGATGATTTTAGAAACGGCCCACCAATCTCGCTTGTCGTTGCGCAAACTTGGATATCCGCAGTAAAAGACTTGCTGAGCTTGGGATGCAAGGATGAATGGGTCATATTTCTGCAATCTTCGTCGATGGTTCACTTCAACCAAATTGTAGTCGTTATGAACCCTTTTGCCCACAGGAACTATCGGATCGAACCAGTCACAACGAAACAATACGGTTCGTTTCATAGGCCAACCGAGATATTCAACTTCAACCACCTCTACTAACTTTCCATAATAATCCTGCATATTTGCTCCAACACTTTCTCCTTTCACACACACGCCCCAGTTCTGCGTGCCTCTTGAAGCTGCTAATCGTTCAATCTGAAATTTGTACCCATTTACAAAATAGCCAGTAGAGGTTGTTACGGTCTTCAATGGCCATTGCGATAGACAATTAATGAAAATATTATCGGTTGTGGACCGTTGACCATGAAAATAGAATCAAATAGATCCGTGCCGGACCTCATTGGTTCGGCAAATTTTGTGACTGCTTTGTTCTTCCGGAAGACGATCAAGTTACGCCTGTAAGGATGATTTGGGGGCAAGAACTTCCTATGGTTATCAAACCATGACTGCTTACCACTCTTCTGCAATGTAAATGCATCCGAATCATACATGCAATGAGGGCATGCGAGACGTCCAGCAGTGCTCCAACCAGACAACATTGCATATGCCGGAAAATCACTTATTCTCCACATCAAAGCAGCTCTCATTAAGAAATTCTGTTTCATAGAAATGTCGTATGCTACGACTCCTGTTTCCCACAACATTTTCAATTCGGCCACCAACGGTTGCAGAAAGACATCAATCTTTTCCTTTGGATTTGATGGTCCTGGAACCAAAACGGTTAAAAACATTGCAGTATCTTTCATGCACTTCCACGGAGGAAGGTTATATACAGTCAGTATCACAGGCCAACATGAATACTATTGTCCCGCTTGACCAAATGGTTGGAAACCATCGGTACAAAGACCTAATCTCACATTCCTTATATCTTCAGCGAAATTAGGATGATTTTCATTGAAATGCTTCCAAGCCTTTGAATCTGATGGATGCCGCATTTCATCCTCTTTAGATTCATGTTCGGCATGCCATCTCATATCAGCAGCTGTTGCCTCGGATCTGTATAATCTCTGGAGGCGTGGGGTAAGAGGAAAGTAATGCATCCTCTTGTAAGGCACACTTTTCCTCCTACTTGTACCGGCTCCTCCTTCGGTGTTTTTGAACCTCGATTGCCCACAAATCTTACACCATCTCAGCTCTGAGTTTTCACCCCAAAATATCATACAATTGTTCAAGCAACAATCGATCTTATTAACTGGGAGCCCAAGCCCACGCAACAACTTCTTTGTTGCGTAAAAACTGTCTGCAGCAACATTGTCATTTGGCAAAATTTCTTTGATTAACCCAGCTACAGAATTGAACGCCTTTTCTGATAATCGATGTTCCGCCTTAATATTCAATATTCGAGCAGCTGTAGAGAACTGGGAATGACCCTCACACCCAGGATACAATTCTTGATTTGCAGCACGCAACATATCATAAAATTGCTGTGCTTCTGGATTTGGTTCTTCCATAAATGTATTTTGATTGAAGTCATTACCCGATGCATTCATCACCATTTGTTCATATGTGTTTAAATTCACAAATGGTTCATCTACGGGATTTGACTCTTGTTGGCCTATAACAGCTGCTGGAATATCCTCTGGTTCACCATGACAGTACCAAACATAGTAATCAGGAACAAACCCCTTCTTACACAAATGCACCTTAACAGTTTCCACATCTCTATAGGCTTTATTCTGACACCTGTGGAAGTTGCATGGGCACCTAATCCTACGGCCATCCATTCAGTCAGGTTGGCTACATGCAAATGCGATAAATTCTTTCAATCCATTCAGAAAATCTGGATTAAGCAAGCCATCTTTTATCCTTGCATACATCCACGAGCGAGCCCCGCTCATTTTTGATCGACTTATACAAAGTCTGGTAAATCATTAAATGAAACCACAAAATAAAACTATATTAGTATTACTAATATATAACTAAATTATTTCTTGGTCACAACTAAGGTTAATAACAACCATTTAAATCATTTATAAGTAAACCAATTTTTTTTAGGCAACTAAGGTCCCTACCATGCAAGGGCGAGCCACGGCTACGATCCTTGGCGTGCTAGCAAGGACCGATGCACAGGTTCATGGCTAATGGGAGGGCTTGAGTTTGGGTCGGGCCGCAAGGCGGTCCGTTTAATCATGAGACTTCACAAGCATTCAAGTGTCTTAAACTAATTCTACCTAGGTAAGGCCCTATCCCATTCAAGAATATTTTTGTGATATGTTATTCTGCTATTAATTATCATCGATCGGTTACATTGAAATTTCGGCAGCATTTCCCCATATGTTCTCCTAAATGTGTGGTATATAAGCCACACTAGGAGAACGTATGAGCAAATACAAACCGAAATCTCACCCTACGATGATTACTAGCAGACTAACATGTCGCAAGAAATGTTCCCAAACTGTCCACCAGGACAATTTGAGAATTTGCAAGACTAAGGCTTACAAATTCTCAAACGGGTCTAAAGGTTAAAGTATTGTGATTATGGAAGTCCGAAGACAATCGAACTTATGCTTGTTATTCTTAACTTCTTGTGAATTATACATTATCACTAACTTTTTAAGATTATTGTGTCAAATACAAATGTTTGCGAATACTAAAATGTAAATCATTGAAACTAATAATTTGTTGCTGAAAATTAAATAATATTACAACAAGACTTTTTATTTAGCATTACATAATTTAATGCATCATTTAGTTTGCAGCAGAATATAAATAATCAAGACATAACAAATGTAAATAGTTACAAATGCACAAATACTATTGCATAAACATTATGCTTAAATTAATTATTGCATAAACATTATACAAATTAAATAATAAACATTATACAAATTAAATAATAAATAATTTTTTTTTGTGACAGTGGCCTGGCCACCGTGGCTAGGCCACTGCCGGCCACGGCAGCGGCCGTGGCCGCCTTGTCCGGCCGCGGCCGCGGCCACGGCCGCCTTGTCCGGCCGCGGCCGCGGCCACGGCCGGACAAGAAATAAAATGGGGGGGGGGGGGGGGGCGGCCCCCCTGTTAAGAAAAAAAAATTTTTTTTTTGACAGTGGCCTGGCCACTGTGGTCAGGCCACTGCCGGCCACAGCAGCGGCCGTGGCCGCCTTGTCCGGCCGCGGCCACGACCGTGGCCGGACAAGAAACCCCCCCCCCCCCCCCCCGTTATGAAAAAAAAATTTTTTTTTTTTGACAGTGGCCTGGCCACCGTGGCCAGGCCACTGCCGGCAACGGCAGCGGCCGTGGCCGCCTTGTCCGGCCGCGGCCACGGCCGTGGCCGGACAAGAAATAAAAGGGGGGGGGGTTCCCCCCCCCCCCCCCCCCTGTTAAGAAAAAGAATTTTTTTTTTTTTGACAGTGGCCTGGCCACCGTGGCCAGGCCACTGCCGGCCGCGGCCACGGCCGTGGCCGGACAAGAAACAAAAGGGGGGGGGGGGCGGGGGGGTTCCCCCCCCCCCTGTTATGAAAAAAAAATTTTTTTTTTTTTGACAGTGGCCTGGCCATCGTGGCCAGGCCACTGCCGGCCATCGTGGCCAGGCCACTGCCGGCCACGACAGCAGCCGTGGCCGGACAAGAAATAAAAGGGGGGGGGGGCGGGGGGGTTTCCCCCCGGCCCCCCCTGTTAAGAAAAAAAAATTTTTTTTTTTGACAGTGGCATGGCCACCGTGGCCGGAGAAGATGGCCACGGCAGCGGCCGTGGCCGGAGGGAAATCATTAAAAAAAATTTTTTTTTTTTTTTAGAGTGTAGGGGCTTACCTTCGTCGAGAGAAGAAGCCGGAGTTGGATGAGAACGCCGGGGAGCCGGAGGAGCGAGGTGGGAGCCGGATTTTTTTTGAGCACGGCGGCGGCGGCTAGGTCAAGACGGGGAAGAAGAAGAAGAGAAGGGCGGTTTATATATAAGTTCTTAGCGACGCAATTATTTGCATCGCTATATGGTCGCAATATTTTTTTTAAATTTATTTTGTCTTAGCGACGCATTAGTGCATCGCTAATTCGTCGTTAATATTGTTTTATTATTAATTTATGAAAAAATAGCGACGCCAATAATTGCGTCGCTAATGCGTCGCTAAGTTGGCGCCAACATCCGGCGAGAAATTTATTTTTATTTTCTAAGCATTTTTTTGCGACGCAAAAATGCGTCACAATAATTTTTTAATATTTTTAATCAGCTATATGTATTTTAATAATATAATTGTGATGCATATATTTTGTCGTAATATTGTTTATTTTTTTAAAAAAATATGTCGCTAAGGCGTCGTAATATTTTTTAATATTTATAAATGATAATATTTATAATTAATGTTAATAATTGAGATGAAAAATTGCATCGCAATATATTTTATAAAATTTTTAATTACATAAATTTATTTTAAAAACATTGCGACGCAACTTATGCATCGCAATATTATATTGCTTTTATTTTTAAGACTGAAATTTTTTTTTTAACTTAAAATAATTGCGACGCATAACTGTCGTCGCAATATTTGTTTAATTTTTTCCTAAAATGAGTCGCTACGGAGTCGCAAAAATTCTTAATTATTTATTAATATTAATATTAATAATTTATGATAATTATTGCGACACCTTATTGCATCGCAATAATTTTTTAATATTTTTAATTAGATATATTTATTTAAAAATAATTGCGACGCAAATTATGCGTCGCAATATTATATTTTTTTATTTATTAATACTGATACAAATTATATTGACTAAAAATATTGCGACGCATACATTGCGCCGCAATATTTGTTTAATTTTTTTTTTTAAAATGCGTCGCTACGGCGTCGCAATAATTTTAAAATATTTTCAAAACTTTTTAATAACTTTTTTTTTGAGTAATTATAAGTGATTCGACGGTTGCGATCGATCCAAGCCCTGATTCCGATCGGCCACGACCGATCCCGGACCATTGCGATCGGTCCGATTGGCAAAGATCCGACGGTTGTGATCGATCCAAGCCCTGATCCTGATCGGCCACGACCGATCCCGGACCGTTGCGATCGGTCCGATCGGCAAAGATCCGACGGCTGCGATCGATCCAAGCCCTGATCCCGATCGGCCACGACCGATCTCGGACCGTGGCAATCGGTCCGATCGACGACGATCCGACGGTTGCGATCGATCCAAGCCCTGATCCCGATCGGCCACGACCGATCCCGGATCGTGGCAATCGGTCCAAGATCGGTGACGATCCGACGGTTGCGATCGATCCAAGCCCTGATCCCGATCGGCCACGACCGATCCCGGACCGTTGCGATCGGTCCAAGATCGGCGATGATCCGACGGTTGCGATTGATCCAAGCCATGATCCCGATTGGCCACGACCGATCTCGGACCATGGCGATCGGTCCGATCGGTGACGATCCAACGGTTGCGATCGATCCAAGCCCTCATCCCGAACGGCCATGACCGATTCCAGACCGATGCGATCGGTCTGACATCGCTGGCGATCTGACGGTTCCAATCGATCCAAGCCGTGATCCCGATCGGCCACGATCGATCCCGGACAGTTGCGATCGGTCCGATCGGCAAAGATCCGACGGCTGCGATCGATCCAAGCCCTGATCCCGATCGGCCACGACCGATCTCGGACCGTGGCAATCGGTTCGATCGACGACGATCCGACGGTTGCGATCGATCCAAGCCCTAATCCCGATCGGCCACGACCGATCTCGGATCGTGGCAATCGGTCCAAGATCGGCGACGATCCGATGGTTGCGATCGATCCAAGCCCTGATCCTGATCGGCCACGACCGATCCCGGACCGTTGCGATCGGTCCAAGATTGGCGACGATCCGACGGTTGCGATTGATCCAAGCCGTGATCCCGATCGGCCACGACCGATCTCGAACCATGGCGATCGGTCCGATCGGTGATGATCCAACGGTTGCGATCGATCCAAGCCCTCATCCCGAACGGCCATGACCGATTCCAGACCGATGCGATCGATCCGACATCGCTGGCGATCCGACGGTTCCAATCGATCTAAGCCGTGATCCCGATCGGCCACGACCAATCTCGGACCGTGGCGATCGGTCCGTTCGGCGACGATCTGACGGTTGTGATCAATCCAAGCCCTGATCCCGATCGGCCACGACCGATCCCAGACCGTTGCGATCGGTCCAAGATCGGCGACGATCCAACGGTTGCAATCGATCCAAGCCGTGATCCCGATCGGCCACGACCAATCTCGGACCGTGGCGATCGGTCCAAGATCGGCGATGATCCGACGGTTGCAATCGATCCAAGCCCTGATCCCGATCGGCCACGACTGATCTCGGACCGTGAAGATCGGTCCGATCGGCAACGATCCGACATTTGCGATCAATCCAAGCCCTGATCCCGATCGGCCACGACCGATCTCGGACCGTGGCAATCGGTCCGATCGGCCAAGATCCGACGGTTGCGATTGATCCAAGCCCTGATCTCGATCGGCCATGATCGATCCCGGACCGTAGCGATCGGTCCAAGATCGCTGGCGATCCAACGGCTCCAATCGATCCAAGCCATGATCCCGATCAGCCACGACCGATCTTGGACCGTGGCGATCGGTCCGATTGGCGATGATCCGACGGTTGCGATCGATCCAAGCCCTGATCCTGATCGGCCACGACCGATCTCGGACCGTTGCGATCGGTCCAAGATCGGCGACGATCCGACGGTTGCGATCGATCCAAGCTGTGATCCCGATCGGCCACGACCGATCTCGGACCGTAGCGATCGGTCCGATCGGTGACGATCCGATGGTTGCGATCGATCCAAGCCCTGATCCCGATCTGCCACGACCGATCCCGGACCGTGGTGATCGGTCCAAGATCGGTGATGATCCGACGGTTGCAATCGATCCAAGCCCTGATCCCGATCGGCCACGACCGATCCCGGACCATTGCGATCGGTCCAAGATCGATGACGATCCGACGGTTGCGATCGATCCAAGCCGTGATCCCGATCGGCCATGACCGATCTTGGACCGTGGCGATCGGTCCGATCGGTGACGATCCAACGGTTGCGATCGATCCAAGCCCTCATCCCGATCGGCCATGATCGATTCCAGACCGATGCGATCGGTCCGATATTGCTGGCGATCCGACGGTTCCAATCGATCTAAGCCGTGATCCCGATCGGCCACGACCGATCTCGGACCGTGGCGATCGGTCCGATCGGCGACGATCCGACGGTTGCGATTGATCCAAGCCCTGATCCCGGTACAACCGATCCCGGACCGTTGCGATCGGTCCAAGATCGGCGACGATCCGATGGTTGCGATCGATCCAAGTCGTGATCCCGATCGGCCACGATCAATCTCGGACCGTGGCGATTGGTCCGATCGGTGACGATCCAACGGTTGCGATCAATCCAAGCCCTTATTCTGATCGGCCACAATCGATTTTGGACCGATCGCTATTTAACATAATTAATTTTTTTAAATATATTACGATGCAAAGGGTAGCGTGGTAATTTTTTAATATAATAATTATATTATATAAAAATTAATTTTAATTATTATAATTATGACGCAACAAGTGCGTCGCTATATTAAAATATAATTTCTTTAATTAATTTTTTGGTTCATTATGTCGCTAATGCGTCGCTATTTAACATAATTAATTTTTTAAAAACATTGCAACGCACTGTGTTACGTCGCAATTATTTTTTCTCATATTTATACTTTATAAAATTTAATTTTATTTAAAATAATTGCGACACATTTATTGCATCGCTAAATTAAAAATAATTTTAATTTATTTTCTGTTTCTTGCGTCGCTAATGCGTCGCTATTTAAAATATTTAATTTTTTTCAAAACATTGCGACGCACTAAATGCATCGCAATAATTTTTTAAATATTTATACTTTAAAAAATTTAATTTCATTTAAATTATTTGCGACGCAATTGATGCGTCGCTAAATTAAAAATAATTTTTCTAATTTTCTTGTTTATTGCGTCACTATTTAATATATTTAATTCTTTTAAAAACATTGCGACGCACTGTGTTGCATCGCAATATTTTTTTCGATATTTAAATTTTATAAAATTTAATTTATTTAAATTATTTGCGACGCAATTGGTGCGTCGCTAAATTAAAAATAATTTCTCTAATTTTCTATTTTATTGCATCGCTAATGCATCGCTATTTAACATATTTAATTATGTTCAAAACATTGCGACGCACTGAGTTGCGTCGCAATATTTTTTTTCGATATTTAAATTTTATAAAAAATTAATTAAAAAATATTGCGATGCATTATTTGCGTCGCAATATTAAAATATTAAATTTTTTTGATTTTCTGGTTAATTGAGTCGCTAATGCGTCGCTAATTGCGTCGCAATATTTTGTTGTCACAGAGGCGTCGCAAAGTGGTCGCAATTTAGCGACGCAATTATGCGTCGCTAAACTTGCGTCGCTATTTCAGTATTTTCTTGTAGTGTAGGTTATAGTCTAGTAGATTTAAAATGGATGCATCCATATATGATGCAAACAAATGGACATATAAAAGATAATTGCTCTTATAATTGATTCCTATGATGAGTGATTGTCTCGTAGATTTAGTTATTTTGCATTTCTGTTTGGTTGAATATGTTGAGAAATTAATCAAATTCATTCACTTATGCAATTGACATTTTTCTGTCTGCTAGAAATTTTCTAGTTCATGATTTTCCCCACCATATCAAATACATCTTTCCAGTTTAGATCTTTCTAATTTTTATAATCAAGCATCTTACAAAAGACCTCAACTTTGAAATCTAAAAATTTTCAATTAAACAATGAAATCATTATATTAAAGCCTCCAAATGCAGCTTCGTTATTTTTTTAATGTTTTAAATTCTGAATGTTGTTTAATCAAAAAATATGGTTCTGTTATTATGTGATAGGCGGTATGTAGATGATATGGTTACATGCATCTAATATTTTTATGAGAAAAAGCATTCATTTACACATTTCACAACGTAAACTATTTCTCTTTTTCTTTCGTTCTTGATCAATTTATCAATCTAAAAAATTTGAATTAAAAAAAATCATGATACAAAAATTATAAAATCTTCAAATGCAATCTTCATATATGATGCCCTTTTCCTTAAAATTCCTGGATTAAATCTATCAAATGTGTTGCTTAAGGAAAGTTTATCATATTTTATCATGCAATGGCTAGCATGCCCATGATATGGCATGATGTATGGTTGCATGCATCTAATATGAGAAAGTTTGTGCATTTAAATAGTCCACCACATAAATTATTTTACTTTTTTCTGTCCTTGATTGCTCATATATTAATTTAGATATAGTTCAGGTTGGCTTGTGTCAAGGCTCATATTACACCAACTTGGGTTGAAATTAGGTTAAAACACAATTAGAACTCTGGAAAAAAAAAAAAGAAGAAAAAGAAAGTAATTTATGTGTATTTTATTCATTAATCTCTTAAGTGTTGCCGCCAAGTCAAGTTCCTCCAACATCGGAAGACGGAGATCCTCCTCGAAGAAGCTCTTGCAAGAAAGTCCCCGGAGATCGATTGCATCGGTGGGGACCATGCTCAAGCGACTTGGAAATAGTAAAGAAAATGAGCTAATAAGAAATAGCTAGAGAGCTTGAGTTCAGATCCATTCCTCGTTGTGAGTGTGGGTTCTTATACCTGTTCGAAGATCCTCTTTTCCGCTTTTAGAAGGTGGCAAATCCCGATGTGTTGTTGTCCGGTAGCGGACAGGTGGCCAGGCTGATATGGACATGTCGCAACCAACACTAGGTATGTTAGAGGTGTCTTGCCTCGCGAGACGCTTGACAGCATGTAGTAGGTGGGCCTAGTCGTGTCAGGCATGCACCATTATGGGCAGTGGCCATGCCCAGTTGCAGATGGTTAGTGGGCCATGTGACAACCGCAGATAGTTGGTGGACTACGTGGTAGTATCAGGCAGCTCGAGATAGGGGACACCTGAGATTCGAGGCCAAGGGGACCTGAGGTATGAGGCCGAGGGGACTCCAGGTCCGAGGCCAAGGGGACTCCGGGTCCAAGGCCAACGGGACTCCAGGTCTGAGGCCGAGGGGACTCCGGGTCCGAGGCCGAGGGGACCTCGGAGGCCGAGGCCGAGGGGACTCCAGGTTCAAGGCTGAGGGGACCTCAGAGGCCGAGGCCGAGGAGACTCCGAGTCCGAGGCCGAGGGGACTCCGGATCCGAGGCCGAGGGAACTCCGGGTCCGAGGCTGAGGGGACCTCGAAGGCCGAGACCGAGGGGGCCTCGAAGGTCAAGGCGGGGTTTCCGTCAATTGCTTTCTCCGTCATCCTTAATGCGGCTCGATCGGCCACATCATTAGGTATACATACAAACTACAAATCTTATATTAGGAAGAAAAACTAATTACATCAAATCCCTAAAAATTAGAATCAAATATATTTACTTCCTATTATACAAATGCAATCTACTTCCTATTCTAGAAATGCAATATGTAATAATTTCTATAAATCAGAATTAAATATATTTACTTCCTATTCTAGAAATATAATCTGTAACACTCCCCCTCATGCTGGAGCATAAATGTTTATCATGCTCAACTTGTTACAAAGATAATCAATCCGAACTCCATTTAGAGCCTTCGTGAAGATATCTCCCAATTGATCTCCTATTTTCATATATCCTGTAGAAATCAAATCTTGCTGAATCTTCTCACGAACAAAAGGATAATCAATCTCAATATGTTTAGTTCGTTTATGAAAGACTGGATTAGATGCAATATGAAGTATAACTTGATTGTCACACCATAACTTAGTTGGTATTAAAATCTTGAGGCCCACTTTAGTGAGGAGCATATATATCCATATTATTTCACACATAAACTTAGCCATAGCCTTATATTCTGATTCGACACTTGAATGAAAAACCACATTCTGCTTCTTGCTTTTTTATGATGAAACCAAATTTTCTTCAACAAATACACAATAGCCTTAAGTAGATCTTCGATCTTCTTTGGATCCTACCAAATCAACATCTAAAAAATATTCAATCCTAATATGACTATGATTGCCATACAGGATTTCTCTCCCAGAAGCTCCTTTTAAGTAGCATAAAACTTGTTCTATAGCTCTTCAATGATCGACAGTTGAAGAAGATATATATTGACTTACCACACTAACTGAATGGCAATATCTGAACGAGTCACAGTAAGAAAGTTCAACATCCCAACCAATCTTCCGTATATCTTAGGAACTTCAAACAACTCACCATCTTTTGTAAGCTGCAAATTAGGAACCATTGGAGTGCTTCATGGTTTAGCCCCCAATTTTTTTTATTTCAGACAATAAGTCAAACACACTTTCTTTGAGATAAGAAGATCCCTTTCTTACTTCTTGTCACCTCAATACCCAAAAAATACTTTAGTGTTCCTAAATTCTTTGCATGAAACTGACTGTGAAGAAAAGATTTGAGAGATGAAATATCAGTAGTATCACTCCCAGTAATAACAATGTCATTAACATAGATAACTAATAGGATGATACCAGCTGCAGACTGCTTGTAGAAAATAGAATGATTGGACTTACTCTTCTTCATTCCAAATTTTTTAATAGGCTGACTAAACTTTTCAAACCAGGCCCGAGAACTTTGTTTCAAGCCATACAAGGATTTGAGAAGATGACACACTTTCCTATACTCTCTCCGAGTAACAAAATCAGGTGGTTGCTCTATATAAACTTCCTCTTGAATATCACCATGAAGGAATGCATTCTTAATGTCTAATTGATGCATAGAACAATTATATGTAGCTGCTATAGAAATAAATAATCAGATAAAAGTAAGTTTAGCAACAGAAGAAAAGGTGTCAGAATAATCAATTCCATATGTTTGAGCATATTCCTTAGCAACCAGTCGAGCTTTTAATCTAGCAACAGTCCCATCAGGATTGACTTTAACTGCAAACATCCATTTACATCCAATAGCCTTTTTATCTGCAGATAACTGTACCAGGATCTAAGTATCATTATCATATAAAGCATTCATCTCCTCAATCATAGTATTACACCATCTAGGACGAGATAGAGCTTCATGAACAGTCTTAGGAATAGTGATAGAATCAATAGATGCAATAAAAGAACAAGAGGATGGTGATAAATGGTTATATGACACAAAAGAAGATACTAGATAAGTACATTGATGTTTACCTTTGCGAAGGGCAATAGAAAGATCATTACTAGAACTAGAAACTAGATCTGATGACGAAGGAACTAGTGTAGGACATGGAGCAGGAGGCGTAGGAATAGAAACCGGATTAGAAATAGGAGGTTTAGAGGAAAAAAAATCAGAGCTAAGTGATGTAATAGTATAGATTAGTAAATCATCATCCTTTTCTTGACTGATAGGACCTAAAGATGAAGCAAATGGTATTTGTTCAAGAAAGGTAACATCAACTAACACAAGGTACCTGTTAAGACTAGGACAATAACATCTATATCCTTTTTGCACACAAGAATATCCAAGAAAGATACACTTTAGGGATTTAGGATCAAGTTTCGCAACCTGAGCTCAAATATTTCGAACAAAATAAGTACAACCAAATATTCTAGGTTCAATAGAAATAATAACTTATTAGGAAAGAGAACATAAAAGAGAGTCTCACTAGAAAGAACAGAGAAAGACATATGATTAATCAGAAAATAGGCTGTAGAAACTGCATTAGCCTAAAATTATTTAGGGACTTACATTTGAAATAATAAAGCTCTGGCAATTTCAAGAAGATGTCTATTTTTTGTTCAGTAACTCTATTCTGAGATGGTGTATCTACACAAGGAGTTTGATGAATAATGCCATGTTGAACCATATAATTTTGAAAGTATTTGGATAAATATTCCTTAGCATTATTACTTCTCAAAATTTGTAGAGGCATATTAAATTGATTTTGATTTCAGCACAAAAAGTAGTAAAATGAAAAAACAATTCTGAATGGTGTTTCATTAAAAATAACTATGTCATTCGAGAATAATCATCAATAAAGGTAACAAAATATTTAAATCCAGTTTTAGACTCAATAGGACAAAGACCCCAAATATCGGAGTGAACTAACTCAAAAGGAGCACTAGCTCTTTTATTGACTCTAGGACTAGAACTCAAACGATGATGTCTAGCAAATTGACAAGACTCACAATTTAATAAAGATAGGCTAAAAAATTAAGGATAAAGTTTCTTTAACATAGAAAATAAAGGATGAACCAATCGACAATGTGCTTTAAAAGGGGTTACAACTCCAAAATAAGCAATAGACTTTGGTACTTGTGTATCAAGAATATAGAGGCCTTCAAACTCATGTCCTTTACAAATAATCCTTTTTATCATAAGATCTTAAAATAGATAAAGTTAGGATAGAATGTGATACAAAATTAAGAGAACGAGTAAGTTTACTGATGGAGATTAAATTAAAAGATAAGTTAGGTAAATTTAAAACAGATTTCAAAGGAATTGAGGGTATTGGAATAATTGTATCGGATCCTAAAATATGAGATGTAGACCCATTTGCTAATGTAACTGTAGAATTAGAAGCATGTGACTTAAAAGAAGAAAATAGACTAGAATTACATGTCATGTGATCTGTGGCACCAGAATCAATGTTCATTTGGAAGATGAGAAAACAAAACATGTAATAGAAGTAGATGAAAACTTTAGAGATTCATGATATTGTGAGAACTTGGTATACTCATCTGTAGATATTAAAATGGGCTAAGAAGCATCATTAGTAAAGGCAACATGGACTGATTGGTTTAATTGATTCTTACGCTGCAACTTTCTACAATCTTTCTTTACATGTCCTGGCCTGTGATAATGATAACATACAACACCTCCCAAAGATAACATACAACACCTCCCAAATTCTATCCTTGAGTACTAAAATTTTGATCATAACTACTTGAGTCACCCCCTCTATTGTCATGTCTATATGGTTGTCTTCTAAATTTAGAAGTGCGATTGATAAGAGCACTATTAGGCTGAGCAGGAGCTGAATTTTCTGTGCAAAGTACCCTACTAAAAGCTTCTTCCAAAGAGGATATCTTAGGGCTAGAAAGACTTTAAGATTTAGCAGCCTCAAACTCAGAAGGAAGACCAGCCAAGAAGCTTATAACCGCTATCTTTTCTTTCTGAGCTTGCTGAACTTTCACGTCAGTACTAAATGAAAGTAGCATATTAAGTTTCTCATGAGTCTTTTTAAATACCATAAAGTAGTTAGTGAGGAATCTATCATCTTTTTTGTACGATAAAAGGCTTGACATATCTCATAAGTGCATTTGATATTTTCTTGCCAGAGTACATAAACTTCAAATAATTCATCAATTCTTTCATAAATTCACAATGATTTATCAAACCAATCGCCTCACCATCAATAGAATTATGTATTTGCAAAAATAGATATGCATCCTCTCTTAACCATGAGGTTTTTGTGTCATCGCTAGGTGGATCATCGGTTAAATGATTATCCATAGCAATACTCCGTAAATAAAGTCTAACAGTTTTACTTCAATCTAAATAATTAGATTTATTAAATTTGTGTTCTATGATTTTTGACATCACAGGAACCACATCAGATACAATAACATACTTCTTTCCTCTATATTATCAAATATCAGCCAAATAACATAGCTAAAACTATAATAAGTTAAAATATCGAAAGAATCTGAACTTGTCCCAAAATTGATCCTACACCGAATAGATGCTAACCCAAATAGATAGTAAACTTATTGTGAATATTGAGGCAAGCAAAACGAACGAAAATGATCAGATTCCGACAATGAAACTCCAAACGAAGGTTGATCGGTGAGTGACGCTTCCCTAGGTGTAGGCTGTGAGAATAAAAAAATTACCAAAATAGAAACTCAAGAAAATCCTAAAGCCTTATTGTTTATATATTTTAGAGTTATAAGCCCGAAAGCTCTGATACCATGAAACACAACTAGAACTCTAAAAAAAAGGAAGAAGAAAGTAATTTCTGTGTATTTATCCATCAATCTTTTATGTATATACAAGCTACAAATCTTATATTAGGAAGGAAAACTAATTACATCAAATCCTTAGAAATCAGAATCAAATATATTTACTTCCTATTATACAAATGCAATCTACTTTCTATTCTAGAAATGCAATCTGTAATAATCCCTATGAATCAAAATCAAATATATTTACTATTACAAATTGCATATATATATACCTAAGAGATTGATGAATAAAAACATATAAAAATTACTTTCTTCTTCCTCTTTTTCCATGTCTATATGGCTATCTCCCATATTCAGAAGTGCAGCTGACAAGAGAACTATTAGCACTATTAGGTTGAGAACTGTAGTGTATGATTGAAAGGAGCTATATGATTATGCGAATCGAACCTAGCAGTTGATCAAAAATAATCCTAACCTAATCTGACTCCACTGCAAATCAATTGGTCAATAATAGCCCTGATCTAACCTGGTCCATATCAAGTTAAATAGAATCTCTATGAATATTTGCAAGTGAGTTCTCTCTCCTTTTTCTCTTTTTCCACCAACAACCAAAGGAAGCAAGTAGCATCCCATGATGTAGACCCTCCAACAGAATGAACATATGCCATCCTCCGTTTCTTCTGAAAAATTTTCTCATTCCGCGTATTCTGATAAGTCAACATGTAGGGACCAGTTTGAATGCTTGTGGAAGCATCTAATAAAGACACCTATGAGCAGGGAGGCATCCATTTAGAAGTTCACTGGAGGTTTATTTGGAGGGCAGTGTAGGTGCAACATAGTGGACAGTCTTTGAACAGCATCAGATGTTCAGATTTTGACCTTCGGATTTGATATCCATGTGTCACATTTATCCTTACTAAAAGCTAAAAAAACCATACCACATTCTCATGAGGTAGTGATCAGGTCACTTGGAAGCCGGCTGAAGCCTTTACTATGGCTTCCCTATACTCATTCTTAATTACTAGAAGAGATAAATGCTTGCTTGCGTCTAGTTCAGGGAACCTACCCATTCATCTTAAGATAAAATGTTTCTTGTGGCTCTGTTGAAATAAATGATTGAATACAAGGGACCTACTCGAAAGGAAGCTGAAAAAATTTGTTAAGAGGTTGTTACTTCTACAACAGCCAGGTGGCATCTATCGGCCATATTGTTGTTTCTTGTGGTTTTATTTAGATATTTGGAGAAGACTGTACTAATTAAATTGCTGATCTTGTTGCCACACTCCAATCTAGACTTTTTCTTCATCACAACCTGGCTTCAAAGGCAGTTCCCACAACAGAGTGCGCATCCTATGATCTTGATGCTGATTTGTGCCATGGCATGTTGGTGTGAAAGGAGTAGAAAGGATCTTTCATCAAAAGTCAACTTTTATTCAGTCCATTGGTGCAAGAGGCCTATAGCTTTTTAATGGTTGGTCCATCATGCATAAAACGAACGGCTTCCAAGGAAAGACTTTAACGGCATAAAATAGAAAGGTAATGTTAGAAACACATGCACATATAACATATACCTTCAGTCATGTTGATTAAGTCACAAATCCAACCTCTTGATGAATTAAAGAAATCCTCATTGTAACAAACTTTTAATACTTTTATACTTAATTTTTTAAACGGATCTTCTAAGCTATGTAAAGCCTTATGTCATACAAGATAGTTTTGTTTACATGCTTATTTCTTTGCTAGACCAAGGACATGTTATATAGGCTTCCAAGAGTAACCCGAAAGTCTTCTTCCATCGTAAAGCCCATTAATGCTATAATTAATTTTAAGTAATCCAAAAATCCTTCATCATAATGACTATTAAAGAAAAGTAATTCAAAAGCCATCTTTTCATTATTAAGGCTATTAATGATGATTATTGTTGCCGCCAAATTGCGCTCCTTGAACGTCAAAGGGCCTCCTCCTCGATCGACGTTCCTGCAAGAAAGTCCTCGAGGATCGATTTCACCGATGGGGACCCTTCGACACTCAAGTAAGCGACTTGAGAACAGTAAAAGAAAGAGCTAATGAAGGAGAATAGCTTGAGAACTTGAGTTCAGATCCATTTTCTCGTTGTGAGTGTAGGTTCTTATACCTATTCGAAGATCCCTTTCCCGTTCTCGAAAGGTGGTTGATTCCGAGACGTTATTGTCCGGTAGCGGGCAGGTGGCTAGGCTGACAAAGATAGGTCGCAACTGATACTACGCATGTCAGAGGTGTCTTGCCCCACCATCCACTTGTCAGGTGCAGCGCCACAGATGACAGGTAGGCCTAATCGTGCCAGACAGGCACCGCTACGGATAGTGGCCACGTGCAATCGCAGACAGTTAGTGGGCTATGTGGCATCTGCAAGTGGTTGGTGGGCTACGTGGTAGTGTCAGGTGGCTTGAGGTAGTGAGGACCTGGAGTCCAAGGTCGGGGTCGGCACCGAGGCCAAGGTCGGGGCCGAAGCCGAGGTCAGCACCGAGGTCGAGGTCGGCACCGAGGTCGAGACCAAGGTCGGGGCCGAGGTCGAGGCCGGGCCCGAGCTCGAGGTCGGAGCCGAGGCCGAGCTCGAGGTTGAGTTGATGGTGGGTACCTCATGTTAGCCCATTAATAACGAAGCCTGATCAGCCACACCAATTATTATGTTAAAATTTAAAAAGCCAAAACCTTTACTTCTCCCATGCTCAATGATAAGATTTCTATGATCTCTATAAATTAAATAAAAGATATTAACCATTTTAATAAGATCAAAAGTCTTAAATTGAACTATCTTAGAATTAAAAAGACCAAAATTTTGTATTAAACTAGAATTTAGTATGCAACCATCTTGGGAAGACCATGAGTCTTATGGGTTAGACTTTAACTAAATTCAAAGCATGTGCCAGGGAAAGTCTCTCCTTTGCTTTGCTGCTCTTCTGTCACTACAATTGCCTTCTCAAAAATGTTCACATTGGCCTTCTCAAGATTCTACTACCGGTAAATTATTCTCATTCATATGACGAATTTGAATGGAAAAAAACTTTATACATAGTTTTGATGTACAAAGCCGTGCATCAGACTTATTGATTGTATGCCTGTGCATGCGCACATGCTATGATTCATTGAGTTACGATGCGCTTTGCACAAGAACACGCAGCTAATACATAAATCCAAATGCAGCTTTGTGCATCAAAGGCGGTGCACAAAGACTTTTCTCTGTTTGAATTATGGCACTTGGCTGAAGACCTCATGCACACCCTTTTGTTGATTTTTTGTTCTCATCCTTGGCCTTCGTTGTTGTTGCTGCGGAAATCCATTCTTCGACTTGGGTGCGCTCCTAGCTCCTGATCCGGACACCGATTTCGTCGCCTCAAGGGAGAACCTGCAAGACAGTCCATGCATAGAGGGTGATGTGGGGGTTGCCCTCTGCCGAGGACCCTCCGACGCTCAAGTCAGTGAAGATTCACAATAAGCAGATGTGAGGAGAAGACTCTCACAGAGGAGTTCCCCTGTTGGCGGGTGTTCTCTATCGAGAGCTCCAAGCTCAGGGGGAGCTTCAATGGAGTGACCCCAAACCGTGTATGAAAAATATGCGTAGAAACAGACATACCTGAGAGGCTTGAAGGTGGTGATATTTATAGGCGATCACATGATGCCTTGGACGTGCTCTGGATGAGGTCCGAAAACTGTTAGGATTCGAATCGAGTTTGTTGTGAGGCTGGTGGGATCCGTATATTGTCAGTTAAAGGATCGACGGTCGAGAGGGCTATCCGGCGCTTTGAGATTCAGCGATCGTATAGGCTCTAGGCCATTTCCAGTAGGATAGGTATGATTGCCTATGTGTGTTGTTGCTTGGTTATCCTGGTTCCGCAAAGGTGGGCGCCTAAGTGCTTCGGTCGGGCCGAGGCACGAAGAACAGCCTGATCCGCCGAAGTATGGAAAGGATCGGTTTGCCGAGATATCTGATGACTCGGTCCATCAAGGTATGACAAAGGAGTAGGCTGGGCGTAAGGATGGTTAGATTCCGCAGAGGTATGGATATCACTCAGGCAGGCCGAGTTATGGATAACTCGGCTAGCGAGGCATAGAGGCCGCTCGGGCGGGGGCCAAGAGATAAGGATAGCTCGGCTAGCGAGGCATAGAGATTGCTTGGGCTGGGGCTGAGAGGTAAGGATAGCTCAGCTTACCGAGGAATGGCTCAGTCAGGGTGGCCACGGTATGAAGATAGCTCAGGTTGTTGGGGTGACTCGACTTTACCAAAGGTGATTTGGCTTTGTCGCTTGGATGTTATGCTAGCTGGCTAGCAGGGTGTCCCAATGGCGTCTGACCCAATTGTCGATGTGGGCAATCAATAATGCAATAATGATTTTACCCCTCAACACAAGCCCCCCACTCCCTAGTTTGAAGCGTAGGTTCGGATATAGGGAGTAGAATTCCAAAGCAATCTTATTTGGGTGGTTCAAAAAGGTGGGTAATGATAACCTCGTGAATGACGAGCTGCTGTTTCGTCATCATTTCTCGCCGCAGCTCGAGGAGAAAACGCCTCGTTTCCAACAAGTCGTGGTAGCGGAAGTTCCACATGGTGGGGCTCCTTTATTTCTGGCGCCCTTATCGGGATTTCTGGCGTCTAGGGCTTTCTTTCTGAAACGCTTATTTAAAGAGGACGGCGGCAGCACTCCTTCCATAATGCTCCTTCGTCCGTGTCACAGAGATTTTATATTCCATCTTTGAGCTCTTGCTTGCCTGTTCGTGCCTCACCTCTTATTCAGCCAATATGAGTGGTCCAGGCGATGTTGCTTCTGAGATCACCACGGAGGATTTGGGTAGAATCTGTCAATTTTATAGAGTTCCTGGGGATGTAGCCTTATGGGTGCCGAGGATCGAGGACCGAGCACCGAGTTTCAAGCGCACTGAACCGGGGAGTCTTCTTCTACGAGGAGAGCTTGAGAGCAGGTCTCTGTTTCCCTCTTCATCCATTGATACGGGAGGTGATGAGGTTTTACAACATATGCCCAACGATGGTGGCTCCGAGTAGCTGGTGCAACCTTGTCGGGTTCATCTCGATGTACAGTCGCATTGGGGCGACTGCGATCCTTCCCTGATTTCAAATTTGCTACAATTTGGTTTCTGGGAGGAGCTCTGAGTGGCCCTACATTGGCGCCCGAAAGTCTTTTAAGATGATTTCAAACAATCCTTCTTCGATAAAGGGTGGATGTCCCAATTTCTCATTGCCGAAGGAAACATCGGCTCGGATTTTTCGAAAGGATGGGCCAGTTATGTAAAGGATCCGGAGGCGCGCATGGAGTTGAACGAGCGGGAGAAAAGGGATTTGGCTATCCTTCGCAGTGGTTCGGAGGTTTTTGTCAGCACCTTGTTAGCAAAGGATGCCCTTTTTGCTGCCGGACTTAGCTCTATTGACTCTCAGGGTGAGTCTTTGCTTAATATGTTTATGTGATCTTGCCATTGTTTAACTGAACGTCTGTTGTGTTTTTAGCCGAGAGGTCTGTGTTTGCGGGTCGAATAATGAGGGAGCTGGGCAAGCGCAATAGGAGCTCTGGCTTGGGGGACAAGCATATGTCCGATAAGAGAGCTCGTCCTTCCGAATCTCACTCAAGGGAGCTCAGGAAAGGCGATGCCGGTCGCCTCTCCTCTGCTTCGGAGAGGGAGGAAGCGGGGACGCTAGCTGTGATTGACAAGCCCTCCCTACCGGAGGGAGGTGAGGTAGCAGAGGAAGCCGCTGGGGAAAGTTCAGAGAGAGCTGTCGAGGTTCCCCTTCTTTAGATAGTGGTCGTATCAGACGATGCTGAGGAGATGTCTCTAGCACGTCTGGCTATCCCTCTGCTAGAGGTCCTTTAGCCACCGGTGGTGGAGAGTCCACTATGTGTGGAAGAGACCCCTGCTCAGGCGTAGGGATCAGTAGAGGCAATAGCGGCTGCCGAAGCTCAAGTGGAGCCGCTCGTCGAGAGGACAACGGAGGCCGTGGTTCCTCCTGCTGAGGATCCCTCTCCCATAGTTGCCGGGGATGCTGCAGAGGAGGTCGATGCGCCAGTAGAGGAAGAAGAAGAAGAAGAATCGCTGAATGAAGGGGTCATTCAGGTTGAAGGTCCTTCTGTCGGGGCCAAAGCATTCGAGGACCCGCATGTTAGAGTCTTGGCAGAGGAGGCTGAGCGGATGGTTTCCAGGGCCGAAGTTCCTCAGATTAGTTCTTCGGCAATGAGCTCTTTTATCCACAGCCCAGAGGTGGATGACATGCTCACTGCCTTGATGAAATCCATTTTGCGCGCAGAGGAAAGTTCCTCGACGGGCGAGCCCGTTGCCGAGGACATCATTGATGCTGCTTTCGGTTGGCTTGGAGCACCGAAGGATGTTTTTCTTCTGCCTGAAATCAATAACCCCACCCTTATGACAATATGATATTCTCATGGTGGGTCGATCCAATACAATGTACTCTTACATGTATCTATGTGTTGACTTGATATCTCATATCCATGACCAATAAAACGTGATCATCAATCAACCAACATACTAATCTTACTTCATTATCGTTCCATATAATGAATGATTAGGGACAAGGTATTCTTATCACCTTATAGTTTCACTATTAAAGTCACATACTTTAATGATATAAGGAAGAATAAACTATTCAAGAAAACCTTTTTATCACATTAGAAGAGCATAAATAATAACATGATAAATAAAATGGTTTATTAAATAAAGATAAAACCATAAATGACAGCAAATATCCTGATGGCCTAGGGCACATCACCAGCAATCTTCCACTTGCACTAGGCCTAACAAGATAAAATCTAATGCCTAATGCACTATTATGACGATCATGTTTAGACTGAGGAAGAGGCTTAGTTAATGGATCTGCGATGTTGTCATTTGTAGGTACTCTGCATATCTTAACATCTCCTCTATCGATGATCTCTTGAATGAGATGGTAACGCCTGAGTTTGTGTTTGGATCGTTGGTGTGATCTAAGTTCCTTAGTATTGATCCATTCATTGATTTTGATGATTAAGAAAGGAATTGAGTATATTTAATTGATTACTAATGAATTTTATAAGTGTTTCAGGACTTAAATTTATTTGATCAATTTAAAGGAATTAAGAAATGAATCTTGAATCAAATACAAAATCAGAGATTTCAAAGTTTCAGAGCTTGGAGTCGACACCTAGAAAGTCTGGAGCCAACCCCATGGCCAATTCAATTTTAATCTGATTTTTGATACAACCTGGAGCCGACACCTAGAGTTTCGGAGCCGACACCTAAGGTTTCGAAGTCAACACTTACAGTGTCTAGAGCCGACTCCGATGCGGGGACAGAACGTTGATTTTCTGAGCATCCTGGAGCCGACACCTACAGTATTCGAGAGCCGACACCTGACGACGGCGAGCCGACACTTACTTTTGCGGAGCCGACTCCACGACGAACTCAGATTTTACTATTTATGAAAAAACGATCTGGAGCCGACACCTGAAAAGCTGGAGCCGACTCCAATCCACCTGGACGAAAAATCAAAAATGCCAGATCAGCTCTAACGGTAATATTTTTGATTTCTGACATCTAACGGCTATTTTTTATGAATGGAAAATCCTTCCAGGTACACTCCAACGGCTAGATTTCCACCCAAGAATGAATCAAAAGAAAATCTATAAAAAGGGGGAAAACAACTATTTAAAAGAAGGATACAAAGAAAGAGAGAAATGGATAGAAAAAGATCAAAAATCAAAATCCAAAAAGTCTAGAGGCTTATAACTAAAAGAGGAGTTTTCAAATTCAAAACATTCCACTCCACAAAGCTCAAAGAAGAATCCAAGTCGTTCAAATAGCGAAAAATCGGAGGATTCTCAACTAGAAGAAAGAGACTAACTTTTCAATCTTCTCAACTGCATCTACTGTGAGGAATCGGAGCTGAGGCTTGATTCAACCCAGCAAGGAGAAGAGGAAAAGAAGAAAAGAAGAAAAGCTCAAAGCCAAACAACTTCAAACCAGGCTTTTCTAAACCTATTTACTTTTCTTTGAATATTTGCTCATTAAGGAGTTGTGAGAATTTGTAAAACATTCTTATACTTGTTTGTGCCTAGTTCAATCAAAGAGGATTGAACTAGTGGAGGTTGTTAACCTCGGATCAAGCTAGTTCAGCTTGAGTTTTGGGTTGTGTGCTGGTAAGCCCATAAAACCGGTTGGGTTCGTTGTGATCCCGGGTAAAACAACAAGTTTGAGTTATGAACTTGTAAAGCAACTCGGCTGTAATCGAGGAGATTATAGTGTGGACCCAAGTAGGATCTTGGGAGTGGACGTAGGTGTTGGATACACCGAACCACTATAAAATCTTTGTGTTTGCCGTGCCTCCATTGTCTCTATCTCTATCTCTGTTTTATTTGTTGTACTTTATATTTACACTACATTTATTTTCATTCATCTTAAGCAAAATAATTTTTCAAGAGGCTAAATTTTTTAAAGAACCCAATTCACCCCCCCCCCCTCTTGGGTTGTCATCTGGGCCAACACTTAGCCTGTGCAATCGCCCCATTATTGTCACAATAAAGGTCCACTGGATCCGCAATGCTAGGAACGACTCCTAAACCACCAATGAACTTCTTAATCCAAACTGCTTCCTTAGCTGCATCCGATGCTGCAATATATTCAGCCTCTGTAGTAGAATTAGCAATGGTGTCTTGTTTGGAACTCTTCCAGTTGACAGCACCTCCATTCAAACAAAACACATAACCAGACTGCAATCGAAAATCATCTGAATCAGTTTGAAAGCTAGCATCTGTGTAACCATTTACCACAAGTGCACCTTCCAGTCCTCCATATGTCAAAAACATATCTTTAGTTCTTCTCAAGTATTTGAGAATGTTCTTGACGGCGATCCAATGACTTTCACCTAGATCTGACTGGTACTTACTAGTAATGCTTAAAGCATAAGCAACATCTGGTCGAGTAGATAACATGGCATACATGATAGATCCAATCGCTGAAGCATATTGAATTTTGCTCATGCGTTCCTGTTCTTCCTTTGAAACAGGACATTGAGTCTTACTTAATTTAATTCCATGTGACATTGGTAAGAATCCTCTCTTGGAATTCTTCATGCTATACCTTTTTAGCACCTTGTCAATGTATGTACTCTGACTTAGGCTAATGGTTCTTCTAGATCTATCTCTATAGATCTTAATCCCTAAGATATAGGCAGCTTCACCTAAGTCCTTCATTGAGAAACATTTTCCTAACCATGTCTTGACATTCTGCAAAGTAGGAATATCGTTTCCAATGAGTAATATGTCGTCTACATAGAGTACTAAGAAAACTATTATGCTCCCACTAACCTTCTTGTATACACAAGGTTCATCTTCATTCTTAATGAAACCAAACTCTTTGATTGCTTCATCAAAACGAAGATTCCAACTCCGAGATACTTGCTTTAATCCATAAATGAATTTTTGGAGTTTACATACCTTATGCGAATCTTTTGGATTAACAAAACCTTTGGGTTGTGTCATATACACATCCTCGAATAGATTTCCATTTAGAAATGCTATCTTGACATCCATTTGCCATATTTCGTAGTCATAATACGCAGCTATGGCAAGAAGAATTCTAATAGATTTAAGCATGACTACAGGTGAGAAAGATTCATCATAGTCTATACCATGTGTTTGCTTGAAACCTTTTGCAACCAGTCGTGCTTTATAGGTATGCACATTGTCATTCATGTCGGTTTTCTTCTTAAAAACCCATTTACACCCAATAGATTTAATACCATTATGTGGATCAATCAAAGTCCATACTTGATTATCATACATGGATTGCATTTCAGACTTCATGGCTATAAGCCATTTCTCAAAGTCAGGGTCTTTCATAGCTTCTTGGTAGCATGTAGGCTCATTTTGATCTATGAGCATCACATCATGATTGTCAGTAATGAGAAAACCATATCTCTCAGGCTCGTGACGAATTCTACCAGTTCTACGTGGCCCTTGTGTTAGTGGTTCAGGTTCAACAACTACTTGTGAGTTGGATTGAACATCCATCATCGGTTCCATGTAAATTTGTGGTTCTCGAACTTCTTCGAGTTGAATTTTACTTCCACTAGTTCTGTTGGAAATAAATTCTCTTTCCAAAAAGTGACTATTACGAGCAACAAACACTTTGTTCTCTGATGGGTAGTAAAAATAGTATCCTTTTGTTTCTTTAGGATATCCCACAAATATGTACTTATCTGATTTGGGTGCTAATTTGTCAGACAATTGACGTTTGACATAAGTGTCAAAGCCCCATATCTTTAGAAAAGACAAACTAGGAGGTTTTCTAGTCCACAACTCATATGGTGTATTTTGAATCGATTTTGATGGAACTCTATTCAATATGAACGCAGCTTCCAGGGCATATCCTCAGAAGGATATTGAAAGATCTATTTGACTCATCATTGATCGAACCATATCCAATAAAGTTCGATTTCTCCTTTCAGAAACACCATTCCATTGTGGTGTTCCTGGAGGAGTCAACTATGAAATTATCCCATAATCTTTAAGATGGTCAGAAAACTCTTGACTTAAATATTCACAACCTCGAAGTATCTTAATATTTTTACCAAGCTGATTTTGTACTTCATTTTTGAATATTTTGAACATTTCAAAAGATTCGGATTTATGTTTCATTAGGTATACATATCCATACCTGCTGAAATTATCAGTAAAAGTGATGAAATACAAATAGCCTCCTCTGACCGGTGAACTTAATGGTCCACATACATCGGTATGTATAAGGGCCAATAAATCTGTGGCTCTTTCACCTTGTCCTATGAAAGGAGCCTTAGTCATCTTACCCATCAAATAAGATTTGCATGATTCATATGATTCAAATCAAATGAATGTAAAAGCCCATTTTGATAAAGTTTTGATATGCGCTTCTCATTTATATGGCCTAAGCGACAATGCCAAAGATAGGTAGGATTTAAATCATTAGATTTAAACCTTTTAGTATTAATGTTATAAACAGACTTGTAATTTGTTTCATCAAAGTTTAGAACATAGAGCCCATTTAATAATTGAGCAAAACCATAATAAATGTCTCTATGATAGATGGACATAGAATTATTCTCAATAATAAATTTAAAACCATCTTTGTCTAAACTTGAAACTGAAATAATGTTACTGCTCATAGCAGGCACATAGTAACAATTGCTTAAAGCCAAAACAAGTCCACTAGGTAAAGGTAATTCATAACATCCTAGAGATAATGCAACAACTCTTGCTTCATTTGCAACTCGTAGGTCCACTTTACCTTGAGCCAATTTTCTACTTTGTCTGAGACCCTGCACATTTACACAAATATGAGATCCACATCCGTTATCTAATACCCATGATGTAGAAGTAGACAAATTGACTTGTATAACATAAATACCTGAGATTGTGGCTTCATTAGCCTTCCTCTTTTTCAGATCCTCCAAATACAGTTGCAATTCCTTTTCCAATGACCTGGTTTATTGCAGAAGAAGCAAACTCCTTCCTTGGGCTGTTTTGGCTTGGGCTGGGGCTTAGGCCTTTTAGCTTTGGTCTCACCTTTTGCTTTGCCTTTGCCTTTATCCTTGCCACTCCTCCTTTTGCCCTTTCCCGTTTGAACCATCAAAACATTATTGGTCGCCTTAATATTTTGTTCAGCATTCTTGAGCATCCCATGCAACTCCATTATAGACTTATCCATTTGGAACATTTCCTGGAGGTGTATCAATATAACTCTTCAATCTTGAGCATCAAGTTTTTCAAGTCTATCAATATAACTCTTCATCTTGAGCACATGAGTACTCACATAGCTACCTAGAGTCATTTTGCATCCATTCAATGCTTAATGACTGCAAACCTCTCTTGTCTTGCTTGCTCTTGGAGGTGTACAATCATATTGTACGCTTCCATGTCCTCCATTTGCTTCTGAAGCTCGGAGTCCATGCTAGCAAGCATAAGGCAAGTCACATCCAAAGAGTCATCTTTATGCTTATTGTAAGCATTTCTTTCATCTCTTAGAGCATCAGCAACAGGTACAGCTGGGATTGGAGTGTCTATGACGTACAACTTCCTTTCTTGCTTAAGAACAATTCTTAAGTTACGATGCCAATCAAGAAAGTTTGTGCCATTCAATTTTTCTTTTTGGAGAACCAATCGCAAAGTAAGATTAGATGTGTTGTTGATGTCATGATCTACATACAAGGAGTTACAAAGTTAATATCTTTATTTAAGCCGTTTCAATTATTCTCACTATTTTATCAAATTAACAACCCTCTAATGTTAATTCAGAAACTTTTCAATCTTTCAATATTTCTTAGTGAGTTAAGATCCATATTTATTAAACTTTAAGTCAGCTTTGGCATAACACTGAAAGTCTAGTTATTTAGGTAGGATATTACCCCTCAACAATTGTAAAATAATTAGCAAATATTACTCAACCCTTGTGCAACTTTGACTTTTTAACATGATTTTAACTCTGACTTTCATATTCGATGCACCAAATCTCCGTTGCACTAACCTCGGCTCTATTGCCTTTCCCGAGCCGACGGAATATAATTCACCGACTGGCATCGTCGTGGCTCTCATGCCGTCTTCCAAGCGACCCTTGTACTGCGGAGATAACTTTTTTTATTATTATTTCTCTCTCTAATCCAAAGGCCAATACGGTCTTATTAACGTCATATTAATGATGAATAATTATAAATATTTAAAAATAGTTATATCAAGAATAATTCGTTTCTTTAACCTATCTTGCGGTTCGCATATGGATAGAAATCACTTAAAAGAGGTGTAGGGACATATAAAAGCTATTTTATGTTTTAGTCTCCTTTAATTTCTGATTTATTTTGTCTAAAAGGACTTTGAAATTGGACTTGCCATCACGGTTTGCTACGCTTTTTGAGATGTGAGATGAGAACCAAATTAATCTTGGGTATCTAGGAGCAAAAGCGAAGTGTGTGCCTTTTTATTTATTTATCTATTTCTTTGGTTGATATAAATGTTAATTTGCATGAGATTAAACTAAAGTTCTTTCTCAATAATAATTTTGACTCCAGCAATCTTATTTTCCATCAAAATATATAAGCCAACAAGATATAGGGAAGCAGTCATGAAAGATGGGAAAGAAAATATATTAGTTATAAGAGGGCGGCAACTAACTTCCCTCCATTTTACCTCTATCAACCTATGCATCATATACATGCACACCATATAAGCAACTAATAGCCTTATTGTTTTTGACGTCGAAATCCATCCCTCTACACGTCAACTGACATGGAAAGCTTAGCTTATTCGTCAATTGATTGATTTCTTATACCGAAAAACAAGGCATTATGATCCTTGAAATTTTTTTTGAAGAAAATTCTTTGAAGCTCAAGTCAATGGATGTATATGAGGAAGAAAACTTAGAGTTCATTAGACAAGAGCTTCAAGCATAGAATCTTCTACCTATGAGGCAATGGAAGGTGTATGGAGATGTAATATTGAAGTTAGATTCTCTTTAAGTGAATCTTGAAAGCCTTGACGGGTAAGATAAAAAGGTATCAACTTTTCCTATAAATTGGTCAATATAAGCAAGGGTTTCTGAAGATCGATTCGTGGATGCTAGATATTGGCAGATAAGAAAGTGCCGACCTTAGGATTTGAGGCATTTTTTGATTATTTATGATAGAATAAATAACTTTTAAGGTGATTTAATTTAATTTAAAAATAAAAATAGTAGAATATAAAAATTTTTACTTATAAAAGTCATAAAAGAGTTAAATACATAAACACAGTAATATCATCGCTAAAAGGACCCCATGCCTATGCAACCAAACAAAACGACTTAAACAAGCTTCCATGCTCACAACTTGTTTCCCAAACAAGAATGAATGTAAATAGATATTTCTTTGAAAATTATTCTTTGATATACTACTCTTATTACTAATTACTAAGCTAAAATTTAAGGAACAACTCTACCATGAGGTTGCTTTCATTGATAAAAACACCATAAGCGTAAGAACAAAAGAGGATGCTATTAGAGGAATAAAGTTATTCCAGCTCTGATTTGGATTTGTTATTTTGAAAGTTATCATGTTTGATCATGGTGGACTGGATAATTTAAGCATCCAATTGAAATAACTCATAGGGCTACTCAAAAAAAAAAAAAAAAAAAAAAAATTATTTTCATCTTTGAATCTTTGAATTCCTATGTATAGTAGCTATATCTACTAAAAAAAATGTGTGTATATATATATAGAAAGACAACCATCTCATCTATACCTAAATATTTAATTCTACATGTAATCCTATTTAACCTTTTATGATATTGATGAGCTTTTATGAGGAATAAATGATCACATTAACAAGCTATTATCTTTCAACCGTTGTGTGTAGCTAGCTCTGATTCCTTTATTATGAAGCTCTTTAAAACCTGTTCGGTAGGAATAAGTTTGGTCTTCACCTTTTGCTTCTACTTTTATTCGCCTGCTATGTGGGAGGCCACACCATCACTTTTGTGCTGCGAGAATAAGTTTTAAATGGAGAATTAAATGGAATATGCTTGGGTCCACCCACATGTTTCCGGCGCAAAATTGATTACGTTCAGTCTTTTTCCAACCAATTAAGCCTGTGGGCAACCATGATCCATTAGTGTTGGAATAAGAGAAATAAAATATATGCAAAATATTTAGCCTTTTTAAGAACACATATTGGACACGCATAAAAGGTTAAGAAGACTTTGAAATTTTGGCGTTATATAGATGGGACAATATATATCCCTCAGAGAGCCGGTCTCATTATAATATGATGCTAGTTTGGTGGCTTTGCCTATTTTTAACCTGCCCTAATTAACTTATTTTATTCAATGTTCAGGGAACATTCAATACATTGGATATGAAATGATCCATTAGTGGACCACAAATGTGCCATTAATAGCTTTAATTGGACCAATAAAGAACCTAATTGATGCTTGGTTACACTTCGAGGCTTTTTTTTTTTTTTCCCTCTTTCTCTTATCTTTAGATTTCCTTCAACACCTCTTCCCCACCATTTACAATTGCGAGAAGGTTTGATGTCGATAAAGTTATAATTATATTAGTTTATTTGCTTAATAATTTATTTGGACGACAGCTTCAATGATATATGTTTGGAGGTGTGGGTCATGCTTTGTGGTTTGTTCATCCCTAAAAGTAATCTATAATCCGAATCACAGTGGATTCTTGAATTCAAATCACATCCTTGGTAGACCACCACTTATTGTTGCAAACTATAATGCTCTGTTTGGATGGAGAGAAAAGTGGAAGAAAAAAAAAACTGAGAGGAAAGAAAAATGAAAGGAAAGAAAATTAAAGAGAAAATATTTTCTCGTGAGAGGAAAACAGAAAGGAGAGAAAAGTTGATAATTTACAATGACAATAATATCCTTGTATAGATGATTAAAAAATGCATCGGTTGTTTTATTTTTTTGGAAGGGTCAATATTGGAATAAAAAAAAGAAAACTTTTATGTGGGGCCATCACTTTTTTTTCTCTGTTTTCTTCTCTAGTTTTCTTTCCTTCCGACTTTTCTCTTCATCCAAACAAGATAAAATTCATTTTCTCTCCTATTTTTCCTCCTAGTTTTCTTTCCTCCCTAGTTTTCTCTCCATCCAAACAGAGGATAAATCAAACATACCGATGGCCCACATATTTTCATAAGTTGATTCCAGTTTTATGTTACATTATTTATTATAATCTTATAAAATAGTTCTTGTAACCTCTCTAAAAATATACTAATAATAAGTTTCCTCAGCAGAAGATGGGTGCTTTTTTTTTTTATCTTCATTCAACTATTTGAGCACATTTAAATGTTAACTTAGTCATGAATAAAACAGAGCGAAAGCAGATTCATGTAGCCGATCTCATGTAGTTAAAAAAAAAAAAAAAAAGACCTAGGCTAGTTGAGTTAAGTTAACTTGAGATTCAACCATTAGAGCTACGATTTCTAATATCAATTTTTTTTTTAAATTGTACGTTGATGTATCTCCTTGTCTAGTATTAGTCTTATTAACTCAAATTGAACCTGGGTAAAATAAAACTATTGTATTAGTTTTACATGAATATGTAGAGAAGAACAACTAAAAAATGTAACAATTTGTTGTTGTTGTTGATGGACCAAACCCATTTAGGCGGCTGTTAGCACGTTGCTTAGGGCCGGGCTACGAAAAGCTTGTCTTTTTCCTTGGTTTTGTTCCCGTGTGGGTTCAACTCGTCCAAGCCGCGGACCCTACTACGCTCCAATTCACAAAAATGCCCTTGCAAGCACCACACGCCACGCGTCTCGCGACGACCCGCGTTAGATTTGTGGGGTCCGGCCACGGCTCCCATCTAATCTAATCTAATCTAATATTTCTATTTAATTCATAATGTCAAATCAATTTTTTTTTAATTTAAAATAATTTAATTTTTTTATCTTTTCATTTTGATTTATATTTATATTTTTTTAAAACATTATTTTTAGAAAAATATTTCATATGTTTTTAATCTATAGTTTAAAATCCATTATTTTTTTAGAAAACTTAACTCTAATACATATTTTATTCACATAAAAATAATAATTTCAAATTTCAAATTTAATAATATAAAATTAAATAAAATATATAAATATAGGTGTTTTATTTATCTCAATTTCATTGTTTAATTATGTCTATTTTTAAAAAAACTTTATTTTTAAGAAATATTTCATTTATTTTTTAATCTATAGTTTGAAATCAATTAATTTTTATAAATTTTAAAATAATTTAATCTAATACATATATTTTATTTATCTTATTTTATTTTTAATATAAATGTAATAATTTTAAAATTTAAATTTAATTATATAAAATTAACTAAATTATATAAATCAATATTTTATTTATCTTCTTAATCAAGCGAGCGTAGTAATATAGTGCTGAGGAGATATTCTTAGCTCTATTTCTTTATCTATATTAAATTTTTTCCTCGTTTAAAATTATCTTTCTTCCAAAACGTCTTTTGTATTTGCATGTGATATAGTGGTATTGCGGTACTTTTCCATGGCATTAATTGTGATTCAATTTTTAATATTTTTAAAGTAATTAATTTTATTTTAAATAGTTTTATATGAAATTCAAAAATGATATAATACATAATTTATTTATCTTATTTTTAATTTAGAAATAATAACGGTTGGCCCTTAGATTGATTTTGATGATTCCAAAACAACTATGATTAAGTTTATTATAGAAATTAAGATTAATGCAGGGATGTACAAGTGTCGTATAGGTGAGCCTTATCAAGCGAAATTTTATTTGTTACATGGTAACTTACTTTCTCTTGTCTTGAATATAGCTAAATGTTTCAATCTCACCAGGGCATTTGCACGACTTCATGAGCCAGCTAGTTAGCTAGCATATTTTGCCTTTAGCTATCTAGTCTTACATGATTAGCTAACTATTCTTTGCATTGTTAGCTTGACCGAACCATGCTCGGATTACATTAGCTTGTGAGCTAACTTCTTCCCTCTTTTAGATAGCTTATTAGCCTCAAAAGCTAACTATTTTCATGCAGGTTCTTGTCTTGGCGGAACGAGCTTTGGAATCAGCTAGCTGGTTGGCTTTGTGAGTTAACATGTTTGTCTCAGCAGCTAACCATTTATTGCAGGAATTCTTCTTGGCCGAATGGACTTCAGTTCAAGCTAGCTGGAGAACTAACCACTTTATCATTTCTCTCTTCCGTGGACGCATGAAATTTGAATTGAGTTAGCTAAATAGCTAACTACTTTTTTCTCTTAATGCATGAAAATTTTTATTGAGTTAGCTGAAAAGCTAACTACTTTTTTCCTGGATGCTTTCCTAGCCATATGCATGATGGATTGAGCTAGCTTGTTAGCTAGCTACTTTATTCTTTTGTTATGGCTGATTTTTTTCTTGCCGTGGAGCTTTGTTGGAAAGCTAGCTAGCTTTGTTTGCTTAGCTAGCTTGGGGCCTCTTCTCCTTTTTTTTTTTTCATAGCCGGACGTCTTCAAGGAGCTAGCTGGAGAATTAATTTCAGCCAACCACCACTCAGCACTCTTATATACTCTCTCTCTCTAATTATATTTCGATTTTTATGATTACTGACTTTTGATCTTTGTTGTTTGACATAGATCTTTCTTTAAAGGATTAAATGCAATCAATGCTTAGGGAAATAAATTCAAATGGTTACATTTTTCTCCCGTTTTAATTTCTTCTTATTACCAATGTATCTAACGGACATTTTTCTTGGTTTAAATAGCTGAGATGAGAGGAACACAATAATGAATCTGAAAAAGAAAAAGAGGAGAAAGAAATCAAGAAAGAGAGTGTTCATCTTGTGCATTAAAGTTGACAAATCTCAATCACTGCTCAAGTCGTACAGATCGGTAACGCATTCAAAGCTTCAGCTACCTCGAAGATCCATATTCATTGCTGAAGATTTGCTTCAAATTTGTAAAGTATTCTTTGAATATTTGCTCAATTTAGGGGCTATCTATTATCTATTCTGAAATTTCTTGTAATAGGGTTAAGGATAACCCTAGATTGTTGATTGGCTTCCTTGTGCCGTTAAACAAGAGGACTAGCCGGAAAGCTAGGGGTTTGGCTGCCTTGTGCCGTGAAACAAGAGGACTAGCCGGGAAGGCTAGGGGTTTGGCTGCCTTGTGCCGTGAAACAAAAGAACTAGCCGAGAAGGCTAGGGGTTTGGTTGCCTTGTGCCGTGAAACAAGAGGACTAGCTAGGAAGGCTAGGGGTTGTAATCGTTGTGATACGATTAATGAAATTCCGAAAGGGTTTTTGAGGAGTGGACGTAAGAGCCGAGTTTGGCATCAATCACTATAAACCCTCTTGTGTTTGTGATTGCTTATTTTGTGTGATTTTGTTTCGTGCACTCCAGTACACCACTACGAACTAATTTTTAACTAGTGATTAAGCACATATCTGCATAATTAATTTTAAATACCTAATTCACCCTCCTCTTAGGTTGCTACATCTGGGCAACAAATGGTATCAGAGCAGCATGCTCCTGATTTCTATTGCTTTAACAAGCTTAGAGCCAAATATCATTAGCAATCCAAATGGGTTCATTTTTGACTGAGGGACAGTCAACTAATAGACCACCTCTATTTGATGGCACAAATTACACTTATTGGAAAGCACGTATGAAAATTTTTATTCAAGCACTTAATTATGATTTATGGAGTATCATAGTCAATGGACCTCACACATCCACTATTAAATCTGATGGTATTGATATTCCCAATCCGGAAACGGAATGGGATGTGCATGATAAGAAGATGGCTCAGCCGAATGCTAAGCCATGAATGTATTATATTGTTCTTTAGATGCCAATGAATTTAATCGTATTTCTATATGCATATCTGCTAAAGAAATTTGGAATAGATTTAAAGTTACCCATGAGGGTACCAATCAAGTTAAAGAATCTAGAATAAATATGCTTGTACATGAATATGAATTGTTTAAAATGGAATCATATGAAAGCATTGATGATATGTTTACAAGATTCACTAACATTATTAATGGGCTGAAAAGCCTTGAAAAATCTTATACTAATGGTGATCTTGTTAGAAAAGTTTTGAATCCTTGCCTAGGTCTTGGGAGGCCAAAGTTACTGCAATTCAAGAAGCCAAGGACCTCAACACACTATCTCTTGAAGAATTAGTTGGTTCATTGATGACTCATGAGCTTCAGTAGCAACAACATTTTGATGAATAACAATCCAAAAACAAGAGAATATTGGGACTAAAGAGTGTAGCCCTAAATGATGAAAATGAGAGCACCTCAAGTGAAAGTGATGAGGAAAATGATCTAGCTCTCATTACAAGGAAATTTGAGAAATTCATTAGAAAGAAATTTGAAGGAAGAAAGAGAGCATTAATAAAGGAGAGCCAAGCAATGAAAAAGAATATGAAGTAATTTGTTATGAATGCAACAAACCGGGATACTACAAGCTAGATTGTCATATCTGAAGAAAGGTCTTAAGAAATTTAAAAAGAAGGCTATGATAGCTACATGGAGCGATAGTGATTCATCAAGCTCTAAGAAGAAAAGAAGAATGAAGAAGAAAATCTTTGTCTTATGGCGAACAATGAAGAGGTAAACCCCAACTTGTTAGATGATTTTACATTTGATGGATTACATGGTGCATTTTATGAATTAATTGATGATTTCACAAATCTCAGTTCAAAAAATAAAGATTTAAAAAATCAAGTTCAAAATCTTACTTTAGAAAAGGATAAACTATTAGAAGAAAATGAAGTTTTATTACAAGAAAACATGAATTTGAAAAATGAAGTAGATAGATTGAAACCTATTGTAGATAAGTTTACTTTGAGCTCTACTAAACTTACATGATTCTTGAAAATCAAAGAGGTGTTTTTAACAAAGCTGGCCTAGGATACAATCCTTTAAAAAGATAAAAGTTTTTAAAAAATATTTATGTGCATGCTAATATTCTACTGAAGTTACATATTTCAAGTGTGGTAAACCTGGACACAAAGCATATATATGTCAGACACACAATGTTAAAAGGATATGGGTTCCAAAAGGAACCATTTTAGCTAACCCTAAAGGACCCAAGAAAGCTTGGGTACCTAGAAGCAAAACTTGATATTATGGATGCAGGTGTGTCTTGCAACCCGTTGAGCAAAAAGAAAATGATACTTGGATAGCGGGTGCTTAAGACACTTGATGGATGATGAATCTCAATTCATCACTTTGAATGCAATTGATGGAGGAGTGGTTACCTTTGAAAGTAATGACCAAGGTAACATTATTGGCATTGATAAAATTGATATCACTCCCTCTACTTATGTTAATAATATCTTGCTTTTAAATGGATTGAATCATAACTTGTCTAGCATTAGTCAATTTTATGAAAAAGGTTTTAAAATTATTTGTTGAATCATCTCTTTGCATAATTACAAATCCTGTTGATGACTGCATGAAAGCCATTAGTCATAGGCATAGTAATGTTTATATTGTTAATGACCAGATTATTGAATATCTAGTTGTCATGAATGCTAAAATTGATAAATCTAGTTATGACATCATAGACTTGCTTATGTCAGCATGGATTTGCTTTCTAAATTATTTAAAAATGATTTGGTTAAAGGTTTGCCAAAATTGAATTCCGAAAAGATAAGATTTGTGATACATGCAAATTTTTGAAAAATTAACAAGAATTTCTTTTAAGTCTAAAAATATGATTTCGACTTCTAATCTTTTAAATTTTGCATATGGATTCATGATTATTGATGATTTTTCGATTTACATAAGTTTTATTCTTAGTTAGCAAAAATGAAGCATCTTCAGTTTTTCTAAAACTCCTTAGAAGAATTTCAAATGAAAAAGGTTTTCCTATTTTATCTATTAGAAGTGATCATAGAAAAGAATTTAAAAAATTGGCACTTTGAAAAATCTTGTAATGAACATAAGACCTTATATTCATGTTATTTGATGAATCTAATGATCTTCCATTAAGGAAGAGAAAGGTTTTAATTGATACAGATGAAATTAAAGTCAAGTCAAGAAGCTCACCTTGCATTCAATGATACAAGCGATACATGAAGAAGAAATTCAACATGATGAACCACAAGGTAATGCTGAATTTGAAAGCTAATGAAGGTATGTCTATAATCATCCTAAAGAGCTAATATTAAGTGATCCATCTCATGATATTAGGATTAGATCATCATTTAGAAATACATGTATTAATTTTGCATTTGTTTTTCATATAGAGCCTAAATGACATGCATGATAAATTAAATGAGAATTTAGAAACAAATTGGATGAGCATGATAATTTCATTAGAAATAAAGCAAGATTGTTAGCTATAGAATATAATCAAGAGGAAGATATTGATTTTGATGAAACATATGTTCCTATTGCTAGATTAAAGATTATTAGATTACTTCTTGCATTTGCTTGCTTTATGAATGTTAAATTATATTGAATGGATGTTAAGAGCACTTTCCTTAATGAATATATTGCTGAACAAGTATTTGTTGATCAACCACCCGATTTCAAAAATCTTGTGTCTCCAAACCATGTATTCAATTGAACAAAGCTTTATATGGTTTGAGACAAGTACCCCGGGCATGGTTTGATAGGCTTATTAAGTTCTTGATTAGCAATAAATTTATTAATGAAAATGTTGATGCAACATTATGAATTAAAAGATAGAATGATGATATTGATAGTACAAATTTATGAAGATGACATTATATTCGGTGCTACTAATAATTTCTTGTTCCAAGATTTTGCTAAGTTCATGCAGGGGGAGTTCGAGATGAGCATAATGGGTAAAATCAATTATCGGACTTCAAATCAAGCAATCAAAGAAGAGGATCTTCATAAGCCAATCCTTGTACATCAAAAAATTTTGAAGAAGTTTGGCGTGAAGAAATCTAAAGTATCGGTACATTTGTCGAGTGATATGGGTTGCAGGCCCATGATCGGCAACTAGTGGTATCAGCTTGATCTATTTACTCCTTGCTTGATATGATTTTATTGTAAGACTTGAATTATTAAATGCCTACTTTATTAGTGGTATCATTTCTTGATCATATCTTATAATAAATTGCCTATGCATGAAATGAAAAGGATTTGATAAAGGTGATGCATATTTTATTATAATATCTTGTTTGCATATCACCTATGTAAGAAATCTTATGTTATCATATGAAATGTGAAATTGAAATGTGATGATTGTTATAGAATGCCTATGTATTTTTCATATATACATTGAGATTAGCATGATACATTTATAAAATGTTTTGATTATATGACATTGGTATCATTTCTTGCATAAAACTTTTATTACATATAGACCAAATTTGAAATATTAAGGGGGAGAAGAATGTAAGCATATTTGAACTCAAATATTTGATGTGGTATCTGTTAATATTGTATCTCACACATTTTTAAATTAGTAAGGGGGAGAAGAAACTTACTTGAATATTTGGATACTTTGATGCATTAAGCACTATGATGTATTAAATATCAAATATCTTACTGTTATAAGTGCTTTGATGTATGAATGTGGTATCAACTCTTATATGTGGCAATGATTTGAATGCATATCAAACTATGAAACTGCCACCTTGCTCCAATATATATATATATATATAGTGATATTTTGATCCTACATTCAAAGTTTTTTTTAAAATTGGTATCAATTGAGTTATGAAAAATGATTGTTATTAAATGATTAATATTTTTGTATCTTATTGTTACTATTGAAGATTAGAATTTTTCTTTATAATATAAACTTTGTTGTGAACTTTAATATATTTGGACTTGACGTATTTTGAACCTTGATATATGTTATTTTTATGATTTGAGATTATGAACCTTGATGAACTTTGATGTATCTTTGTTGTATGGTTGAAATTATATCTTGTATGATCAAGCCATAAACTTAATAGTTTGTATTATGTACTTATGCTTTTTAATGCATTATGAATGCTTAATGTCTTTTCCTTGATGAATGCTTAATTGTGCACATTCTTTCATCTCTTTTTGATTAATGACAAAAAGGGGGAGAGAATAGCATACACTTCATTTACATTTATGGGAGAGATTAGCATACATTATATTCATGGAACATTCATGGGAGAGAATAGCATGTAAAGAGAAAAGTATATACATTAAAAGGGAAGAGAATTTTATATATTTTCTTTTGTATGCTTAATGGTTTTGTCATCATCAAAAAGGGGGAGATTGTTGGCCCTTAGATTGATTTTGATGATTCCAAAACAATTAGATGAAGTTTATTATAGAAATTAAGATTAATGCAGGGATGTACAAGTGTCGTACAGGTGAGCCTTATCAAGCGAAATTTTATTTGTTACATGGAACTTATTTCTCTTGTCTTGAATATAGCTAAATGTTTTAATCTGCATTTGGACTTCATGCCAGCTAGTTAGCTAGCTTATTTTGCCTTTAGCTCTAGTCTTACATGATTAGCTAACTATTTTTGCTGTTAGCTGGCCGAACCATGCTTGGATTACGTTAGCTTGTGAGCTAACTTCTTTCCTCTCTTAGATAGCTTGTTAGCCTCAAGAGCTAACTATTTTCATGCAGGTTCTTGTCTTGGCCGAATGAGCTTTGGAATCAACTAGCTGGGCAGCTAGCTGGTTGGCTTTGTGAGTTAACTTGTCTCAGCAGCTAACCATTTCTTGCAGGAATTCTTCTTGGCCGAATGGACTTCAGTTCAAGCTAGCTGGAGAGCTAACCACTTTATTATTTCTCTCTTGCCTGGACGCATGAAATTTGAATTGAGTTAGCTAAATAGATAACTACTTTTTCTCTTAATGCATGAAACTTTTCATTGAGTTAGCTGAAGAGCTAACTACTTTTTTCCTAGATGCTTTCTAGTCGTATGCATGATGGATTGAGTTAGCTTGTTAGTTAGCTACTTTATTCTTTTGTTATGGCTGATTTTTTCTTGCCGTGGAGCTTGTTGGAAAGCTAGCTAGCTTTGTTTGCTTAGCTAGCTTGGGGCCTCTTCTCCTTTTTTTTTTTTTTTTCATGGCCGGATGTCTTCAAGGAGCTAGCTAGAAATTAATTCCAGCCAACCACCACTCTGCACTCTTACATGCTCTCTCTCTCTTTAATTATATTTCATTTTTATGATTACTGACTTTTCTTTTGGTGTTTGACAGAGATTTTCAAAGGATTAAATGCAATCAATGCTTAGGGAAATAAATTCAAACGGTTACATTTTTCTTCCGTTTTAATTTCCTTTTATTACCAATGTGTGACATTTTTCTTGTTTAAATAGCTGAGATTAGAGGAACACAATGATGAATTTGAAAAAGAAAAAGAGGAGAAAGAATTCAAGAAAGAGAGTGTTCATTGCATTTTTTTTGAGTATTGGAAAGCAAGTTCTTGTGCATTGAAGTTGACAAATCTCAATCACTACTCAAGTCGTCCAGATCCGGTAAAGCAGCTACCTCAGAGATCCACATTCATTGCTGAAGATTTGCTTCAAATTTGTAAAGTATTCTTTGAATATTTGCTCAAGTTAGGAGCTATCTGTTATCTATTCTCTTGTAATAGGGTTAAGGATAATCCTAGATTGTTGATTAGCTTGCTTGTGCCGTTAAACAAGAGGACTAGCCTTGAAGGCTAGGGGTTTGGCTACCTTATGCCGTGAAACAAGAGGACTAGTCGGAAAGGCTAGGGGTTTGGCTGCCTTCTGCCGTGAAACAAGAGGATTAGCCGGGAAGGCTAGGGGTTTGGCTGCCTTGTTCCGTAAAATAAGAGGACTAGCCGGGTAAGGCTAGGGGTTTGGCTGCCTTGTGTCGTGAAATAAGAGGACTAGCCGGGAAGGCTAGGGGTTGTAATCGTTGTGATACGATTAGTGAAATTCCCAAAGGGTTTTTGGGGAGTGGATGTAGGAGCCGAGTTTGGCACCGAATCACTATAAACCCTGTTGTGTTTGTGTTGCTTATTTTGTGTGATTTTGTTTCATGCACTCCACTACACCGCTGCGAACTAATTTTTACTAGTGATTAAGCACATATCTGTGCTAGTAATTAATTTTAAATACCCAATTCACCCCCCTCTTGGTTACTACATCTGGGCAACAATAACTTAAAATTTTAAATGTTATAATGTGAAATTAAAGAAATTATATAAATGCATACTTTTATTTATCTTTTCTTTTTTTCCTTTTCCATTTTGGATGATGCTCATATTTTTTAAAAAATGTATTTTTAGGAAATATTACATCAATTTTTTGACATTTTAAAAAATAATCTAATCCATATATCTTATTAATCCTATTTTTTGTTAATCTTTAATTTAAAGAAATTATACAAATCTATATTTTTATTTATCTTATTTTCTTTTTGGATTATGTCTTTTTAAAAACTTTGTTTTTAAAAATTACATCTATTTTTAATCTAAAATTAATTTAATATTTTCCTTCTTTTACCTTTCCATTTTGGATTATGTCTATTTTTTTAGAAAACTCTATTTATGAAAATATTTTATTTTTTATATATAGTTTCAAATCAATTAACTTTTTAATTTAAAATAATTTAATATACTAAAAGTATTTATTTTTCTTTTAAATCTGTAATCTAAAATAATAACTTTAAAATTTTCATTTAATAATATAAAACTAAATAATTATATAAATATCAAATCATCGTATAGGCATGGACCTAGTATAACATAATGAATTTAGTAAGATTTACTTTTTTTTGGCCACATATTCAGCCTTCTTTAATGATATTTTTTTTTTCTTTTTCTATATGCTTGCAACTAACAATATCGTAAACTACATCAATGAGATACGCTAAAAAAGAGTAGCAGGTTTTATTTCAACCCCTTTTATTCTCTACTGCTAGGGGTGTAACTCGGGCTCATGAAACTCGGGTTTTCCTAAACCCTAACCCTAACCCTATTTGCAAAATATCAACCCTAACCCTAACCCTATTTGTAAAACCTCAATTATAACCCTATTTTTAAAAATCGGGTTCAGGTTGAGTTTCGAGTTGAAATTCGGGTTGATGAAAAAAAAAAAAACAATCTGAAACAAACAAGCTTAACATTGCACAAATAAGCTAAAGTTTAAAACAAATAAGCTTCACATTGTACAAATAAACTGAAGTTTGAAATAAACAAGCTTCACATTTCAAATTGCACGTCTAAAAATATACATTTTATATAAGACTAAACAGAAAAAAGTATATTCTTAAACCAAAACATATCCAAAGTAATCCACATGTTGTATAACATTTCAATAGTCATCGTATGCATTGATAAAGTCACCTTTATCCTTCAGAAGCAGAAAATATTAAGACGATAAAGAGCCAGCTAGAAGACCACATAAGTCTGGTATGAGAGATCTTTTCCAAGTAGCGAGACTGCATTCACCATCCAAAGCTCTCTGATTTTTTACTCATTACCCCTTTCCCAGATGTTTTAGTTTTTTGCTTATCACCTCTTCCCAGATGCTTTCATAAATTTTGAAAAACTTCATATTAGAAGTTACAAATGTCTCAAAGAAAATAATTAAAAAAATAAAGATACTGATTTGGCCCACCAACATTACATGATAAAATGCAATGGTTAAATGTATATTACTCATTTTAAAAGGTAATAAATGTTCTCGTGTAATGTTTATACCAAGAATCATCACTTTCACAGCACCATTGTCAGCTCTACATATCTTTAAACCTAACAAATAAGGCTAAATCATCACTTCCACAACATCAGTGGGCCTGCCGCTTGCGGCTTTGTGGGTTCGGATTCTCTCGGGTTCGGATTGACTACAACCTGAACCTGGCCCAAGTTGCAAATTGGTCCGGGTTCAATCCGGATCCTTCGGGTTTGGGTTAAGTAAACTAGAGTTTGAGTACTGCTTGGGTTTGGCAGGCCGGGTTCGAGTTGAACCCGGTCCAAGTCGCACCCCTATCTGTTGCTAATGAGACGAGTATTATTCTATCTTTTTATTTCTTTATTTTCCCTTATCCTATCTTTCTATCCATTGGCTTCCCTATTTTAAAGTATGAATGCACTAGCCCATGCATTGCACTGAGTGTTGTCCTAGTTAGAATAATAAGTGTAGCCAAATTCTATGTATTGCCTTCCAAGCCTTTCCTTTGGGGTGAGCTTCATGATATCTCGCCCTTCTAATATTTTTGTTTAATATTTATATATATATTAAAAAAATTATTTATAAAGGAATATTGATATATAAATATTGATATTAATGACTAAGGGATTTAACAAATTAAGCGCGGGTGCTTTTGGTGAAACAAAGGTTGTAAAAGGAAAGACATGGATAGACTATAAAGGCAAATAGTATAATTCTACTACGCTTAACATATTAGATTATTTAAAAAGTCGTTGAGGAGAAGGCAACAACTAAAATTTAGTTGAAATTAGAAAATAGATACATAATGAAGTCTCAGAAATTGGCTATATTTGAAAAATAGGTTCTATCTTCAATGGATAAAATAAGGTACATTTGTAAAAATATATAGAAAGAGTTTAATAAGGTAATTCTTAATTTAAGAATATTGGAATTAAAATTAAAGATAAAGATCAAGCTCTGATTCTCTTGTGTCTATCACTATACTCATATAAGAATTTTGTTATTATATTATTGTATATAGAGAAAGTTTTGTGTTGAATGTTGTAAAAGATATCCTGCAATTTAAGAAGCTGAAGAGAAGGATATTTAAAGATTATGAAAAGAACTAAAGATAAGCCTTGATTGTAAGAGATAAAATATCTATGGCATTATTAGACTCAGATGTCACTCAATGATGACATATGTGTTTAGGGCATATGAGCGAGAGGGAGATGTAGGAGTTATTTAAGAAAGGTCTACTTGATGGTTTGAAATCAAAGACAGATAAGCTAAACTTTTGTGAGCACTACATGAATAAAAAGTAGAGCAAGATAAAGTTTAGTAATAGTACCACTGTTCAAAGGGGTGCTAAACTACATCTATTCAGATTTCTAGGGACCTAGCCCTCATGTATCAATAAGTGGATATCAGTATTTTCTGATGTTTGTTAATAATTACTCAAGGAATATCTAGGTATACTTCCTAAAACACAAAGATGAGTTGTTTATCAAATTCAGGCAATGGAAAGCTATAATGGAGAAACAGATTAGATAAAAAATTAAGATGATCCGAATCATAATGGCTTGGAATATTACAAAGATAAATTTGATAAGTTCTGTAAGACTAAAGGTATTGTAAGATACTATAATATACTAATGATGCTACAGCGAAATAGAGTTATGGAATGGATGAATAAAAAAACACTCTCTAAGAGAGCATGTCGTATGCTTTCTCTAATACTGAACTTGAAAAATTATTTTGGGCTGAGATAATAAATATAGCAAGCTTCTTAGTGAATCGATCACCATCTACTACATCAATTTGAAGATTCCTCAGGAGGTGTAGTTTGGTCAACCTGTTGATTATTCTGGTTTAATAATATTTGGTTGTCCTAAATATATTTGTATTAAAGATAGAAAATAAGTGCATATTCTTTAGTTATGTCATTAGAATGAAGGGTTATAAATGTGATGTATAGAAGAAGCAAAGTCACATAAGTTTATGATTAGCAGAGAAGCCATCTTTGATGAGTTTGCTATAATAAACCAAAAGGGAGGAGTTGTTAAAAGTCAAGCAAAAGGCTGCAATATCAGTAATAAGGTGGAGCTTGAGGAAAAAGTTTCAGAAATAGAGAGTCACAAGACTTGTCAGCTTAGTCTGATGTGGAGGTGTAATATGAAAAACTATATATGGTATAGGAACATTCCTACAACAACCTTATAGCATAGCAACCAATTATAAGAATAGATAGATCAAACCACATGTATAGTACACATACATAGTTATTACGTTTGCCCATGATTAAGAGTATAGAAAATGAGCATCTTAGGTATAAGAGTCTACTGGAAGGGTAGCAACTATAAACAAAGATATGAATTCTCTTATGAATAAATAAAGTTGGAGCTTTGAAGTCGTCTAAAAGAAAGAAGCTGATTTCAAAAGATATGTTTAAGTACTGCTTAGATTTGGTTAGAGCTGTAGAGACTGATGCCTATCGGAGTAGGCAGCAAAGATGATAAAAGTTTTAGATTGATTAGCTTAACCACCTCAAGCTAAAAGTTAAAAGGTTCGTTAGAATTTGACTTAATATTTATAAGCCCATTAAGATGCATTAGCATAAATATGGCCAATACGAATCCTAATCAATGTAAAACACTGTAAACTCCTTCTCTATGTAAACATATGTGGCCCTAGCTTTTTAGAGCTACATATGTATATGATTGTCTTTAACTTGGAATTATAACAGAGAAAGTTTTGTGTTGAATGTTGTAAAAGATATCCTGCAATTTAAGAAGCTGAAGAGAAGGATATTTGGATTATGAAAAGAACTAAAGAGAAGCCTTGATTGTAAGAGATAAAATATCTATGGCATTATTAGACTCAGATGTCACTCAATGATGACATATGTGTTTAGGGCATATGAGCGAGAGGGAGATGTAGGAGTTGTTTAAGAAAGGTCTACTTGATGGTTTGAAATCAAAGACAGATAAGCTAAACTTTTGTGAGCACTACATGAATAAAAAGTAGAGCAAGATAAAGTTTAGCAATAGTACCACTGTTCAAAGGGGTGCTAAACTACATCTATTCAGATTTCTAGGGACCTAGCCCTCATGTATCAATAAGTGGATATCAGTATTTTTTTATGTTTGTTAATAATTACTCATGGAATATCTAGGTATACTTCCTAAACACAAAGATGAGTTGTTTATCAAATTCAGGCAATGGAAAGCTATAATGGAGAAATAGATTAGATAAAAAATTAAGATGATCCGAATCATAATGGCTTGGAATACTACAAGATAAATTTGATAAGTTCTGTAAGAATAAAGTATTGTAAGATATATAATATACTAATGATGCTACAGCGAAATAGAGTTATGGAATGGATGAATAAAAAAACACTCTCTAAGAGAGCATGTCGTATGCTTTCTCTAATACTGAACTTGAAAAATTATTTTGGGCTGAGATAATAAATATAGCAAGCTTCTTAGTGAATCGATCACCATCTACTACATCAATTTGAAGATTCCTCAGGAGGTGTAGTTTGGTCAACCTGTTGATTATTCTGGTTTAATAATATTTGGTTGTCCTAAATATATTTGTATTAAAGATAGAAAATAAGTGCATATTCTTTAGTTATGTCATTAAATGAAGGGTTATAAACTGTGATGTATAGAAGAAGCAAAGTCACCTAAGTTTATGATTAGCAGAGAAGCCATCTTTGATGAGTTTGCTATAATAAACCAAAAGGGAGGAGTTGTTAAAAGTCAAGCAAAAGGCTGCAATATCAGTAATAAGGTGGAGCTTGAGGAAAAAGTTTCAGAAATAGAGTCACAAGACTTGTCAGCTTAGTCTGAGGTGGAGGTGTAATATGAAAAAACTATATATGGTATAGGAACATTCCTACAACAACCTTATAGCATAGCAACCAATTATAAGAATAGATAGATCAAACCACATGTATAGTACACATACATAGAAAATGAGCATCTTAGGTATAAAGAGTCTACTGGAAGGGTAGCAACTATAAACAAAGATATGAATTCTCTATGAATAAATAAAGTTGGGAGCTTGTGAAGTCGTCTGAGAAGAAAGAAGCTGATTTCAAAAGATATGTTTAAGTACTGCTTAGATTTGGTTAGAGCCTGTAGAGACTGATGCCTATCGGAGTAGGCAGCAAAGATGATAAAAGTTTTATATTGATTAACTTAACCACCTCAAGCTAAAAGTTAAAAGGTTCGTTAGAATTTAACTTAATATTTATAAGCCATTAAGATGCATTAGCATAAATATGGCCAATACGAATCCTAATCAATGAAAACATGTAACTCCTTCTCTATGTAAACATATGTGGCCCTAGCTTTTTAGAGCTACATATGTATATGATTGTCTTTAACTTGGAATTATAAAAGAACAAAATTTAATGCGACAAAACTAACAATCCTAGCTAATAATCGAATACGACGTGCCATTATGCATAATAGTTTCTCTCAAATGTAATTATGCAGTTCTCTCTCTTCAAAAACCCAAAAAAAAAAAAAAAAAATCTTCATCCAATAAATAGATAACTTCCAGCTTGAAATGCCAAATAAAGAAGATGTCAGGGTGATACAGACAAATCACACTTACATGATAACCCTAACAATTTTGCACGGCAATTAATCCAAGGCTCAAACCGGAACCTTCAATTTCAAAGAAGGTTGATAACTTGATATGCTTTCCCATCCTCGCCTCGAGTTACCGCACCCACTCCAAAGTCCAACCCCCACCCCCTCACACCGCCGTAAATCCCCATCCAAACCAGGGGCGTTTCCGGAAACGACATCCACGCTCTCTCTCTCTCTCTTCTCTCTTCTTTCCTCGATTCTCCGGTTCTCCGTCCCTTCTTCTTCTCCCTTGGTCTCCTGCCCTGCCTTCCCGAAATAAACCCCTGATTCAACCTAGACCCGAACTTCTCTCTCTCTTTCTCTCTCTCTCACTCTAAGCAAGCGGGTCCGATGGAAGTGGAGCTCTCAGACGACTTCCGGTGCCCGATCTCGCTGGAAGTCATGTCCGACCCGGTGATCCTATCCTCCGGTCACACCTTCGACCGCGCCTCCATTCAGCGCTGGCTCGACTCCGGTAACCGCACCTGCCCGGTCACCAAGCTCCCGCTCCCCCCTCGTCCCTCTCTCATCCCCAACTACGCCCTCCGCAGCATCATTTCCAACTTTACCCCCGCCGGCGCCGCCGAATCCCCTTCCTACCCCTTCCCGACCCCGACCCCCACGCCCTCCTCGCCTCCCTATCCTTCCCGGCGGACGCCGACACGCTCGCCGCTGTCCTCCGCTTCTCCAAGCGGAGCACCGCCTTCCGCCGCCTCGCCCTCGACGCCGGCGCCTCCTCCATTCTTCTCCGTCATGCCGGCTCCTGCGACCGCCCCGACCTCCAGGACCTCGCCCTCCGCGCCCTCCTCCATCTCAGCCTCGACGGCGACGACGCCCGCGTCGGCCTCGTCGCCGAGGGCGCCGTCGACCGCCTCGTCGCCGCTCTCCGCTCCGGTCCAGCATCCCCCAACGTCGCCGCACTCGCCGCCACCTGCCTCACCAGCCTCGCCATGGTTGAGGTCAACAAGTGCACCATCGGCGCCCACCCATCCGCGATCGCCGGCCTGGCTGTGCTTCTCCGGGAGGGGAAGGGCCGGGAGCGCCCCGAGGCGGCGACCGCCCTCTACGAGCTCTGCAAATATCCGGAGAACCGCCGCCGGGCGGTGCGTGCCGGCGCGGTCCCGGCCCTCGTCAACTTCGCTGGCGCCGGCTCAGAGAGGGCGGTGGAGGTGCTGGGCCTCCTCGGGAAGTGCCGGGAGGGGTGGGAGGAGATGAAGAGGGTCGATGGATTCGTTAGGGTTTTGGCCGGGGTTTTGAGACACGGCAGATCCAGGGGCGTCGAGAACGCTCTCTTAGTGCTCAATTTGGTGTGCTGTGATAGCGAAGAGATGGCCCTGGCGGCCAGAAAAGAAGGAGTTTTCGAGCGTTGCCTGGCTTTGGCCGGCGACGAGAACGTGAAGATTGGGAATAATGCGGTGGGATTGGCCCGGACGCTCAAGACTGGACATCTTGTCGGCTTCGTTTGACTTGGTCTCCTTCTTCTTTTAGGGTTGCGGAGATTTTGCGTCAAAATACTAGTCATCTCACAGAGGTGAGTGGAACTGCTGCAATGATCAATGAGATCCTTTCCTCTGACTTCTTCTGTTTCAGCTTAGATGACTGCTATGTTTAAAAAAAAAAAGATTTTCTTTTTTTCCTTCATCTTTTGAAGTTTTTTCTTTCTAGTTTTGTTAAATTAGAATAATTAGTCATGTTCATATCAAAAAGGCTGTTACTTGTTAATCGAACTGATAACTGTTCCAATGGAAATGCAATCTGATAATTATATTGTTTCTTTCCATCCCAAGTCACTACAAGTGTTTGAAAAATTGATTTAGATTTCTTATTCTGGGAGTAGACTAATTTGTGAGTTTGCATTGTATGGTTTTGTTTTCTTCTCTGTTTGATGATGATTGTATAGGTTATAGCTGAAATGTCAGTCAAATTTGTCTTGAAGGCTGGCAGGGTTCTTTGATGTTCATATTCGTATACTTGTTTGCAATTTACTTTTTCTGAACTGGTGTAGAGCTATGAATCTTCTTCATCACAACTAGAACCATTTTTTGCTGGTAGTGTGAGTCGAGGCTTCGTAGCTATTTGTACCTCTGCTGTGGGGTCTGAGTCTTCTGCATTAGTTTGCTTTTTGGATGCCTTGTTTCCCTTCATTATTTACTTACTGACCAGAAGAATATATATGATCGGGTCATCCAGAAAGATGTTTTCTCATTCAAAAACGCGTTCAATTTCAGCAATTTGTGTCATGGTTGTGTAATGTAGTCATGCTAGTTCTGTAAGACTTGTACTAGACCATGTATGTAAGCACATGTTTGCCTATGGTTAGACATACATATTCAAAATTTTGATGATATTAGTGCATCCACCTTAATCTCAGAAAATTTCTGCATGGTGCTGTTTACTTCATGATAGGCTTATGAAATTTTGATTGAAAGCTAAAGAAAAGAAGGGCTCTCATGTGGAGTCAAGGTGTGGTTTGTGTACTTCTCTCGTTTTTACTTTTTGGGAAGGATTGCTGGGGAGATGATGTGGAATTTTTTGGATCCAAAGTAACTAGTAATAACATTAATTGGCTAATGGCTGACTGGATTCAAAGGTAACTAGTAATAACATTAATTGGCTAACGGCTGACCCAGGTGAATAAGGAAAAACATATAATAGTTATACAACAACAACAAGAACAAATCCTTAATCCAAAACTAGTTGACATCGGCTACAAATCCTTTTTCTCCATTCTGTTGGATTTATATTTTTTGTACGATGAAAAAACTCTAAGCATTTTTTTATCACTTTCTTCTATATGATTTTTGATTTATCTCTACCTTTTTTTCTCTACATGTATGAAATCACTTTTTTGCACAAGTGCATCTGTAGGTTTACATAGCATATGTCCAAATCATGTAAGTTGTCATTCCCTTAATTTATCTTTGATTGAGTTACCTCTACCTTTTTATGAATGATTTTATTTTTTATTTTTTATTTTTTATTTTTTATATTATCACGCATTATCTTAACATTGTCATTTCCGTCACATTCATTTTATGTACGTGTATTTTTCTAATTACTCAACATTTTATGCCACAAAGTATAAATGGTCTTATGACTATGTTATAAAACTTTTTCTTCAACTTTGCAAATACTTTACAATCACATATATTCTAATTATAGTTCATCATTTTATTCAACCTACTTTAATCATATGGACAATATCATTCTCAATTTCTCATTCCTTATAAATAATCGATCCTAAAAACATACAATAGTTATAATAAATAAAACTTTTTAAGGTGAATTAGGATCTAGTTGACCGGATTTTAAACCTAATTAAATCCAGTGAGGTGAAATAGGAAGACAAGGGTCAACACCGATGATCCAAGAAATATCTTGACTTACAATGTAACGATTTCACTCAAGGAAGTCCTAGACACCCCTTTGATTTAATTCGTGAGGCTATTGCTTGCTGTATAAAATATAAATAGCAGATCTTATGGTTCTGAGATAGGCCCAGCATTAAATACACTGTTATCATTTAACGATCTTCAAGATATTAGACTTGAACTGGACAACCCATGTTGAAAGTAATTCAGATTCTGAGAGACATTAGCAGAGATCAGACTGAATTAGGAACTACCTGACAAGATTATGGAAAAGCAATGATCTGAAGATGAAAATTCAATCATGGGATGAAAAGAAAAATCTAAAAGTGCTCTTATTAGAGAATTCAGAATCTGGAATGGAACAAAAATGGACCGCTAGACATCATCATCAAATGTGATGTTCTCATGCTGGGCAATGGGTGCATGATGCAGAAAAAAAAAGTGCGCTTTCTGGAGAACTGAGAACTGGAACTCTGGTAACTATCTAGATCGATCCTACAAGACTGAATGTGAAAAATATAATTATTTCACTGGATTTAAACAGAATCATCTTCATCCATGAGTACAGCTTATTTATTTTGAGTAAATTCAGCAGAGCTAAGACCTGCAAGAGCTTGTAAGTTCTTGTCATATTTCTGGAGTCATTATCTAGTATATTATGGTATTATTGCTATTTTAACTTCTGTTTGGTACATTTGAAAGTATGCCATAATTTGTCAGAGTTTTCTGAGTACACTATCCAAACATAAAGGCTCTCAATTGTGACCTAGAGGACTCATCTGCACCTTATAATAAATTTTGGCAGATAATAGTCAGGCAAATTTAAGTGCATCTAGGATACATCAAGATATATATATATATATATATATATATGATATCTCTTATAATTAATTGTTGTTTTCCATTAATGAACAGCGTAAGTATATGATGCTTGTTCTTTTCTACTCATTAGCAAGTAAAAGCATAGGGTAAGACTTGAGAATTTGCTTGCTTAAATCATCAACTTCATGTAATTTCCCGATTTTTTTTTTTTTAATGGGCGACTCCTGTTGTGACCCTTTTCAGAATAAAAAGATTGCTGTTAAATAATTAGTACAGAGTCCTTTTTGCAGCAAAGATAAAACATGCCATTCTGTTGTGTTCAAGAGATTATGATACATACTTGATGCTAAATGCAATTATGAGTTCATCTGTGATCGAGAAGTCAAAAGTTTCTTGAATCTGGTTGATTCGTGCCATTTTTTTTTTTGTCTCAGCAGAAAAGAATATCCATACAGTGATCATAAAACATGTCTTGCAATGGTAGTTCGTTTGAAATCTAGTGTAGATTAGCAAGCACAAAACAACTTGTGTGTATAATTTGCTATTGGTTGAGTCGGATGAAACTGGTTAAAGAGCATACCCATATCTCGATCTAATCTTTTCGGATTACATTCAATAAGTTTAGTGACATGAGTCTCTGAGGTGGATGTTGAATGGTGGGTTGCGTTTACGAAGACAATGAGCAAGTTGAATGGTGCGTTGACTTTTAGTGTCGTATACGCCAGTAAATTTTTATTGCAACTTGAGTGCTTTGATGTTTATGAGTGGTTGTTCTTTCCATGCAACTGCTCTCTTTATTGGTGCTTGACGACAAATCTTATCTATGAGCCATTAACTTAACGAATCTTATCCATCTTCCTAGCGTAAGCTTCAAAAAGGTTTTTTTTTTTCGTTGATTCCCATAGTAAAAGACCTTTCCGGGTCTCTCTTTATCTCTCTCTCTCTCAAAATGCGAATCTTATATTCTCTTCTTATGATGGTGCACGCGGAATTCCAAGTATATGTGCTTAGATTTAGGAGCTTGCGAAGCTTCGAAGAAAAAAACAATTTAGCAACCGAAGAAAGCGGAAGGCACAAACTGATCCGATAGATATGAGCACCAGTCATCAACTTCTTCTGATACTTGAAAAAGTCTTTGTATATCGCTTTCTGTGCAGTAAATCCTACGTAGCCTGCATTGTTTTTTCTTATTGATCTATATCATGACTTGATACGATAGAACATGAATATTATCTTAAATTTTGATATGGCATGCATTAAAATATGTTTAGATTTTTTTGAAATTTGTGTATAGATTTTTTTGAATGGATATCGTAATTTATAACTACGATGTTGTAAATTTACAGTTGGAATGTCTGTAATTTTTTTTTAGCTTTCTGAATAGGTGTCTTAATTTTATAACTCATAAGTTTACAACGGGAGTGTCATCTTAAATTTGATATTTTTTTTTAAAATTTATGTGTTCTAAATGGGTGTTGTAAATTTACAACTGGGATGTCGTATTTTGTTTTTTTGACTTTCTTAATGGATGTCTTAATTTTTATAATTACAATGCCCTAAGTTTACAATTAGGGTGTCATCTTAAATTTTACGTACCGTGCATTAATATTTGTTCGGTTTTTTTTTTTTTGGAATTTATGTATAGACATGTTTTCTGAATCAATATGGTAATTTTATTACTATGGGTCGTAAATTTATAACTGGTGTATCGTAATTTTTTTTGTTTCTGAATGAGTGTCATAATTTTATAACTATGGTGTTGTAATTTTAAAACTGAAGTATTATATTTTTTTCCATTGGGATGTTGTAAAGTTATCTTAACATTTTTTAATGAATATTGTAAAGCTGTCTTAACATTTTTTAGTGGACCAATAAGAAAGGACAATGTAGCCCATGCAAGACTTGCTGCACCGGATGTGATTCCTTTGATACCTAAACTATGATCCAAGAATTAATTTTTGAGCTTTACCTGATTGAAAGGGCCCTGGGTATAGTCTTCTGCTGCCAGAGTATTAAAATATTAGTCAGATGTTCTGGTGACAAAGTAATCGAACCATGCAAATTGTTCACTAGGAAAAGATTTGTTGCCGCACGAATTGGCCTGTGCCATGGCCTAATAGGTCATAGCGCACATCGCATACATGATGATACAAGTGTGCAGTTAATCCTTGTACAGCGTGTGTTTGCTTACCGAAGGGCAGTAGAGTAAGACTTTTTCTTGTTCACCAAGAAGCTAGTGGTCTTGGCTTTAACCAGAAATGGCTGGAGCTTCTCTTGCTGATGTTTCCATGGTGGTGTATTCAGTACTCAAACTGGGATACCTAGTTTTTTAACGTTGGCATTTAAACAAGTTGCCATGTGAATTTGGATCCTGTTGTGGTGTTACCGGCATGAATTGGGCATTGCCTCAGTGATCGCACCACTCTTCTTCCTTGGGAGAGGTTTGGGTTCAAGTCATACAGTTAGTTGGTGCACCTACTTTAGAACACAAGGAATTAACCTAGCAGCTTACATAATACCACTGGAAAGAGTTTGGTTAGGCTGTCTTGAACAAAATTTACTGCTTATGTTGTCCGATAACTAAGAAATTAAATCGATCCTTGATCACTACCAGGTTGTTTAAACCTAGCTATTCTCACCTCTACTCAGGTTTTCCCAGTTTCAACAACATGGATCCAATTAAAGACTCGGAGTGCGATGGAACTCAAGCGCACCCTGTAAAGATGCATGCTATTCAGCAGATTATCTAGTGATAGCCAGAAGGCCTTCAACTCCTCTTCTCATTTGAGAATGGGAAAATGAAAATCCTGCGAGCTACCAAAGAAATCCATCAAAACTTAACAATTTGCGAAAAAAGCAACCTCTAACGTTAGATTTCAGTTTTGCTTTGTTCGAGGGAGTACTTCAAGGTTATACTTGAGGTTATTCTCTTCGATTTTGACGCGGTACTGTTATATTTTTTTCTAAATAAATTTGAAAAATCCAGTTGGATCCGCATAAATTCTCTCCCCTATCCCGATCGAGGGTTAATTTCTCTCTACTATTATCATTTCCTTTTTTCATTGAAAAATTAATTCTAAATTTCACTTCGAGCATGATTATTGATGAGCAGTGAAATTGTTATTATGTTAATATTTATGCTCAAAAAAAAAAAAAAAAATTGTGACCGCTTTTAATTTTCAACTACCAGTCGCATCTGGAGGAGAACGAGGTCTCAACTAAACCGAAGTGCCCTTGTACCTTAATCAAATCGAGGTATCTTCATGCCTCGGCCAAACCGAGCGATCCTCATACCTTGGTCAGACCGAGATACCCTTAAACCTCTGCATAATCAAGTGTGAAAAAAATTTAAATTCATGATAATCCGATGAAATTTTAACCATGTGGGTCTTCGACCATCTTAAGTGAAGGAAAAAGCCTATAAGGCATCAAATCTCAAAGCATTAGCTAGCCTCTCTAGAAGTTGATTCTTTAACTAATCGGGTTCGAAAGCTACCAATCTCATAACAAATTTGATTCGAATCATGACGATATTTGATTCCCTATAATATGATACGTTTAAGGAATCAAGTAGTTGTCTACCATCACATGGGTAACCTATATATATATATACTGTCCTAAAGTCTTTTAGGTACGCTCACTCTTTAATTGAAAAAACTCCATTGAAGCTCAAGCAGAGTCCGGTTCCTCGAGAGACATTCTTGAGGAACTCTTCTGCGAGAGCCTTCTCTTTATATATCTTATTATGAATCTTTACTGACTTGAGCGTCGAAGAATCTCCGTGGAGGGTCACTCCTAACGCTCTATGTGTTGCAGATCCACTCAGGCAAAGATAGGCGTCCGATTTCAAAGATGGGCAATCAAAGAACGAATACGGCAAAGTTATCTTAGATCTTCTTTATTTTTCTACCTAAGCCACTGTCATTCATTCTTCCATCAGAATTATCATCTTTCCTGGAGCATCATCATCAGACCCATTATCTTTTTTAAAGTTATTATTTTCTCTTTTTTTCTTGATAGAATTATCATTTCATTACTATCTCCTTAACACCCCGTAACGATGTTCTCCGCTCCAAGAACTCGGAGCAACTATCTCCTCTACCTTTTTATTGCATCACGACATGATCTCGGGACAACAACCATACCTTAGAGAGCTTTGTTTTACCATAATACCTCATGATATTCATCTTTTCAATTAAACATCTGTGTTCTTAAAATAAACTTAAATGATTGATATTACTAATATTTAAAAAATTAAAAAATACCATAACAAAACCTAAATTATTTAGGATTTCCATACGTGCGACCTCAAAAAAGCACAATGCATGCACAGAGCCCAACCGTTAGGGCCCGAGTCTCACGTACAACATCCTCGCACCTCTCATCCCATGAGAATCACCATGACTCCTTGTCTCAAACGAGGACGATTAACTAAATGCTAGAGATATTTAAATAGAAGACTTGGGAAGTATCTTGAGGGATGTGCTCTTTGCAATGGCAGTTCAAACATTGGATTACATCTTCACCAATTGTCCATTTCTTTGTCAATCTAGAGTGCAATTTATTTGCAAATGAGTGTACTGCAGCTGCTAACCGTATTTACCATCTTTTTTTAAAGTTGTTTGGAATGGACATAGAAATTCTTCTAAAGGGACGAATATTTATGCTTGTAATTGCAATTTCTTGGGCATATTGGGAAAAAAAAATCCAAGTATAAAAAAATTTAAATATCTCTCTCTTTCTTTATTGTGAGAGGACCAAATTTATTGTGTAGATATTGTTGGCTATTTATATTTATATGTTTTAAAACACTTATCTATTTGCATTACGTATTTTTAATTGAGTTGTGTCAAATTTGATATTTCTTAATAGAAGCAGCCATATTTGGGAATTAGAGCTTAATTATACTTAACCCATTTGTTTACATTCTCCTCTCCATCTCATTCCTACCCATCCTACATATCATAAGAACACAACAGGCAGTCTCAATTTTCATTTTAGTCATTCCAAAATAAAATCACTATTTCTTTTCTCTAAAAAAACTAATAATCTTTGAAGGCAATGGACAATTGGAAGCAATTCAATAGATCTTTGTAGTTAGGAGCGTGTCATTATAAAAGTATTGCTCTAGTTAAATCGTATGAATAGATGTATAGAGACCTTTTGTGCCAAGTCATTGGTTTTGAAAAATATGAAATTTAAGAACAATGCAATCTCCATGCCTTTATAACTAATTTTTTATCTAATTTATTTGTTACTTATTTTTTATTAATTTATAATTGTTTGTGTTTATGGTAAGAATTTAATTTGCATTATGTGACCAACATCATTTTACACAAAAATGGAGATACATTCTCAATTTAGATGAATATAATATGTAGATATATTTTTAATTTGGTGGATATAATATAAAGCTATATTCTCAGTTTGAATGCATATGATATAAAGATATATATCCAATCTGCATGGATGTGATATGTAGATGCATTTCTGATTTAAATGGATGTGATATATATATATATATATATATATATATATATATATATAAATTTAGCTGGATGAAATGGTGGAATTGGCTCTTCATGGCTTCAGGTTATATTGGATCACACATCAAAATTGCACCCTCTATTCAATATTGCTTTTATCTTGATATTATCATATTTTGATTGAGTTGAATGATGAGCATACCATTTGTAGCAGGTGGGTTAGGCCAACAAGGAAGGAAAGGAGTGGAGATGAAAGGAGTAATATAAACAACCATTATTGTGTTAGAGTTGAGATTGATATTGCTAGGGTTGCAATTTGTGTGATATACTTTCCTACACATAAATTCATAGTTACCTAAGTGTGAACTAAGATCAATTCTCTCCTCACTCATTTTAGCATGTTTGAATAAAAGTTCTTTTTGTTGCAATTTTTGTTTTCTTTTATTTTTGTTGTAATAATATCAAGTGATTAGATTTATACTCCTGGTTTGATTGGAGATTTGAGTCTCAGACGACTTCTAACAAAAGCAAATGATGAGACCTTCACAAGATAAAAAGCCATAGGGATTTGATAACATAGAGCTATCAAAAATATAAGTGAGAAAGCTCACAAAATCTTCAAACCTATTTGATCATCCATCACTGATGAGACCTTCACAAGATAAAAAGCCATAGGGATTTGATAACATAGAGCTATCAAAATATAAGTGAGAAAGCTCACAAAATATTCAAACTTATTTGATCATCCATCACTGCTTTGATGGACAGCCCTAGAAATGATAAAAAATGATCTGTGACATTTATTAGTATGAAATCTTGAGGAATAACAGCACACAAGACTCCAATCCTGGACCTTCATATATTCGCTGAGATAATGCTTAGTTCACAACTCTTTACAGCTTTAAGACATTAAAATATTATTCCTTGATAGCTTGACACCACTCTTAACTCGATATTTCTTTCCTGTCTGACCTAACCCTACAATGATTATTATTCCCTCCTCTATAGTTTGATGCCTTTTATTATCTGTTTCCATTGGTTGGCTTAACCTTATGTTAGAGAAAGAATCTATCACCATGCTTTTGGACAAATGAATTCTTGGTGCTCCTTGAAGCAGTCAAGGGGAGCATCTGTATAGGTTTCAACTAGACATGAAAAGTGGATGGGAAATATATGAGATAAGGATAGGAGTAAGGAGTAAAAAATAAATGAGAACCTGACCTTTGAAGAATTATTACTATTTAGATGAGCTAGTTATCATACACAAGCAAAGGAAAAGACTTTGTATATCATCTCTGGTGCGGCAAATCCTACGCGGATTATACCGTCTCTTTCTATTAGTCTACATGCATCCTATATGGCTTAACGCGATGGAAATGGAATAGCATGGATCATGATTACAATTTCGTAAGTGATACGCCGTCTCTGATGGGATGAAATGGGACGACTTGCCTTTCGAAAAAATATTAAGATACCCCAGTTATAAAATTATGACACCATAGTTATAAAATTATGATATCCATTCATAAAATATTAAGACAATTTTATGATATCTCAGCCAAAAAAATTACGATACCTCAGTTATAAAATTACGACACCATAGTTATAAATTTACGATACCCATTCAGAAAGTTCAAAAAAAATTACGACACCCTAGTTGTAAATTTACGACACTATAATTATAAAATTATGACACCCATTCAGAAAATGTTAAGGCAAAGCCTTATGACATCCTGATCAAAAAAAATTACGACACTCCAATTGTAAAATTACAATATTGTAGTTATAAAATTACGACACCCATTCAGAAAGCCCAAAAAAATTTATGACACCCCAGTTGTAAATTTATAATACTGTAGTTAAAAAATTATGACACTTATTTAGAAAATGTTAAGGCAAAACCTTATGGCATCCCGATCGAAAAAAATTATGACACCCCAGTTGTAAAATTATGATACTGTAGTTATAAAATTATGATACCCATTTAAAACGTTAAAAAAAATTAAGACACCTCAATTGTAAATTTACGACACCGTAGTTATAAAATTACGATACCCATTCAGAAAACACTAAGGCAAAGCCTTATGCATCCTGGTAAAAAAAATTACAACATTCTAATTATAAAATTACGATACCGTAGTTATAAAATTAAGATACCCATTCAGAAAGCTAAGAAAAGTTACAACACCCTAGTTGTAAATTTACAACACCGTAGTTATAAAATTATGACACCCATTCAGAAAACATGCGCTACACCACCTCTGATCTGTACATAAAATTTTTAAAAAAAGCTTAATGGATAATAAATTCACATCACAATCAAAATTTAAAATCGTATCCCTGCTATCCCATTTCGTTCCATTATGTTAAGCCCTGTAGGATTCATATGGACCAATAAAAAGGAGCGGTGCAGTCCACGTAAGATTTATTGCACCGAAGGCAGTGTACAAAGACTTTTCTCACAAGCAAATGGTTATGATTACTAAAGTTTTAAGATATAAGATAATTAAACTAATATTTTGTTTTTGCCCGCATATCTTTATTGATTTTTAAAACTATGAATTTATCCTCACAAATTTACTATTTACACCACACACACACACACACACACACACACACACACACACACACACATATATATATATATATATATTAAATTTATAAGGGTACATACACAAAAAGAAATAGCTATGCCAATATGCATGAAATAGTGTGTCTATATATATATATATATATGCCTGTAATTTTAAATATTTATAATTTTATTCACTAAAGAAATATTTTAAACAAATTTGAATTTTCATAAATATTGAAAAAGAAATGAACTACAAATTTTTGAAAAAAAGAGTTCAAAGAGAAATCGTTAAATGAGAGCATTTGGATGAGATGGAGAGGAATTAGGACCATTAGATGTAAGGTTTGACAAGGAATCCTAATGAATAACATATTAGTGATATGAAGAATAAAAACATCTTCTAATTGAGAACTTTATTTATACATTATGAATATCCAAAAGTTGGCAGATATTTTTAGCCTTAGATAGTTCTAGGATTAGAATAACAAGTTAAAAATGCCAATAACGTGGTGGAGGGAGGGGTCCAATCTACATACTTCAAGGAAACTTGAGAGGAAAAGAAAAACATAAAATGAGTTGTGTTTGCCGAGAACCAAGTCGTCTCTCGACTCCATATAAACAAACTATCAATGGCAGGTCTTTTTTCGCCTTTTGATCCAACCTTGGGAGCTCATCCATCATTGGTGCTCCCGAAAGCCCAGCAAACAGAGAGGAGCCATGATTCCTATCCGCAAATCCGATCAAAGAAACAACAAAATTGAATACGGTCTCCATCATATCCTTCCTCACCGAAAAAAGCAACTTTCTAAATGCTCGCAACTTCTATCCTCTCTCAATGGGTGTGTCCAAGAAATGAACCGTATCACTAATTAGATGAGCATATCATGAAATAAACTTCTCTTCCCTAACCTTTTCTTTGTCCTTTTTTCTCTGTCTTGCTGAAAGAAGATTCTTCTATAAACTAATCCTTTAACCAGCTCTTTCTTTCTCCTCACTCCCACGGGGCCTTCACTGTTCTCTTAACGATAAAAATTTGGTCCTAGACTCATACATAGAAGAAAAGTATACCACCGATCTACTGCATCCCTCCATTGGTTGCAAGATACGTCTAAAGACTCATGCAGGAAAAAGATCAGAGTCACGTACATGACGAAGCTATAAATAACCAAACATATATATGTCATTTCTTTCTAAAGATTTGCGTAAGATTTGAAGTTCTGTAGAACAATCATCAGCCAGCCCAGTAACAGAATCATATGGGAGTGTTTTTGTGCGCATTGATTTAGAGTTTTCACTTTGGACTCCGAAGAACAAACGCAAAAGCTAATGTCTACAAAAGATAAGTTGAAGTTGGTTATGTGGTCAGGTTATTTTCTTTAAAAAATATATAATATCAGGAACACGTAATTACTAATTCATCTCAAACTCTAAACGACTCTTGTCTGCAAGGAGAAAAAAAAAAAAAATTGAAAGAGGCCTTATCTGCAGGGATACAAAATGAAAGAGGCCTTGGCACTCGGGATCTCTGAATATATCATTGCTGACTAAATGGGCTGGTAATTCCTTGAATAGACATAGCAAGGAGAGCAGCTCTGAGGAAAGAATAGTTTGTAAAAAACTCTACCGATGTAGATGGATATCTATAAAAATTTAGATATGCTTGTAGAAGCTGTACATCTTTCAGGCTCGACCACTGAGAGGAAATTAGATTTTGAGAGGATTTCTATGTAGCCCCATCCCATTCCTTTGGCCTGCCTCTTCGAGGATCTCTACCATTGAACTACTAAAAAGTTTTATTTGGTTGCCTTAGCTTAGAATACTGTGCATTAGTAGAAAATCAGTCTATATGACCTTCTCTCATCCTCAAAATTCTTATGGTTTTAATAGCTTTAGAGCCTATTATCATTAGTTTGTCTATCTACATCAATTGATATACCAGTTTGAAAGTCTTATAGAAATGGTAGGAATAATGTTGATGCGTTCTATGGATGCATTAATTTTAAAGGAATCGAGTCCTTCTACAATCCAGTTTGGATAACTTCTTGTTCTGAAGAAAGTGAAGATACTTCTCTACCTAGCCCTTCTTAAAAAAAATACATACAAAAGATATTTTAGCAAGAAAAGGATGACTAGTGAACTTCAAATGCATGTTAATATGATCAACAGGATTCAGTTAATTATTTATTTGCTAAATGTCCATTCTCATCAGCGATTTTCAACATTAATAAGCTTTGATTAAAGTTAAAAAGGAAACTGATTGATTATGATGTTTATATAGTACTATGAAATAAGAGAAACTCAAAAACTTTTCTAAAACTTCTTGCGAAACTTTAGCCCTTTTCAGGATTATAATTTTTTTCTCTTTATGAAACAAGCTTTGTCTTAAGAAGTAGTTGGAGTCTCGTAAAATATTATGTAGCTACTTTCCTTCTTTCTTCCCTCTTCTGTGTGACTGGCTCTGATTTTAAATAAATTATTAGTGGGGAAGCCTCTTCCCCTACCAAAAAAAAAAAAAAAAGAGAAAATTCTCAAACTCTAGTTTATTAAAATATTTCAGCTAATTACTCGATCTCATAGCTTTTGTTGATGTTGTTGATTGCTCGTACCTTGCAAGTCACCCCTCGAGAGCCAAATTTTGAAGCCAAACATGTGAAAAAAGCGAACTGATCATGTGACTGTAATAATTAAAAACTATGCGTGAATGGGATGAAATGGAAGCTTCGATTGTGATGATAGATGGGAGGTGCACGCTTTGGAGGAGGTATTGATGATAAGGGCTTTAGGATGGGGTAGTCATAATACATCAGTGAGGCCCAGGACATTGAGAAGATGCCAAGGAGATCAACCTCATGTGATGTGCCTCTAAAACCAAGAGAACTTCAAAGCATCTGGAGGATAGCGCTGTTATAAAGACAGGTGGATTCGTTGTTTCTATCATTAGTTTTTCCATCACTGAGCCAGGAATACAGGTGGGCCAAGTCATGTCTATGAGAGTTAGATTTGGTTGGACAGAGATGAACCATTCGGTTTATTACTCGTTATAGCATTTTAAACAAGCTTAAATCATCCTCGATGTCTGATTTTGCTAAGCCAAAAGCAATCTCAACCAAAGATGAGCATGAGTAAGGTATATATTTCACACTTTAAAGATATTAAATAATTATAAGTAAGAACAAAATGAAGAAATCCTTGATTTCGAGTGGCAAAACATGCACTTCAACATTGCACATTGTATGGTCAAAACTTTATCAATTCTACCATGCTCTTCGCAGGATACGAAACGGTTGAGCTTGTCAAGTGAACCATGCCGAGTCAAAGGGTTGGCAGAGATGAAGGCCATCGAGTATGGCTCAAGACTCTGCTTGTTGAAAATAATTATGCTGATATGCATTGACTATGATGAATTACTAACAAAGTATCCTTTCTGTTGTACATTCTTTTATCAACTCTGATTTCTCGTGAGGTTGGTGCACTAAATCAAAGCTTGTATATGGTCTTCTTCGTTTTCTATACTGATTAATGACTCTCCTTCCAACTTTTTTGAGTCTGCTTCCATGGGTCTTCGCCAAGACTGCCATCTTTTTCCTTACCTATTTATTCTGATTGCTGAGGTTTTTTAATAGGTAAAATGATAGATGAATCAATTTATGACTTTCGTCCACATCGGCAAAGCTCTATAGTCAATCATTTTTTTTTAATTTACTGATAATTGTCTGTTTCGTCCAAAACTACTGTCTGTGACTGTATAGCTTACAAGGAGGCAATTTCTTATTATTGCAACCAATCTTGGCAAGCTGTCCCAAAAACTCTGTTGTTTGGCTTGACAACTTACTACTATTCTTGTAATATATTCTTGAGGTTTCCCTCCATGGCTTAAAACTAAAAACTAATGATCTTTAAAGCTTAAAGAACAAAATCAATAGCCGTTTGGATTATTGGAAGTAAAAATACTTGGCATTTGCAGGAAGATTATGCATTTTGGTTCATTCTGTGTTGCACTCTATCCCTGTTCTTACTTTGTCCATTAATGCATTCATTCTAGTTTCCTTCATTGGCTTGATTGTACCATTCACAATTTTATCTGGAGTTATGGTCAGGGCGGTAGGACCATCCACACTACAGCGTGGCATGAGTTTTGTTGTCTAAAATCTTAGGGAGGTTTGGGAGTTCCTAATATTTTAGTGTGACGAACCGCTCTTCTTACTAAATTGGCTGGCAAATTGATCTTGAAGTCCTTCATGTTTGATGTCCAAAGTATGTGCAACAAAGTATAACTTTTCAGGTTGCTGGCTTCATTATTCTCCTCCACGGAATTGTTCTGCATGCTATTTGGTGGGAACTTGCTAAATGATCTATTCATATATCTGATTAATGTATATGGGCTGTAGGGACTAGTGCATCCATATCTACTAAAACCCAGCCTTGGTTTGATTTTAAGTCCCTTAGTCAGCTGGCAGTTATATGTCATGTTTATGCTATTCCACAATGAGTTCAGGTATCTGCTTTGCTTACAGACGACCACGACTGGAACGTTCTCTTCCCCACCAAATATTTCTTGCCCCCATTGCTAGTCAAATAGAGGCCATGCCTGTTGGGGGAGCTATGATTTTCTATTTTCTAGAGTTGTTCAAAGGCTAGGAATGATTATTATGTATTATTGCAAGGTGATGACGCCAAATCACCGGCCTCGAGCGTGCGGTCGCCTCAGCGAGCTCCTCGCGCCTGCAAGCAAGTCCCGGGGGCCGGAGATTCCGGCGGGGACCCTCCGACGTTCAAGTCAGCGGTCTGGGCATCAGCCGTGAGCTTGAGGAAGCTCGAAAGAGAAAGAGAGAGATGGCTCCGAGAGAGAGATCTCTCGTTGTGAGCGTTTAGGGGTGTCATGAGCGTGTTACCTGGTCAGGAGTCCCTCTTACCCATCTTATAGGCGCTTAAGAGTTTGTCTGGCTTGATGGTTGAGGCCTTGTAATGATGACCTTGATGGGTGAAGTGTCAGAGCTGACGTCTGTGAGGCATGGGGTTCAACCACTTTTTCAGAGTATTTAAGGTGATGGTAGCAATGGCAGAGCTTGCCTCCTTCTTTGATATGTCAAGACTTCAGGTCAAGTCCCATCAAGGTCGGTGGCTGCAGCTGGTTGATGGGTCCTGTTCCACCGGAGAAGGGAAAGCAGGGGCCGTCCTCCCGGCTGGGAGGTGCCGGGGTCGCCTGGCTTCGACAGGCCGGGCCAGCTAGGAAGGTGCCGAGGCCGCCTGGCTTGGACAGGCCGGGGCCGGCTAGGAAGGTACCGGGTCCACCTGGCTTGGATAGGCCGGGGCCGGCTAGGAAGGTGCCGGGGCCGGCTGGCTTGGATAGGCAGGGGCCGGCTGGAAGATGCCGGGGCCGCCTGGCTTGGACAGGCCGGGGCCGGCTAGGAACGTGCCTGGGCCGCCTGGATTGGACAGGTCGGGGCTGGCTGGAAGGTGCCGGGGCCGCTTGGCTTGGACAGGCCAGAGCCAGCTGGAAGATGCCGGGGCCGCCTGGATTGGACAGACCGGGGCCGGCTGGAAGGTGCCGAGGCCGCCTGGCTTGGATAGGCCGGGGCCAGCTGGAAGGTGCCGGGGCCGCCTGGCTTGGATAGGCCGGGGCCAGCTGGAAGGTGCCGGGGCCGCCTGGATTGGACAGGCCAGGGCCGGCTAGGAACGTGCAGGGGCCGCCTGGATTGGACAGTCCGGGCCGGCTGGAAGGTGTCGGGGCCGCTTGGCTTGGACAGGCAGGGGCCGGCTGGAAGGTGCCGGGGCCGCTTGGCTTGGACAGGCTGGGGCCGGCTGGAAGATGCCGGGGCCGCCTGGATGGACAGGCAGGGGCCGGCTAGGAATGTTCCGAGGCCACTTGGATTGGACAGGCCGGGGCCAGCTGGAAGGTGCCGGGGCCGCTTGGCTTGGACAGGCCGGGGCCGGCTGGAAGATGCTGGGGCTGCCTGGCTTGGACAGGCCGGGGTTGGCTGGAAGGTGCCGGGGCCACCTGGATGGACAGGAAGGGGCCGGCTAGGAACGTGCCGGGGCCGCCTAGATTGGACAGGCCGGGGCCGGCTGGAAGGTGTCGGGGCCGCTTGGCTTGGACAGGCCGGGGCTGGCTGGAAGATGCCGGGGCGCCTGGATTGACAGGCAGGGGCCGGCTAGGAATGTGCCGGGGCCGCCTGGATTGGACAGGCCGGGGCCGGCTGGAAGGTGCCGGGGCCGCCTGGCTTGGACAGGTCGGGGCCAGCTGGAAGATGCCAGGGCCGGTCTTGGAGCCGTCGGCCGTTGGGGCTGTTGGCCTTTGGGGCCGTCGGTTTTGGAGCTGTCGGCCATGGAGCTCTCGGCCTTGGAGCTCTCGGCCATGGAGCTCTCAGCCATGGAGTTGTTGGCCTTGGAGGTGTCGGGCCTTTGAGCTGTCGGCCATGGAGCTGTCGGCCATGGAGCTCTCGGCCTGGGAGCTGTCGGCCTTGGAGGTGTCGGGCCTTGGAGCTATTGAGTACGCATGGCTTTAAGGCCATAAACGCTACTGTGGCCGAAGGGCCCTTTGGACGCCAAAGGGGGGTTCCGTCGGTTTCCTTCCTTTACGGTTCTCTAACGGCGTTGGATCAGCCACATCACCCGATACCTTCCAGCCAGCCCCTGTTTTTCCATCCAGGCGGCCCCGACACCTTCCAGCCGGCCCGGCCTATCCAATCCAGGCGGCCCCGGCACCTTCCAGCCGGCCTCCGGCACCTTCCAGCCGGCCTCCGGCACCTTCCAGCCGGCCCCGGCCTGTCCAAGCCAGGCGGCCCGGCATCTTCCAGCCGGCCCCGGCCTGTCCAAGCCAAGCGGCCCCGGCACCTTCCAGCCGGCCCCAACCTGTCCAATCTAGGCGGTCCTGGCATCTTCCAGCCGGCCCCGACCTATCCAATCCAGGCGGCCCCGGCACGTTCCTAGCCGGCCCCGGCCTGTCCAAGCCAGGCGGCCCCGGTATCTTCTAGCCGGCCCCGGCCTATCCAAGCCAGCCGGCCCCGACACCTTCCTAGCCGGCCCCGACCTGTCCAAGCCAGGAGGACCCGGCACCTTCCTAGCCGGCCCCGGCCTGTCCAAGCCAGGCGGCCCCGGCACCTTCCTAGCCGGCCTCGGCCTATCCAAGCCAGGCGGCCCGGCACCTCCCAGCCAGGGAGGACGACCCCTGCTTTCCCTTCTCTGGTGGAACAGGACCCACCAACCAGCTGCAGCCATTGACCTTGATGGGACTTGACCTACAGTCTTGACATATCAAAGAAGGAGGCAAGCTTCTGCCATTGCTGCCATCACCTTAAATACTCCGACAAAGTGGTTGAACCCCATGCCTCACAGACATCAGCTCTGACACTTCACCCATCAAGGTCATCATTACAAGGCCTCACCACTCAAGCCAGACAAACTCTTAAGCGCCTATAAGATGGGTAAGAGGGACTCCCGACCAGGTAACACGCTCATGACACCCCTAAACGCTCACAACGAGAGATCTCTCTCTCAGAGCCATCTCTCTCTTTCTCTTTCGAGCTTCCTCAAGCTCACGGCTGATGCCCAGACTGCTGACTTGAGCATGGAGGGTCCCCGTCGGAATCTCCGGCCCTCGGGACTTGCTTGCAGGCGCGAGGAGCTCGCTGGAGGAGGCGACCGCACGCTCGAGGCCGGTGATTTGGCATCATCAGATTGGCACGCCAGGTAGGGGGACGCGCTGAAGGAAAGAAAGCTGTCTCCCTGAGCTATAAGCCTTCGTCCCCTCTAAGATTGCTATGGTGGTGATGCGCATGCCAGAGGTTCTTACCAATCATGCTGGGGGGCATCCACATCGCACTAGGCAGCGAAAGGCCACCCTCTCTGCTCCTTCACCACCAACTTCAGCTGCTCTGATTAACCAGCTGGCCATCCTCAATCGGTAGGATCAAGCTTTGAAAGTAGCAGTCATGAACTGCAGAAGCAGCGCTCGGGGGCCACTCAGCAGCACCCCGAGCCTCTCAGCAACGCCCTCGATGGACTTTCCCAGCCATTCATCTTCAATGACCACTAACTGTCGAGGCTTTCCTCAACGGATTCCAGCTTTGTCCCGGTTTCCAGCTTCTTCCTAGCCACAGGCATCTCGTCCTGGCTTCCAATGCGAGAGAATGCCCAAGTAAGGGCAACGACACATCCAATCGACTAACATGACTCCCTGGGGGGCAGGTCACCAGCGGACGGAAGTGCTCAAATCCACAAAAGGAAAAACATGGGTGCTACAAGAGCTAAATACATTGCACTTACAATTTTTTTTCATTAATACTTAAAAATATCATGCAGGGAAGATCTACCTTACATCAACATCCAAGGCCAACCTCGCTTTGGCGCACAAAAAGCCCTGGGTCAGCCAGGCATAAAGCCCGACCCCGGTCGGCACAAAAGCCCGAGTCCAGTAGGGACAGCCCCGGTCGACCCCAAGCACCGACACCAAAGCCCTAGGCCAGCCAGGCATAAAGCCCAGTGTACCACTGGCAGAGCGGTGTACCACCGCTCTCAGCAACAAAAGCCCGACCCCGGTCGGTACCAAAGCCCTGGGCCAGCCAGGCATGAAGCCCTGTGTACCACTGGCAGAGCGTGTACCACCGGCTCTCATCAATAAAAGCCCGACTCCGGTCGGCACCAAAGCCCTGGGCCAGCCAGGCATGAAGCCCAGTGTACCACTGACAGAGCGGTGTACCACCGGCTCTCATCAACAAAAGCCCGACCCCGGTCGGCACCAAAGCCCTGGCCAGCCAGGCATGAAGCCCAGTGTACCACTGGTAGAGCGGTGTACCACCGGCCCTCAGCAACAAAAGCCCGACCCCGGTCGGCACCAAAGCCCTGGGCCAGCCAGGCATGAAGCCCAGTGTACCACTGGCAGAGCGGTGTACCACCGGCTCTCATCAACAAAAGCCCGACCCCGGTCGGCACCAAAGCCCTGGGCCAGCCAGGCATGAAGCCCGACACCCGTCGGCACCTAAAGCCCTGCACCAGCCAGGCATGAAGCCCTGCACCAGCCAGGCATGAAACCCTGCACCAGCCGGCATGAAGCCCGACACTCATCGGCACTAAAGCCCTGCACCAGCCAGGCATGAAGCCCTGCACCAGCCAGGCATGAAGCCCGACACCCGTCGGCACCTAAAGCCCTGCACCAGCCAGGCATGAAGCCCTGCACCAGCCAGGCATGAAGCCCGACTCCCATCGGCACCTAAAGCCCTGCACCAGCCAGGCATGAAGCCCTGCACTAGCCAGGCATGAAGCCCGATACCCGTCGGCACCTAAAGCCCTACACCAGCCAGGCATGAAGCCCTGCACCAACCAGCATGAAGCCCGACACCCATCGGCACCTAAAGCCCTGCACCAGCCAGGTATGAAGCCCTGCACCAGCCAGGCATGAAGACACCTGTCGGCACCTAAAGCCCTGCACCAGCCAGCACAAAGCCCTGCACCAGCCAAGCATGAAGCCCGACTGGTGTCGACGGGTGTCGGGTTGATGTGAGGCACTCACCAAGGATCAGCCACTTGCATTGCTTTCAATCCTACTATGATTTTCTGTGAGGCACTTTATTTGGTTCAGAAGTTCTTTCTTAGCAATCGGGTTGATTCTACGAATTCTAATCACTAGCTAGGGTTCTATTCACTCTATGCTCCCTCCCTCTTCTACACTTATTTCTTGACAACCCCCTCAATTAGATACCGTAAAAATTAACTTTGATGGTGCTAGATTTCTTATCCACGATGCGTTGGCCATCTCTTGGTGGCTGTGTCATTTTCTCTTCGTCCAATCCCTATTATCTCTGCAAAGTTGCACTGCCTTTTGGGGTCTTAAGTTTGCATTCTAATATTTTCCAAATCATCCGGTCTACATTTTGGAGGGTGATTCTCTAATAGTGATCAGGTGGCTGATTAATTGGGGACTCAAATTCTGCTCACCCTTCTCTTCGACAGTTGAAGTACCCCATCTTTACTTTGGGGAATATCATTTGTTGACATGTTTATTAGAAGGGGAACCAACTGGTAAATTATCTTGCTGGCTTAATTAGCTCTTACCTTCTACTCCGCTAGTATATCTAAACCGTTCATTTCCCATCTCATCTTAATTTTTGTTTTTATTTTTTATTTTTTATTTTTTTGGTACAAACGGGTGCTCACATTAGCCTAGTGCGAGTCAGCTCATATAGATCAGAAAGCATTTGTTTAAAAACAAAAGGATAGGGGTCTTGGTTCAGGTCCAGAAGCCAGAATGATGAGCCACTAAGGCCGCCACCCAATCCGCAATAGAATTGGCTTTTTGATAGACATGATGGATCTTGACTCTATGGATATCCCGAAGAGTAGTCTAGATGTCATGGAGCAGAAGGTTAGTAGGGACTAGATTGCATCACTCCTTCCGAGTCCATTGGATGACAGTAAAAGAGTCCCCTTCAATGAGAAGACTATGAGCATGAAAGATCCGAGTAGCATAGGAAACACCAGCCAAATCAGCATAAAGCTTAGCTAAAGGGACAGAGGAGTCTAGGAGACTAAACCCTCCCGCCGCCAACAAAACTTTATCAATCCTTCAAATCACAAATGTAAAACCAGCTAGTCTTCCTTGAACACTCACATCAAAATTGATTTTGACAAACCCTAGGGGAGCTTCCAAGAAATAAAAACCATATCGGTTCGCTGTCGTAGCAACAGGAAAACCTCAGTGGCCAGAGCTGTCAGGATCAGAAGCATAGCAATGGAGTGCGAACTCAGACGATAAGGATATGGCATTCTGCACTGTCCTATGAGAAGATATAATATCATCAGTAAAATGAGCCGATTTCGCGATAACCATATTTGATTAGCAGCAGTAGCCTAAAGAGCGACCTTCTACTGATTACCCCTTCAGAGATCATTTAGGAAAAGGGATTGACAAGGACCCATATCATCCTCTCTAAAGTAGTAACCAATCATGTGCCAGATCCATCTCGCTCTGGGGCAGATGAAGATGGCATGATCTGTAGTCTCCTCCTCCTGTTCACACAATGGATAAGTAGCCAAAATGGGTATACCCCTCCAAGAGAGCAAAGAACAGGTGGGCAGACAGTCCCATGCAAGCTTCCATATGAAAAGCTGAACCTTGGGATGGATAGAAAGCTTCCAGATCCATACAGCATCCATCGTACACTGAGGTTGTGGCCTATAAATCTTCATAAGGTCCTTGGTAGGAGCCCTAGATAACAAGATCTCCACTATAATCTGATGTCAGATGTTTGCCCCGGAATGAGTGGGATAGAGAGAATCCGGCATGATAGTTGCTCACCAAATAAACGGGTCACTGTAGGAGTGTGCCATGAAGAGAGATCTTGAGAGATCATATCGGTAACCCTCATGCTGCTAGGAACATCATTGCTAATGAAAGTAGGCCATCGTGAAAGGGAAAGATCAGCAATCCATGTATCTTGGATAACATCAATCGAGGATCCATCTCCAATCATCCATGAGGTGTTGTTCAGGATAGTCGGTGCACGCCGACAAACCTCCTTCCAAAAAAAGAATGACCATGAAAAGGTTGAAAACCCATAGAAGGCGTTCAATCATCATATCTAGCACGCATAAAAGAGCTTCATAAACAATGCGAATCAAGTAGGAACTGCGAAGTATGTCTAGCAATCAGAGCCTCTCTACTAACAGTCAGAGATTGGATTCCAAGTCCCCCTTCCAAATCAGCATGCAAACAGTGTCTCATGCCTGCAAATGAATACCATAGCCATCCTGCATAGAAGCCCAAAGAAAATCCCTGAAGCATCTCTTTATCTCCTCAGACAAGTAATCGAGACAGCAGCATTGGATAAAAGATGTAGAGGGAGGGAAGTAAGTACTGAGTGAATAAGGGTGATCCTACCATCATAGATAAGCTGGTGATCTGCCAACCGTCAATACGATCATGGACCCGACTCAATATCAGTGTAGTCACTAGTACGTGGCCGCTTCCCTATGATAGAAATTCTCAGGTAAGATAGTCGATCAGCTGACTATATATTCCCAAGGTATGGAGGATGGGCTCCCTAGTGGTACCAGTGGTCTTCGGACTAAAGCATATCAAATACTTTTGGAGATTGGCCTTCTGTCCAGACACCCAATAGTAGTGCTGAATAATGAAAGCAAAGGTGGTTGCATTATGAACAGTGGCTAGGCCCAACAAGATGCAATCATCAGCAAATAGGAGATAAGAGACCGAGGGGCCCAGAGGGATAGCCATGAAGGTGGCAATGCGAAGATCCTGCTGTTCCTGATAGAACACATGAGATAGATCATCCACAGCAAGGATGAACAAAAAAAGGGATAGTGGGCACCCCTGACGCAGCCCCACAGCCGAATAGAAGAAGTTTGTCTAGCTATCATTGATGATCAAAGAGATAGATGGCCTATGTATGTAGGCCACGATACAATCAATAAATAGGCCATCAAAGCCAAATTCATGAAGAATCCGGTGCAAAAAAGTCTAGCTCAAACTATCATAAGTTCGCTCCATGTCAAGCTTAACCGCCATAAGGCACTGTCTGGCAGGGGCTCTCTAAAAATCATGCATGAATTCTTGGGCTATAAAGACATTATCTGAAATACTACACCCTCTGATAATGCCCCCTGCTTAGCAGAAATAAGGTGGAGTATCACATTCCGCAGCCGAGTGACTAAGATCCGCGTACAAACCTTATACAATGTAGTGCACAGGCTGATGAAACGATAGTATTGAGGAGTAGAAGCATCAGTGTGTTTGGGCATAAGGGTAATGAAAGTTATGTTCCAATCATCAGGAATGGCTTTAGATTGAAGGCAATCTGAATGGCCTGGACTACATCCTGGCCTACAATATCCCAGTAGTGGCGAAAGAAGAAGGGCGAAAACCCATTGGGCCCAGGGGCCTTATCAGGCCCAAGATCCCATAACGCCTGCCGAATCTCTTCCGTAGTGATCGACATGATAATAAGGTCATTCTCATATGTAGAACATTCTTAGAAGTTGGGACCTAACGAACCGGAGCCCCCTCACTAGTGTGCTAGTCCATCTAGTCTAAAAGAAGTGAAATAGCTGATCTTGAATGATGTGGATATCCTTCTGATAATAGCCCTCCTTATTAGCAAGCCGCCGAATCCGATTAGCAGCACGTCGCTTCAGAGTAGCCTAGTGAAAAAATCTAGTATTGCAATCCCCATCGCAAATCCACTATATCCGTGACCTTTGTCTCCAGAAGATCTCCTACTGCTGAAGAAGAGAGTGATGAAGAGCAAGCTTTTCTCGGAGAGATGTAAGGTGGAATTTGGGAGATAGCCTTCCTGATCCTCCTTGGTTTGGAGAGTAGTAATATCATCTTCAACCAGCTCAATCTTCCTCACTAAATTTCCAACCTCCACTCTATTCCATCTAGATAGCCTACGCCTTGTGAGCTCAAGCCACCTAGATAACCTATAAGTAGCCTACCTCTGACGGGCGTACGCCAAACATGAGAAATGAGGGTCCGAGTGAGGAGTAGGAGCTCCAAACTGCTCAAATTAAAACTATTTCCGCTACTGATTATCAGCCTTAGTGGATATCAAAATAGGATAGTGATTCGAGCAATCCTAGGCAGGTGAGTAACAACAGCAGAAGGATACTTTGAAGCCATTGGGCTATGGCCATAGCTCTATCCAATCTTTCCAAACTCGGGCAGAACCCTGCCGGTTATTACACCAAGTGAATTGGATACCCAAAAACCCCAAATCAAGCAATCCAGCAGAAGAAATGAAGGACCTGAACTCAGTAATATCGCTGAGCTTAAAACTGATGACCTCCTTTCTTTTTTATTAGTCCCAATAATATAATTAAAATCACCAGCGATGATAGTTGAAAAACCCTAAGCAAAAAGAGAGAAGATCTCGAACCAAAGAACATGCCTCTCCCAAAAATCAGTGCTAACATATACACTTGAAAGAAGCCAGGGGTCAGACATCCCTCTGAAATGACAAAAGCAACCTACTGATTACACTGATGAAAGGTATCCACCCTCATGGAGGTATTGCGCCAAATAGCCAAAATACCTCCTGATAGGCCCCTCGACTCCACTGCATAAGAATACCAAAATCTGGAAAGCTATCTCCTGACTCGGGCCAGACTGTCACTCAATAATTGGGTTTCCAAAAAAAATACAGATATCAAAATTATGTAACTGCGTAGTCTCCTAAAAGAGAAGCAAAACGAAGGTTTATAGGCTCCTCTTACATTCCAGATTAGAATCTTCATTTACTATTTAGGGGAGACTAGGACCCAGCCTAGTCCTCCACCATATCATGATAAGAAGGGCACCCCAAACCCAAGGTTCCACCCTTAATCGTCTGTGTAATAAATCCATCTCTAGGGTATCCGCCATTAGAACTTCAGTCTGTGGTGGCCGGAGGGACGTAGCTACGATCTGAGTAACCATTCCCTGTCCCTAGATTACATCCTTGAGGCAGGAGACTATAGACTCGTGACTTCGTCCCTCCATCTTGGTTGGCTGGGAAAGCACAACCTTCTCCCCAACCTGACCATACCTTGGCTGCAGGAAGGCTGACCACTCGTGCAGCCAAAGCTACAGGGCCCTGAGTTGATTTGAAGATACTGAAAAAGTAAATTTATCCAGTTTGATGTTTTAATTGGATGCTAATACTTTTTCTTTTCTTTTATCAGTTTTGGAAACAACTCATTGAGTTTGGGATTCTGCGGGCCTAGGCCATTTTGATGGACCTAGGTTAGCATCCTTGCAGACCTGGGCCTTCCAGCCCATTTGTCGGTACCAAGAATGGCAAAAGGGTTCTCAGTGGCCAGCTTAGTTATTAGATGTGGCTGAGAGACACCACCCTTTGCTTGAGTTTCAGACTCAGGGAATGGCTCTGATTGAGTATTAGAACCAATATCATTCTCTGGTTCAGACATTTCGGCATGCCTTCCTTCAGCTGGCACGACACCAACAAACCGGCACGCCCACCTTCTTTCCAAGTGGTTCTAAGACTGAACTAGATGCAGGGGAACCCAGTGATTGGCCAGTCTTGGGGAGGTGCCGGTGAGCTATCTTCGTCGGTACTTGCCATCTGTCCACCGAATCCGAGCGAGGAGCAGTCCCAATTTGGTTTGATGTAGCTGGGGTCTTCCTCCTCACCTCTGAAGCTTGGCCATGGGGGATCCTACGCAGCTGCAGAGCTGCCATCCAGGGACCGAATATAGCACCGATCGAGGAGGACTCTTTTCCAGCAGTGGCGAGCAGGTGCCATTGATATGCAAAGATCCACATCTAGAGAAATCTCATCCAAATGTTCATAGGTGAACTATTGCTAGAAGGGAGATCGGCTTCCCTGCACCCTAACTCCCGGTCGGAGAGGTCTTCTCAGGTCAATGCGAACTCAAGCCCGAACGAAGCCTCCCCTGTTCTTCTCCTTAGTTGAAGAGTCGGAGAAGACAAAGTGGCAAGCCGGTGAGAGGATTGATCTTAGAATGTCATCTGTCTAGAATTTGATTGGCAAATTAAGCAGTCGAACCCAAAGCAGCATCCGACACCGGGATGAACTCAGTTCTATTCCGCGGTGGCTATTGGTTGGCCGTTGGCAACCCATGGCTTCCCAGCACCATTTCCTTGGCGTTAGGGTAGAATGGAAAATATAACATCGATGAGCAAAGCATAGAGCTCCAATCTCGCCGGAGACACCAGCTCGCCAGAATTCTCTGATGATTACTTCCGATGGAACCCAACGGTGGATGCTCCATGCGAGAATAGCCTTATTCTCCAAGCAAGTGACTTCCTTTTCCAAAGCCTGTGGTGGAACTTGGATCACCTCAGGAAAGCGCAGCTCCAACTCCGCCACCTCCATCGGAGAAAGGAAAGAAGCGATCCAAACAAAATGGCTATCCGTTGCCCAACACTACAAGAAAATACTGAAATAGCAACGCAAATTTAGCGACGCATCGTTGCGCCGCTAAATTGCGACCACATTGCGATGCCTCCGCAACAACAAATATTGCAACGCAATTAGCGACGCATTAGCGACTCATAAACCAAAAAATAAAAAAATTAATTTTTTAATTTAGCGATGCAAGTAATGCATCGCAATATTTTTAAATTTAATTTTTATAAAATAGAATTATGAAATATAAAATATGCGATGCAACTCAATGTGTCTCAATGTTTTAAAAAAATTAATTATGTTAAATAGTGACACATTAGCGATGCAATAAACCATAAAATTAAAAAATTTATTTTTTATTTAGCGACGCACTAATTGCGTCGTAATAATTTTAAATAAAATTAATATTTATAAAATATAATTATGAAATAAAAATATTACGATGCAACTAAGTGCGTCGCAATGTTTTTAAAAAAATTAATTATGTTAAATAGCAACGCAATAAAATAGTAAATTAATAAAAATAATTTTTAATTTAGTGATGCAAGTATTGCATCGCAATATTTTTTAAAAAATTAAATTTTAAAAAAATATTAAAAAGAATTTTGAAATAAAAATATTGCGATGCAACTGAGTGCGTCGCAATTTTTTAAAAAATTAATTATGTTAAATAGCGACGCAATAAAATATAAATTAATAAAAATAATTTTTAATTTAGCGATAAGTATGCATCGCAATATTTTTTAAAAAATTAAATTTTATAAAACTATAATTAAAAGATAAAAAATTAAAAATAAAACATTGCGATGCAACGAACTACGTCACAATTGTTTTAAAAAAATTAATTTTGGTACATGCGTCGGATCGGTCATCACCGATCGGGATCGATCATGGCTTCGATCGATCGCAACTGTCTGATCATCACCGATCGAATCGATCGTGACGGTCCGAGATCATTCATCGCCGACCGGGATCGATCATGGCTTCGATCGATCGCAACCGTTAGATCGTTGCCGATCGAACCGATCGCAATGGTTCGAGATTGGTCGTGGCCGATCGGGATAGGCTTCGTTCAATCGCAACCATCGGATCGTCGTCGATCGGATCGATCACAACAATTCGAGACCGATCGTGGCCGATCGGATCAGGGCTTGGATCGATCGCAACTGTCAGATCGTCAGCGATCAGACCGATTGCAAAGGTCGAGATCGATCGTGGCCGATCAGGATCAGGGCTAGGATCGATCGCAACCGTCGGATCATCGCCGATCAGACGGATCGCAACAGTCCAAGATCGGTCGTGGTCGATCGGGATCAGGGCTTGGATCGATCGAAACCGTCGGATCGTCACCGATCGAACCGATCGCCACGGTCCGAGATCGGTCGTGGCCGATCTCGATCAGGGCTTGGATCGATCGCAACCATCGGATCGTCGCCGATCGGACCGATTGCAATGGTCCGAGATCGGTCGTGGCCGATCGGGATCAGGGCTTGATCGATCGCAATCGTCGGATCGTCGGCGATCGGACCGATCGCAACGGTCCGAGATCGATCGTGGCCGATCGGGATCATGGCTTGGATCGATCGCAACCGTTGGATCATCGGCGATCGAACGATCGCCATGGTCGAGATCGGTCGTGGCCGATCGGGATCAGGGCTTGGATCGATCGCAACCATTGGATCGTCGCCGATCGGACTGATCACCACGGTCCGAGATCGATCGTGGCGATCGGGATCATGGCTTGGATCGATCGCAACCGTCGGATCATCGCGATCGGACCGATCGCAACGGTCCGAGATCGTAGTGGCCGATCGGGATCAGGGCTTGGATCGATCGCAACCGTCAGATCATCGGCGATCGGACCGATCGCCACGGTCCGAGATCGGTCGTGGCCGATCGGGATCAGGGCTTGGATCGATCGCAACCGTCGGATCGTTGCCGATCGGACCGATCGCAATGGTCCGAGATGTTTTTTAGAAAATAAATGTTGTAAAAAAATATAAAAAAAAACATTGCGACGCAATATATGCAATTATTTTCAGAAAATATAATTTTTATCAGTTATAATTATTAAAAAATATTGCGACGCATTAGCGATGCAATTTTCTAGAAAATAAAAATAAATTTCTCTAAGAAAACAAGTTTTAATATTGCGACGCATATATTGCATCGCAATGTTTTTTAGAAAAATAAATGTTGTAAAAAATATAAAAATAAAACATTGCGACGCAATATATGCGTCGCAATTATTTTTAAAAATATAATTTTATCAGTTATAATTATTAAAAAAATATTGCGACGCATTAGCGACGCATTTCCTAGAAAATAAAAATAAATTTTCCAGAGAAAAACAAGTTTTAATATTGCAACGCATATATTGCATCGCAATAATTTTTAGAGAAATAAATGTTGTAAAAAAATTAAAAATAAAACATTGCGACGCAATATATGCATCGCAATTATTTTTAAAAATATAATTTTTATCAGTTATAATTATTAAAAAAAAATTGCGACGCATTAGCGATGCAATTTCCTAGAAAATAAAAATAATTTTCCTAGAGAAAATAAGTTTTAATATTGCGACGCATATATTGCATCGCAATGATTTTTAGAGAAATAAATGTGTAAAAAAATTTAAAAAAAATATTGCGACGCATATATGCGTCGCAATTATTTTCAGAAAATATAATTTTTATCAGTTATAATTATTAAAAAAATATTGCGACGCATTAGCGACGTAATTTCCTAAAAAAAAATAATTTTTCCGCCGGACATTGGTGCCAAATTAGCGACTCATTAGCGACGCAATTAGTTGCATCGCTAAGTTTTGCATAAAATAATAAAAAAGGCCAAATTAGCGATGGATTAGCGACGCGTTGTTGCGTCGCTAATCCATAATAAATTAAAAAAAATAGCGAGTGATTAGCGATGCAAATTTGCGTCGCTAATCACTACTATATAAGCTGGGTCGAGCCGGCCCCCCCGCTTCTCTTCTTCCTCTTCTTACCCTAACCGCCACCGTCCCCTCCTCCGGCTCCCCCCGCCCTCTCCCCCGGCGCTACGAACAACCGGCGGCAGCTTCCCCCACTCCGGCGGCGTCCCCTCTCTACCGAGGTAAGCCCCCCCCCCTCATTAAAAAAAAAAATAATCGTTGCCGGCCACGGCCGCCTGCCATGGCCAGGCCACCAAAAAAAAAATTAACAGGGGGGTTTTCCCCACCCCCCCTTTGTTGCCGGCCACGGCCGCTGCCATGGCCGTCTTCTCCGGCCACTGTGGCCAAGCCAACAAAAAAAAATTAACAAGGGGGGTTTTCCCACCCCCCCTTCGTTGCCGGCCACGGCCACGGCCGTGGCCATCTTCTCGGCCACGGCCGCTGCCGTGGCCGGCCGTGGCCTGGCCACGGTGGCCAGGCCAACAAAAAAAATTTAACAGGGGGGTTTTCCCCACCCCCCTTCGTTGCCGGCCATGGCCGTGGCCTTTTTCTCTAGGCACGGCCCGGCCGTGGCCATCTTCTACCGTGGCCAGGCCACGGTGGCCAGGCCAACAAAAAAAAATTTAACAAGGGGGGGGGGGGTTTCCCCACCCCCCTTGTTGCCGGCCACGGCCATGGCCGTGGCCTTCTTCTCCGGGTAGTCTTCTTGCCACGGCCGTGCGTGGCCTGGCCACGGTGGCCAGGCCAACAACAAAAAATAAAATTTAATGGGGGGTTTTCCCCACCCCCCTTCGTTCGGCCACGGCCACGGCCGTGGCCTTCTTCTCCATGGCCTCGCCGTGGCCGTCTTTGGCCATGGCCTGGCCACGGTGGCCAGGCCACCAAAAAAAAATCACAGCACTATAACCTTTAGACCCGTTTGAGAATTTGTAAGACTTAGTCTTGCAAATTCTCAAATTGTCCTGGTGGACAGTTTGAGAATATTTTTTGCGATATGTTAGTCTGCTATTAATCATCGTTGGTTGAGATTGCGGTTTGTATTTGCTCATACGTTCTCCTAGTGTGGCATATATGCCACACATTTAGGAGAACATATGGGGAAATGCTGCTGAAATTTCAACGTAACCGATCGATGATAATTAATAGCAGAATAACATATCACAAAAAATATTCTTGAATGGGATAGGGCCTTACCTTTTAGACATGGAGTGAAGGTGGAATTAATTTAGGACACTTGAATGCTTGTGAAGTCTCATGATTGAACGGACCGCATTGTGGCCCGGCCCGAACCCAATCCCTAATTAGTTGTGTAAAAGAAATAATTTAGTTATATATTAGTAATGCTAATATAGTTTTATTTGTGGTTTCCTTTAATGGTTTACCAGAAATTGTATAAGTCGGTCAAAAATGAGCGGGGGCTCGCTCGTGGATGTATGCAAGGATAAAAGATGGCTTGCTTAATCCAGATTTTCTGAATGGATTGGAAGAATTTATCGCATTTGCATGTAGCCAACCTGAATGGATGGATGGGCCTAGGATTAGGTGCCCATGCAACTTCCACAGGTGTCAGAATAAAGCCTACAGAGATGTTGAAACTGTTAAGGTGCATTTGTGTAAAAAGGGGTTTGTTCCTGATTACGATGTTTGGTACTGTCATGGTGAACCAGAGGAAATTCCAGCTGTTACAAGCCAACAAGTGTCAATTCCCGTAGATGAACCATTTGTGAATTTAAACACATATGAAGAAATGGTGATGAATGCATCGGGTAATGAATTCAATCAGAATACATTTATGGAAGAACCAAATCCAGATGCACAGCAATTTTATGATATGTTGCGTGCTGCAAATCAAGAATTGTATCCTGGTTGTGAGGGTCATTCCCAGTTGTCTACAGCTGCTCGGTTGTTGAATATTAAGGCAGAACATCGATTATCAGAAAAGGCGTTCAATTCTGTAGCTGGGTTAATCAAAGAATTTTGCCAAATGATAATGTTGCAGCAGACAGTTTTTACGCAACAAAGAAGTTGTTGCGTGGGCTTGGGCTCCCAGTTAATAAGATCGATTGTTGCTTGAACAATTGTATGATATTTGGGGTGAAGACTCAGAGCTGAGATGGTGTAAGATTTGTGGGCAATCGAGGTACAAAAACAGCGAAGGGGGAGCCAGTACAAGTAGGAGGAAAAGTGTGCCTTACAAGAGGATGCATTACTTTCCTCTTACCCCACGCCTGCAGAGATTATACAGATCTGAGGCTACAGCTGCTGATATGAGATGGCATGCCGAACATGAATCTAAAGAGGATGAAATGCGGCATCCATCAGATTCAAAGGCTTGGAAGCATTTCAATGAAAATCATCCTGATTTCGCTGAAGATATAAGGAATGTGAGATTAGGTCTTTGTACCGATGGCTTCCAACCATTTGGTCAAGCGGGGCAACAGTATTCATGTTGGCCTGTGATACTGACTGTATATAACCTTCCTCCATGGAAGTGCATGAAAGATACTGCAATGTTTTTAACGTTTTGGTTCCAGGACCATCAAATCCAAAGGAAAAGATTGATGTCTTCTGCAACCGTTGGTGGCCGAATTGAAAATGTTGTGGGAAACAGGAGTCGTAGCCTACGACATTTCTATGAAACAGAATTTCATCATGAGAGCTGCTTTGATGTGGACAATAAGTGACTTCCCGGCATATGCAATGTTGTCTGGTTGGAGCACTGCTGGACGTCTGGCATGCCCTCATTGCATGTATGATTCGGATGCATTTACATTGCAGAAGAGTGGTAAGCAGTCATGGTTTGATAACCATAGGAAGTTCTTGCCCCAAATCATCCTTACAGGCGTAACTTGATCGCCTTCCGGAAGAACAAAGCAGTCACAAAATTTGCCGAACCGGTTAGGTCCGGCACGGATATTTGATACTATAGAGCATTTGGGGTTGATGTATGCATGGGAACCAGATGCAGATAGAATAAATGGCCGTATATGTAAAGAACATAACTGGAAGAAGCGAAGTATATTTTGGGATTTGCCTTATTGGAGCACAAATCTCATCCGGCACAACTTGGATGTTATGCATATCGAGAAAAATTTCTTTGATAACATATTTAACACGGTGCTAAACATCCCGGGAAAAAAAAGATACTGCAAAGTCAAGAGAAGAACTTAATCAGTACTGCAGAAGAGGTGATTTGAGAAGGAGTGCCGACGGGACCTATCCTAAAGCCTGTTACACTCTTGACAGAAATTCACGAGAAGTTTTATGTAACTGGCTTAGAGGGTTAAAATTTCCAGATGGTTATGCCTCAAATATCGGTAGGTGTGTGGACATGCATAAGCTCAAGTTGTTCGGCATGAAGAGTCACGACTGCCATGTTTTCATGCAACGGTTATTACCTATAGCTTTTCGTGAGTTGCTTCCGCAACATGTCTGGAAGGCATTACGGAGCTCAGCTTGTTCTTCAAGGAGTTATCTGCCGCAGTCATTACTTCTGCATCCATGGCAAGGCTTGAGGAGGAAATTCCAATTATTTTATGCAAGCTGAGCGAATATTTCCTCCCAGTTTTTTTGACTCAATGGAGCATTTACCGGTTCACTTGCCATACGAAGCGAGCATAGCTGGTCCCGTGCAGTATCGCTGGATGTATCCTTTCGAGAGGTAAATATATACATCATTAAGATATGTTGACATTTCAAATATTATTTCATTGCGAGAAAATTGGTTAATTTTTTGTTCAACTTTACATATAGGTACCTTAAGAAGTTAAAAAATAATGTGCGTAATAAGGCAAGGGTTGAAGGTTCTATATGCAATGCACACTTGGTCGAAGAAGTTTCAGCTTTTGCCTCGCATTACTTTGAGGGTCACGTCCACACGAGGAGCCGAAATCTTGGTCGTAACGATGACGTATGTGTGGACGAAGGAGAACCTAATGACGGTAGAATATCAATTTTTAAAGGTATCGGCCGTTCATTTGGGGGCAGAAGTCAAGAAATCTTAGCGATATGGAGTATAATGCAGCACATTATTACATCCTAATGAACTGTAGAGAAGTCGATCCATATATTGAGTAAGTGTATACTTCAATGCTTAATTGGAACTTTAATTTAAATTACAATATACCATAATATTTAATTGCTAACATAGTTTTCATCCTTTTCATCCCATAAGGATGTGTGATAGACAACGACAGATGAATCCCGACATCAGTCAAGTTGCAATTGGGCAGAATTAGAAACGGAGTTTGCTTACTGGTTTTATGAATTTGTGAGTAGTATCACTCAATCAATTTCAATAATGGCTTTTATTTTTTGAATTGGATGTGAATAGCTTATTAATTTATAGGTAAACGGTCCATGGTCCACAACCGACAATATTTTCATTAAATGTCTATCGCAATGGCCATTGAAGACCGTAACAACCTCTACTGGCTATTTTGTTAATGGGTACAAATTTCAGATTGAACGATTAGCAGCTTCAAGAGGCACGCAGAACTGGGGCGTGTGTGTTAAAGGAGAAAGTGTTGGAGCAAATATGCAGGATTATTATGGAAAGTTAGTAGAGGTGGTTGAAGTTGAATATCCCGGTTGGCCTATGAAACGAACCGTATT